>JALGBA010000620.1:775000-845000 GCA_023970755.1 Azemiops feae
CCAAGTACAACTACAGTGAATGGCTTAACCGCTGTGGCAAAAAAAAAAGGTTGTAAAACGGGACAAAGTTCATTGACAAATGTCTCGCTTAGCGACATAAAGTTTAGGCTCAGTGGTGGCCATAAGTAGAGGACTGCCTGCAAATACATCAATACAGAATGCAGAAAGAAAACAAGTGAATAGATTGGTCAGAAATGCTTTAGGGTCTCCTGCTTGAGCTGGGGGCTGGACTAGAAGACCTCCAAGGTCCCTTCCAACTCTGTTTGTTCTGTTTAAGCCAACCCCAGGCACCCGGAAAACTGGAGGGGCGGAGCCTGGTGTAAATTAAGACCTAGCGAGCCCCAGAGCACAATGTAGTAAATAGGAAGAATTCTGGCACCGGGCGGGTTCCTCTCTGCTGAATTCGGGGGGAGCTTCTCTGCTTTCGCCAGACGAGAAGCAGACCGCCAATAATTAAGGTGGACCCCAAAGGCCGCATATAAGATGTGCCAAACCACACCCCTGGAAGGGAGGCTGGGCCAGGAGGGGGAGGCTTGCCAAGGACTGCCCCATGAACTGCCCCAAATAACTTGGACGGCTGAGGGACTTGCCCTCTTTCCAGCCAGCCCGGCCCCTGTGTGTTGACAGTGGTGAGGGTGATGCATCCATCATTTCAGCCGGAAGGCTCTCCAGCACGAACTGGGGGCGAAGAGGTCCTGGATAAGCTGGTGCAGCAGCTGGGAAGCACCGGTGGTCCTCCAGTTGTGACCTCGGTTGAGCCCAGCGTTTAGGTTGCTAAGCGAAACGGTTGTTAAGTGAAATTTTGGAAAAATGAAGAAACACCATTGGATGAAGAGATAATCAAGAAAATACTGGACTGTGCTGAAATGGACAGACTTACGTTGAGAATCAGAGAAAAAGAAGATGCAGAATATTTTCAAACACGGAACTTATTTCGTCAATGGCTGGAAAAAAACGGGACGGAGTAAAAACTCAACTTGTATTACTAAGCAAAACAGATCAATCCAGACAACACGTTGTTCATTAAGCACTAGTGAATTGTAATAATAGCAAATTAATAAAATATTATATAAAAAAAGTGAGTCTTGCCCCATTTTGCGACCTTTCCTGCCACGGTTATTAAGTGAATCACTGCAGTTAAGTTAGTAACACAGTTCTTAAGTGTATCAGGCTTCCCCATTGACTTTGCTTGTCAGAAGGTGGCAAAAGGGGATCGTGCGACCCCGGGACACGGCGGTCGCAGCCCACGGTCACATGATCAAACTTGGCAACCGGTTGTCGTGTCCCTGAGTCACGTGGTCACCTTTTGCGGCCTTTGGTCACCTGACCACGGGGATGCCGCAACGGTTGTGTGAAAAGTGGTCATTTAAAAAAAAAAAAAAAAGGCACTTTTTTCCCAGACCCATTGTAACTTTGGTCAACCAACAAACTGTTGTACGTCGAGAACCACTTTGTATTTGCAATGGTTTGTTTTCTGTGTCTCTCACCTCTAGAACTGGAACTAGTAGGGATGTTTGTGGGGCAGGGGGTCAAAAAAGTCAAGATGGCAGCTGCAGTCGGGCGCCTGAAGCCCCGCCCCTTCTTATGACATCACACGCCCCTCGAGTTTAGCCTCTGCTTTTCTCCCAGAATTGGCAAACGGCATGTAAGAACGCTGGCTTCTAAGACCCCTACCTGGACGTGATGCACAGTATTTTGTGTCGTAAGATGGATTGTGTTCCTCTCCCCGCCCTTCTGCCACTATACAGTCAAAGACTCTCTTCCTGGTTTATAAAGTGAGGATAATAACCTGCAGAGCATAAGAAAGCTTTGAGCTGGAGGCCAAGGGCGTTTTCTATTACTCTATCCTAAGTCCTAAGCATTGATCTGGAGACTCAATGCTCCAGTTTTTTTTTTGTTGTTGTTTCCTGGGTAACAGATGTAGGGCACGCTGCACATTTTTTGGTCTGCCTTTTTTGAAGTTTAATATTTATTGTTTAACTTCTGGCAATTCTTTCAACATCCGTCACTCGTTTTGGGGTGCATTTACGACTTTTCTGACTTTTCTGTTCCAATGGGGTTATGTACCCGGGACCATAACATCATCTTTTTAATTTTGTTTTTCCTCTTTTTGAATGTAAGTCACCCAGAGTTGTTCCAAGGACAGCCTCTCGGTCTAAATAACAACAACTGTGTTATTATTGAATTGAGAAAATTCCTTTCTGGTTCAAGCATCCATCCCGCTAAGTAATCTATAAAACACACTTGGCACTTTGTCTCCTGTTAGAATAGTTGCTAGAGTTCTTCAGAGTTCTGATTTAAGGTGTCATAAAAACAGCCAACCTTGTTTGCTTGCCATCAGGGCAAACTATGTTTGGGAGTAACCATCTTTGGTATAACCCTCAGGATTGGGCACCTCTGAGTTTTGATGGCCAGCGACCCTAATGTTTGTCCAGAGTTCTGCTTACTGGGAGTTGCCGTTTCTTTAGTTACCATTCAAAGTTAGAACAGCAGTGAAAAAAGTGACTTATGACGGCTTTTCACACTTACGACCATTGCAGCATCCTGAGGGTTATATGTGAACTTTAAGACGGGTGGACTTCAACTCCCAGAATTCTAGCATGCTAGCCAGGGAATTCTGGGAGCTGAAGTCCACCCATCTTAAAGTTCACATATAACCCTCAGGATGCTGCAATGGTCGTAAGTGTGAAAAGCCGTCGTAAGTTGACAAGGTTGAGACACACTGTAAGAGTTCACTAACCGAAGAAGGCAGATTTGTGGGTCCAGTTTGGAGTTGAACTTAGTCCTTGGGGTATCCGTGGGATGAGGTGCAAAAAGTCAAAATGGCACCCTCAGTCATTGGGTCCTGGACACCCCACAGGCTTTCTCCCCCCCCCCCACTTCCCAAGGGATCCTCGCCTGCCTCCAAAGCTCCTTCACAAAAATCTCACTCCAAACCAGGAGGTGAAACACCTTGCAACTGCCAGCACCAGGTGTGCACGACTCAAGCTTGTTTAGCGGTTCACCCACCGCACTTCCTCTGCTAATTGCTGGCTGATTAAGGAGAGGAGAAAGGGCACCCCTGCCTTCCCCCTTTTAATTGCACGCTTGAAAATCCAGCCTGGTTGTGTGTACACAACCCACTGGCGCTGGCAAGGCCAGATCTCTCCCCCGGGGAAAAAAAAAAAGGTGCATTAATACCAGTAATCCTTAACAATAGTTGGAAGTTGTACCATCACTGAAAAAAGGGACTTATGACCGTTTTTCACACTGACGACCGGTGCAGCATCCCCGCGGTCACATGATCGAAATACAGATGCTTGGCAACTGACTCACATTGATGACGGTCGCAGCGTCCCGGATCATCTTTTGCGACCAGCTGACAAGCGAAGTCGATGGGGGGGGGGAAGCCAAATTCACTTAGCGACTTCCATGTTACTAAGTGAACAACTGCAACGATTCGCTTAAGAACCGTGGCGAGAAAGGCCGTCAAAGGGGGCAAAACTCACTTAGCAAAATGTCTCACTTAGCCACAGAAACTCGGGGCTCGATTGTGGCCGTAAGTCGAGGACTGCCTGTATCGTTACGATCCCGATGGCTTCGGAAGGGGGGGGGTCCGACATGCCCACGGAGCTGGGGCAGCGCCAGCTTCCTCTCGTCTCTCTGCTCTCTCTGGCATGAAACCCGCTTTTATCCTGGCACCGTCTCCCACCTGGTGTGCGCGATATCATTGCCTCCGGCTCAGTCACCCACCGGTGACTAATCCCTCTATTTTGGGGAGGGGGGCTTTTCGGCTGCAAGGAGGGAGAAATGGAACCAGCTCCCAATGCCGGGGAGGGTGAGGAGGCTAAAATGAAGAAGCAGCAGCCAAGATGCTTGCAGCCTGGGAGGGGGGGGGGGAATCCAAAGTTGCACGGTGCATTTGAGCAGGGGGGTGCAGGGGGGGAGCAGAACTGGGGCGAGAGCAAGGGGGGAGAGCTGCATCTGCTTGCCCGCCTTGCCTCGGTTTCCCAGGCTTGGGGGGGGCATTTGCACCTCCCTCCTCTCCCTCCTCCAGCCCCCCAGCCCAGCCTCGGCAGCAGCCCAGTGCCGGCCCAGTTGGCAGAGGGCCCAGGGCTGTGCGTTGCAGCCGGGCGTCCAATGGCAGAGCCGTGTTCCCAACCGAAATTAGCAAGCAAACAGGAAAGAGGCCGGCCGCTGGTTGGCTGCTCGCGGCCTGCCCTGTCCCCCCGCCCGTCGCTCAGCTCACGTAGGCCCGGCCTGAGCAAGGGGCCTCTGGGCTGCCGTCCAAGCAGACGGGGGAGGGCAGGGGAACGGCTCAGGTCTCTCCAGAATCCAGAGGGCACGGCGGTGCAGGCAGCAAGCCTAGACATGGCATGGCAACCGGGCTTGACAGGGTGTGTGGCAAGCAGGCAGACCGCGCTGCTGCAGGGCCCTGGAGCGTGGCTGCCCGCGTGGCCAGCTCAAGCCCACAACCTCCCACAGTCAGCTGGGCTGGTGCAAATACAGCGCCCGAGGGTCTTCCAGGCGGTGGGCTAGGAACTTCCCAGCCTGGCATTCTGCAGAGACATCATTAGCCAGGGCTACCAGCCAGCATTTGGGGGAGGCCCTCTCTTTCTACCCAGGAGACCCCTCCTCACATCTTTCTGCCTCCCCCTGACTTCAGCCCGCTGAGCATGCATCTCTGTTTGTCAGGAAATGCAGCAGCGGGGGCTTGGGAAGGGGTGGGAAAAGCATAACCTGGCTTGCTGGCTGCTTTTCTTTTGCATCTCCGGCCTGTTGGAAGGTCAACCAAGGTTTAGCATCAATATTCGGAAATGCCTTCTTTTGGGAGATTTCAACTGGGGCTGTTTCCAAACCGGAGTTTTCGTAAAGAGGGATGGGGTGGAACCAGAAATCTTTGCAACTGGATTTCAGATTGCGCGGGGGAAATCCTCAGGCTCATAGACTGGAGGAATAGCATTGTTTCTCTATTCTATGGGGGCGGGGAGCTGGACTAAGGTGTCCATCACCCCCTCCCAGCATGGCTCAGGGATGATGGGGGTTTTGGTCCAGCTCAGGGCTTTTCTTTAGACTTCCTCCCCAATCTATAGTACTGTTTCTCAAACCTGGACACTTTAATGTGTGGACTTCAGCTCCCAGAATCCTGAGAGTTGGTCGCACGTCTTCAAATTCACCAGCGTGCTGACTAGGGAATTCTGGGATTGAAGTCCACCCATCTTCAACTTTATTAGCATGCTGGCTGGGGAATTCTGGGAGTTGAAGTCCACCCATCTTCAAATTCACTTGCATGCTGGCTGGGGAATTCTGGGAGTTGAAGTCCACCCTTCTAAAAGCGGCCACGTTTGGGAAACACTGCCCTGTAGCCCCCATCACCCCCTGGCTAGCTTGATCATTGCTGGCTCCCCAGTGCAGGAATCAGAACTCAGTGGGTGAAGTGGCCAAGCCAGGCCTGGCATCTCCTGGTCCTGGCGCCGTCCGCAAGGACAACTGTTTCTCGGTGGCTGTAGGGGAATTCTGTTCCGGCTCCTTCTGCCGATTCACACGCTGTGTATGTTCTTGGCTTCCTCCCCTGGCTCAGCCTGGGAACAGGCCGTGGAAGAGCGCCAAGGGAGCTCTGCCTTGCCGGCCATTTGCATCCATGGGGGAGGGGGGCTGCAGCCCCCCCACCTCAAGACCACCCGAGAGGCACCAGGCTTTCCCCTTCCTGCAGAGTTTCCGAAAGGGACCGCTTCTGCCCTGGGAAGCCAGTCCGGGTGATTCAACCGGGGTGCCTGCTACCCGCCAGCCCTCTGACCCAGTTGGATCAGCGCCTGCCTGCAGAGGGCATTTCAGGCTGATTCCGCAGCCGGGGAAAAAATAAACTCTGCACACCCACACCCAAGGCTGGTTGCATCTGTTGCTCTGCAGAGAAGCTTGTTAGAAGATTCTGGTGGCGTGCGACAGTTACCCCCACCTCTATGCGCAGCACCTGTTGAAACTCCAAAGTTGTGCACTGCAACTTCCCTTAGCGTTGATGGGCAGCAACAACTGTCCCAAGTGCTGGCCTGGCTTCCCGAAATATCTGCGTAATGGGACGAGCCCAGATTCTCGGGCCAGCCAAGCAGAGTGGATCCATGCGCAGGAATTGTGACACCGTCTCCCCTACAGGTAATCCTCCACTTACGATCACAACTCAGCCCAAAACTTCTGTCGCTCAGCGAGACGGTTATTAAGAGGGTCTTGCCTCATTTTACAGCCTTTCTTGGCAGAGTTGTTAAGTGAATCCCTGTTAAGTTAGGAACACGGTTGTCAAGTGACTCTGGCTTTCCCCCTTGACTTCGTTCGTCAGAAGGTCGCAAAAGGGGATCAGGGGATCCCCGGGGACGCGGCGAGCGTCATAAATACGAGTCAGTTGCCAAGCATCTGAATTTTGATCAAGGGGATGCTGCAGCTGCTGCAACGGGCGTAACTGTGAAAAACGGTCACGGGTTGCTTTTTTCCCCAGCGACCTTGTAACTTCGGTCGCTAAACGAATGCGTCGAGGACGGCCTGTAACGTGCTTTCTACGGGGCGGTTTGCCTTCCTCTCGTTGGCAAGAAATAAGGGGGAAGAGCTGGTCACCGCCGGGAGAGGGTCCACGCTTGGTGATGTCAGAATGGCTCCTGCCACGAGTTTGGGCTGACGATAAATTGAGAATTTCCCCCCAAATCGTGCAGAATACGAGGTTTCTCGCAGGCTTTGTGCCAGGATTGGTGAGTTGAATTTGTAAACGGGGCTGCAGTGATTCCCCTAAACTGCGGCAGTCTTTCTCAAACTTGGCAACTTCAAGATTGGGGGGAACTCCAACTCCCAGAAGGCTGGGGAATTCTGGGAGTTGGAGTCCCCCAGTCGGAACATTCCTCAAGCTATCTGAAATCTCCTCCAGTTTTTAAAGAATTGTGAGCCTGCTCCGTAAAAGCAGACATGATCCAGAACTGGCTACAGAAGTTTGGCCTAAAGCTGCGTCTCCTTTTTTGCCAACCTTTTTCGGTCTCCAGAATTGGGGGAGGGGGGAGCCCTGAGCCCCCAAAGATGCCGCCAACTCTGGACAGCCAGTTGTCCCGATCCCTCTGTGCCTCGATGTCCTGATTTAACATCCCAGCAGACTCTTAGGCAGGCACTGCCGGGTTGCCTGCCCCACACATAAACACACACACACACACACCCACACCCCAGTGTGTGCGTTCAGGTAAAAGGTGGCGTAGCCCTCCCTTTTTGTACATAAACAGGGCTCTCCAGATGTAAAGCTGTAGGGCGTGGAGCTGGATGGCTTGCCAAGAACATCGCGTTCCCACCCAAACCAAAGGGAAGAGGCTTTTGTGTGGGAGTCAGGAACGAGGTGTGTGTGTGTGTGGGGGGGGGGAGAGGTTTGGCTTTGAAGGGCACTTAAGCCCCCCCCCCCCGCAAGAGGGACTGGGGGGGAGTTTGCCGGTGCCGGGACGCAGGGTGCAAAATTTGTTGCAAGTAATTTTCAAAAGCCTTTGGGATCGTTCGTTTGATCTGTGTGTGGTTGAATAGGATTCATTTGGGGGAGGGGCGCTCTGTGCATCGGGAGGGGGGCCCTGGGGGCTTCCCAGAGCGCCCGCCAAGGTGTTCCAAAGATTTTACAGAAGGGACCTTGTAGGTAGGTCATCTAGTCCAACCCCCTGCTCCAGCAGGAGACCCTGTCCCTTTTCGCTCCAGGAGTGGTGCCCAAGGATTGTACGAGAGAGAGAGAGAGAGAGAGACTCTCTCTCTTTCTCTCTGTAATGAATGAAACTCTTCTCCTCCTCCTCCCCATCCATCAGCCTCCTTCCTTCCATTCTCCCCCCCCTCCCTCGTCTCTCCTCCCACGACCGAGCAGTTGGCATCCGTCCCTGTTTCCAGTACACTCTGTCCTGCATTGACGTGGACAGAACAGCCAAAGGCTTTGCCAAGAGCACGTGCAACAGGGTTCCTGCTTTGGAGGGGGCGGGAGAGGAGAGATGACACATGCACACACACACACACAAGCACACAGAGAGACGCGCGCGCGCACACGCTCAGATGGGAGTGGGTGGGGACGGCTTCAGGGGCTGGGTGCCGCAGAGCCGGTGAGCCTTTGCAGTGCGCTCAGGCCCAGTGAAACCCAGCACAGACGGAGCTGCCGGCATCGGCTTGGGTGGGGACTCTGTTTTAGAAAGGGGGAGTGTGTGAACCTCCCCCCCCCTCCCCGGACTGAGCTTGATTTGGGTTGTATGGGGAGGGGGAGGAGTGTTTCTCCCAATTTGTTGGCAGAAAGCCTCTGTGGGTGGGGAGAGTGCCCCTAAGCGTGCACAAAGTTTTTCTTCCCCTCTCATGAAGCGGACTGGGGGATGGCAAAGCTGGCCAGGGGTTTGGCAGGGGGTGTTCCTGGCACGGTGCGAGGGCTGAGGGCCGGCTGATCCAGAGCCTGTGGCATCTCTTTGCACCCTGCAGGATGCACAGAGGACACGCCAGGCCTCCGGATGCTCCAGTCCTTAAAAATTGAAAATGAAAATCGATAAATAGCAGGGGTGGCCGGTCTCGGCAGCCCTCTGGGACGCTCGAACCCGGACAATTTAAAATAAAAGTGAAATAAATAAATAGCAAGGATGGCAGGATGCACCAGCCCTGTGGGACGCGCCAATCCTAAAAATCAGTCTAATGGGGAATCTGGATGTATTCCTAACTATCCAGGCGGATGGCCAGTCCGAGCTTTGTCCAGCCAGCCCATGTCTCAGTGAGGTTATTAATTCAGTGATTAATTTACCAAATATACAGGACTTGGTCCCCCTTCTGCCATAAGGAACCCAGTATCGTCGGAACAAAACATTGACCGGTGTTTGTGGGGCAGTGGGTTGTGGGAAGACCCCAGCCCGCACCAGAAGAGTGTAAACGGACCGTTAAAGCAGAAGCCCATTTAAGAGCATAGTTTGCTGCAGGAAGACAACTGTTGTGCCTTCTTGTGCCAGGTTAAGAGTGTTGCGTGGACCCTCTCAGGGGGAAGCCGAGCAAACTGTTCCTCTTCCTCCGGCTGTTTTCCAGGACAGGGCCCCCTGCCCCAGAGGGAAATGTGGGGTGGGGGACCGGGAAAACCTCCGGCTTTGGCAGGCTGCGTAAAGAACTATTTTCATTTGAAATCTCCATTTATCCTTGCCTCCCAGGAGATCAAACCACATCTTAACATTCACCGACTGTC
Source organism: Azemiops feae (assembly GCA_023970755.1). Classification (NCBI taxonomy): domain Eukaryota; kingdom Metazoa; phylum Chordata; class Lepidosauria; order Squamata; family Viperidae; genus Azemiops; species Azemiops feae. The sequence goes on from JALGBA010000620.1 coordinate 784,179, forward strand.
CTAGTTGAAAGAAGGAAGTCATCTGGATGGAACAATTGAGGAGGGGGCTGTCTGCAGTGGCAAACGGGGGGGCTGTTGGCATTTTCTCTTCCCACCCACCCCTTCTCTCTCTTCCTCTCTCTCTCTCTCCCGCCCCCTTTTTCGGTTTTGTGCTAATCGGGGGGGGGGGGGGGGAGGCAGCAGCGTGCCCCGGCACCCGTTGGTAACAACGCAGCATGTGCGAAACTCAGATATCCTCAGTGGAGGAAGCACATTGACGTCAGAGGTGCCTGATCTCAGCTGAAGGCTTTGAAGATGCGTGTGAGCTTTTGCGTCGCCAGTTGCTGACGAAGGATGCCTCGTTGCGTGCAGAACATGTCCCCGGAAAAGTTAGGGTCCTCGGCGCCGTCCTCATCCACCACCATAGGGCACCCGAACACTGGGGAGAAGGGGTGGGTGGGTGGCAGCTGCGAAGGGGACGGACGCCTCCCCTGCTCCGATCGTGCGCTCAGCCACTCGGTCCCCCGTGGCTCTCTGCCACTGCAGCTTTGTTCCTCTTCAGGAGATTTGGTCTTTGGAGAACTAAAATTAGAACAAAGGGGGGGGGGGGAGAGAAAATACTTGTAAACAGCTTCCCAGGCAGGTACTGTAAGGTGGCTTCTTGCCCGCGGTCTCTCCAACCTAGATTTTCTTTTTTTTAAAAGAACCTTAAGGACTAGAAATGTGAAACGAGCATGTGGGTGCAAATGAAAGTTGAGGTTCCAGGAATGCTGCATTCCCAAGCGTGTGTTGATATACGGGTGGTCCTCGGCCACCACGGAGCCCAAAGTTTCTGTGGCTAAGGGGAATCATTTGTTAAGTGAGTTTTGCTCCAGTTTCCTTGCCACAGTTGTTAAGGGAATCAACTGCAGTTGTTAACTTAGTGTCACAGTTGTGAAGTGAATCTGACTTCTCCCCGTGGACTTTGCTGGTCAGAAAGTGGATCGGGTGAGACGGCGACCGTCGTAAATACGAGTCAGTGACTACGCGTCTGAATTTTGATCAGGTGACCCTGGGGGATGCTGCAACGGTCGTAAGTGTGAAAAACGGTCCTGAGTCCCTTTTTTTCAGGGCCGTTGGTCACTAAATGGATTGTTATAAGTTGAGGACTACCTGTATTGTCCCCAATTGACTCTTCAGAAGTTAACGGTCGCTCCCGATTTCTTCAAACAGCCACGTTTTTTAAACGAATCACTGCAATTGCTTAATGGATTAATAACAACAACAACAACAACAATAATAATAACAATTAAAAAATAATATATTTTAAGGAGGTATCTGGTTGACACCTAGGATGCTGGTAGCAACCCGTGTCAACCATCAGCGCCAGCCAATTTGAATGTTCAGTTGACTGAGGTCCATGTCTAATGAATAAAAGATAATAATAATAATAATAATAATAATAATAATAATAATAATAATAATAATAATAATATAATAATAATAATGTTGGAAGGAACCTTGGAGGTCATCTAGTCCAACCCACGGTTGTTAAGTGAATCCGGCTTCCCCCTTGACTTTGCTCGTCAAGAAGGTCGCAAAAGGGGGTCACTGCGACCGTCATAAATCTGAATCAATTGCCAAGCACCCGGATTTTGCTCACCTGTATCGCAGGGATACCGCAAAAGGCGTAACTTTGAAAAACGGTCCTGAGGCACATTGTTCAGTGCTGTTGTAACTTTGAACAGTCACTAACCGAAATGTTGTAAGTCGAGGACCACCTGTATATATGTTCCTGCTTGGAACTTGTGCATCCCGAGCAAAACTTTTTCACTTCCAGGAACTTCTTTCTCCAAAATAAATCTTAAGCCGCATCAGCGCCTTTCATTACAAATTCTGCAGGGATGGGGGGGGGGGAAGATAAGGGGGTGCCTCTCTCCAAAATTTCCTTTCCTGCTGCTTTGTGGGGGTGCCAGGCTGCGTAAGCATTCAGACTGGCCACCTCGGTTTGCCCAGCCGGCACAGGAAGTCCTCGACTTACAACCGTTCGTTTAGTGACCGTTCAAAGTTACAGCAGCACCAAAAAATGGAGACCTAGGACCGTTTTTCCCCACTTAGAACCGTCGCGACGTCCCCCACGGTCACGTGATCAAAATTTGGACTCTGGGCAACTGACCCCTATTTATGACGGTCGCAGTCTCCTGGGATCACGTGATCCCTTTTCGCGACCTTCTGACAAGCCGAGTCCATGGGAGGCCCCCGGACCCACTTAACGACTGTGTCACCAGCTGAACAACTGCAGTGATTCACTTAAGAGCTGTGGCAAAACAGGTCGTAAAATGGGGCAAACTCACTTAACTGTCTTGCTTCGCAACGGAAAATTGGGGCCTCCCTTGAGGTCGTAGGTCGAGGACTGCCTGTAGCCACCTGCTGCCTGTTTACGGCTCCCATCTACAACACATCTGTTCGCAAGTTGGCACGTGGGGCTGGCATGAGGCCAGCCCTGTTTGCCGCCAGCCCCGGCAGTCTGATGACCCCCACGGTTGGGCTGGCGACCAGCCGTGCCTCTTTGCTGACCCTTATTGTTTGGGAGGCAGGGAAGAGATAAGCACTAGGCCACATGGCCCACGGTTGCCTGCCCTCCGCACAACAGAGCTGCAGGTTGGTGGGCAGAGTGCCAGGGCACAGAAACGGAACAGGCTGTACCCAGAAGAGAACCGGAGAGGGAGGGATGGTGGAAAGAAAGAACCGTGGGAGGATCAGGAAGTACAAAGTCCCGCTTGCTCTGCCCGGGAAGCCAGAGATCGGTCATGTGGTGGCGCTGGAAGCGGGCGAGGGGCAGGAGATGGTGCAGGTAAGGGGCCTCTGGTGTTTGGGGCAGGGCCTTCTGGGACACGGCAAGCCTCCATGTTCCCCGCCTTGTATTGGGTTTGTGGCATGGAGGAACCATCTCTCGATGGATTCCTCTGGGCCCATCAGCAGAAGTCTTCAGGGCTTCCCAGCTGGGTTGAGTGTCTTAGAAGAAGACGTGAGCTTGGCTGGACTTCCACAAGATCCTAGAACTTGCTCAAGGCATTTCCAAGACAAGGGACTCCCATATACCTAACCCCCTCGGGTAGAAGCATGCTGGGAAGCTAAAAACAACTTTGTGAAGTTCTGAGGGTCCTTGAGTTTTGAGGTTCTTTGAGGTCCAGGTCTCCTTGGATGGGAGCTCTCTGGAGCCAACGCTGGTGGTGAGCCCTTAGTCTTTTCACGGCAAGCGGCTCATTTCTGGAATTTGTGACGGTTGAGAGGGTGGTTCGCTGACATTTTTTTGGGGGGGTGTCCAAGTAGACCCGGGTGGCTCAGGAGAGCGGATCCAGGACGCTTGGAGACCTTTCCAAAACTTGGAACATCAAGAAGATACATCTGAGGGGAAAGAGGAACCCAAGAAAGCTGAAATATCTAGAACCCGATGGGGCTGAGAAAAGAAAGAAATATGGGTTCCAGAAGTTAGTAGGACGGAGGAGGTGGAGGAGGTTGATCTGGTGATTGAGGTCCAGGAGCGGGAGAAATGTTAGATTTTTGAGATGATTTGATGGGAGGGGAAGGCTAATTTAACCTTAATTCAGGAAACGGAGCGCGCAGGGACATGTTGGCGAGGAGGCGGTTAAGTCGAGGAAAGTTCCTGTTTTTCCACTGGGGGGGTGGTAGGTGATGGCGTGCCCCCTCCCCTATTTTTGCTCGCCTGTCTCTGCTTCTGCTTCACGGGCCTCGGTTGCTTGATCTGCTGGGGGAAAGTCCCACCAGAGGTCCTGTTTGGGAAGGGTTGGCCCTATCGCACCCCACGTGTCTCGGTTCCTGTGTGTTTTGCAACAAGCCGCCGGGGTTGTGTGACGTTGCTCGGCCGAGGTGGGCGGGTGTATTTATTTACATGTAGTCCTCGTCTTACAACAGTTCATTTAGTGACCGTTCAAAGTTACCACAGGCCTGAAAAAAAGTGACTTGTGACCGTTTTTCACACTTAACGGCCTTTGTAGCAGCCCCACGATCACGGGATCAGAATAATTCAGATGCTCAGCAACTGGTTCATACTTATGACCGTCGCGGCATCCCCAAGGTCACGTGATCCCCTTTTTGCGACCTTCTCACGAGCAGAGTCAGTGGGGGAACAACCGGGTTACTCACTTATCCACTGCGGGGATTCGCTCCGCAACTGTGGCGAGCAAGGTCGTAAAAAGGGGCCAGACTCACTTAACAAGGGTCTCACTTAAAAAAAAAGAGAGAGAAATTTTGAGCTCCATCGTGGTCGTGAGTCAAGGACTACCTGTGTTTCTCTAGGTCACAGGGGTGGGGAGCCTGGACTCTTTTGTGGACTGCAACTCCCAGAATTCCTGAGCCAGCTTTGCTTGTTTGGGAGGGATCTCCTAAGGCCAGCCACTGAGGTTCAACAGGTTTCCCCAGCCTGTCCCAGCAACCCTGCATTTGAATTTTTTCCCCCTTATAAGCCAGGGCTCCCCATACTTGGCAACCCGAAGGCTTGTGGACTTCAGACTCCAGCTTTCCTGGCTGGGGAATTCTGGGAGTTGAAGTCCACCCATCTGAAAGTGGCCAAGCTTGAAAAACACCGTTTTTTTTTTTTTTTTAAATGTATTGTATACAAAGGAATGTGGGTGAGTGGCCTGTTAGTCGCCCGTTTAATAGACAGTTCTAGAGCTAGAAGCAAAACTCAGAAAGAGAACTCCAGAAAAGGACTGGCAATTTGATACGTTGATTTATATTTGCAACCTACTTTGCTTTCTGGAGTAGAGGAGAAAGAAAACCAGAATTTGAAATGCCCATTTGTTTATTTGTTTATTATTTATTGATAATAGAGAGAGAGAGAGAGACCTAACTGGCTTTCATGGCTAAGACAGGACTAGAACTCACCGTCTCCTGGTGCTTGGCCCAAGGTCACCCAGATGGCTTTGATGCCTAAGGCGGGACTCGATCTCAGAGCCTTTTGGTTTCTAGGCCAGCACTTTAATCACTAGGCCACACTGCCTCTCACCAAACCCCTGGTCACCTAATGAACTTCCTGCCTAAGTGAAGATTTGCACTCGGATCTCTCTTGAGTTCTAATTGGTGTGTTTTCCCCATTAATCTGCCCATCCAGCAAGTTCCCACTCACCGGTCACCGTCTCACTTCCACCTCTCAGGTCCACCACCGAAATCCGGAAGGAGAAATCCCGAGACGCAGCGCGATGCCGACGCAGCAAGGAGACGGAGGTGTTCTACCAGCTGGCCCACACCCTGCCCTTCGCTCGGGGGGTGAGCGCCCACCTGGACAAGGCCTCCATCATGCGGCTGACCATCAGCTACTTGAGGATGCATAAGCTGCTGAATTCTGGTAAGGGGGGGCCCGTTTCCTGGGGGAGGCCCTCAGCGAAGGGGGGAGAACAGGAAAACTACGGAAGACCCCCCCCCCCAAACAGCCGTTCTCAGAAGGACAAGAGTTGGAAGGGACCTTGGACGTCTTCTAGTCCAGCCCCCTGTTGCCATTTTTCAGCAAGACCTGTCATAAAACATGGTCATGTAATTGCAGGACACGGCAAACGGTCATAAATGTGGCCCGATTGCCGAGCGTCAAAACTCCCAGGAATTCTGGGAGTTGAAGTCCACTAGTCACAAAAGGGCCACGGTTCCCCCACTCCTGCCTGAAAGCAGTTTTTACAAACTCTGTTGACCCAGGAGAATGGCGAGATCAAGTCAAAGCGGAGGAGCAGGTGGATTCTTACTACCTGAAGGCCTTGGATGGCTTCCTGATGGTCCTGACTGAGGAAGGGGACATGATCTACCTCTCTGAGAATGTCAACAAGCACCTGGGCCTCAGCCAGGTGAGCAGGAGGAGCTCGCACAGGTGGGAAGGGGCCGTTCAACCCAAGATGAGTCAGTTTGATCCATGGTTAAGGCACCAGGCTAGAAAGTGGGAGCTCATGAGTACTAGTCCCGTGTTAGGCATGAAAGCCAGCTAGGAGACTTTGGGCTAATCACCAGGAGACTGGGAGTTCTAGTCCCGCCTCAGCCATGAAAGCCAGCTGGGTGACTTTGGGCCAATCACCAGGAGAGTGGGAGTTCTAGTCCCGCCTCAGCCATGAAAGCCAGCTGGGTGACTTTGGGCCAATCACCAGGAGGCAGTGAGTTCTAGTCCCGCCTCAGCCATGAAAGCCAGCTGGGTGACTTTGGGCCAGTCATTCTCTCTCAGCCCAACCCACCTCACAGGGTTGTTGTGGGAAAAATAGGGGGAGGAAGGTGTGTTGGATAGGTTCACCTTCTTGAGTTATTTGTAAATATAAATAAAGGAGGGATACAAAGAGATAAATGCAAATAAAAATGAGCCAGTCTCATGAATGTTGGATGCATTTTGGGAGGAAAAAAAAAAAGACAATGCATCTCGTGTCAGTCTTTGGGAAGGCCACCCTGTTGCTGACATTTTCGGTTTAAATTTCAGAGGGGTCAACTTCCAAATTCCTCTCCCACCCTTGCAGGCTGATTTTTGAATGGATCTTTTTGTTCTTCGGGTTTAGCTTCAATTTTATTTTTTAGATGATTCCGGAGAGACGGAATCGGGTTGGGAAATAAGTTTAAGAAGGCGATTTTATACATTCCAGCAAAGCTGGAAATGAATTGAATCCCCCTTTTTGCTGAAATCTATTTCAAATGAACTGTTCTTGCTTCAAATGCCTTGGTCTGTTTTGCAAAATTCCCTGGTGTTTTTTTGTTTTTGTTTGTTTGTTTTTTCTTTCCTCCTAAACGAAATCGCATTCCTGATTTTGCTGAATGAACAAGGGCTTTTTGGCAAAATGTTGCCCATAATGCTGTCTTTCATCCTGTACAAGAGCCCCCCCACCCTCTCCATGCAAACTTTTGCAAGCTTTTAGTCTCCGCCTCCTTGTCATCTTTTGCAAAATTTGAGCTAAAGGAGAGAAAAAAAGGGGGGGGGAATCTTACTTGGGGTGGGCCCAAATGTCTTTGGAAACATTTCTTCCCAAACTGGAATCTGACTGAAAAGTTCTGGATGTTGTACAGGGGATGGGGAGGAAGGCTTTCTGATTGGCTGGCTCAGGGGAGTCCCGCCCATCAGTTGGCGCCTGGCAGATGTTCCGACTCCGGCACGTGGGCCTGCATACGGCGATGGGCGCCCAGCCTTTCTCCCGGCTTCTCCCCTCCCTCCCGCATTCTGTGGTTGATCGTATTTTATCCCGTTTCCTTCCGCTAGTTGGAGCTGATTGGCCACAGCGTGTTTGATTTCATCCACCCCTGTGATCAGGAGGAGCTGCAGGATGTGCTGAGCCCCAGGCAGGGTGAGTCTCCCCTCGCCCTCCTGTTCAGAGGAGGGATGGGGGATCGCAGCGAGGTCCCCTTTCCTTCAGCCCTTTCCTTCTCTGGGCAGCCTGGTCTGCACTCTGCAACTCTGCAGGGGTGTGTTCAAATTGTAGGTTGCTTAAGGTCCTCTAGCATCAGCTCCTCCTCCTCTTCCTCCTCCTCCTTCCTTCTTTCCTTTCTTCCCTCCTTCTCCTTTTCTCCTTTTCTTTTTCTTCCTCTTTTTCTTCCTCCTCCTCCTTCCTTTCTACCTTTTCTCCTTTTCCTTTTCCTCTTTTTCCTTCTCCTTCTCCTTTTCTCCTTCCTTCCTTCCTTCCTTCTCCTCCTCCTTCCTTCTTTCCTTTCTTCCCTCCTTCTCCTTTTCTCCTTTTCCTTTTCTTTTTCTTCCTCTTTTTCTTCCTCCTCCTCCTTCCTTCCTACCTTCCTCCTTTTCTCCTTTTCCTTTTCTTCCTCTTTTTCCTTCTCCTTTTCTCCTTCCTTCCTTCCTTCCTTCTCCTTTTTCTCCTTTTTTCCTTCTCCTTTTCTCCTTCCTTCCTTCCTTCCTTCCTTCCTTCCTTCCTTCCTTCCTTCCTTCCTTCTCCTTTTTCTCCTTTTTTCCTTTTCTTTTTCTTTTTCCTCCTCGTCTTCCTCCCCCCCCTCTTTGTAGCCTCCTTGAATTAGATTGGTGATTTTCTCCCGTGCATTTTGTCCTCTTTTGCAACAGAAATGTAAAAAAAGCAAAATAAAACATGAAGTTAAGTCTTCGATAATCTCCAGATGCCCATTTTGCTCACACACATCTGATTCCCCAAAGCCAGGAACTGGGACCAAACATTCTGGGCGCGTCCCGTCCCGCTCTGCCCGCTGGGTCCATCCACGCACCCCCAAATCTTGATCAGCATTTGATCTCTCCCCCCCCTCCCCCCGGCTGTCCCCAGGTTTCTCCAAGAAGGCGGAAGTGAAGACCGAGCGGAATTTCTCCCTGCGAATGAAGAGCACTCTCACCACCAGGGGGCGCACCGTCAACCTCAAGTCAGCCACCTGGAAAGTGAGCAACTCCCTGGAAGTTTTTTTTTTTTTTTTTTGAGGGGGGGGGGAGAAACAGAAGCAGATTTGAGCTGCCCCCCGAAACAGCATTCTAGAGGAAAAGGGGTGTTTTTGAGGGTGGGGGCTGTGCTTTATAAAATCATAAAAGAAATATGAAATCTGAGATGCCTGCCATTCCCAATCAGTTTTGGCTTTCGGTGGGATAAGTGTGAGGAGCGAACACAGGCTAACCCCATCTTCCCCCAGGACAGCAGTAGGCCGCCTTGGCTCTTTTATGACTGGTGGACTTCAACTCCCAGAATTCCTGAGCCAGCCACGCTGAGGGGAAAGGGAGAGGTTTCCAAGCTGAGCCCTGCTGGCTCAGGAATTCTGGGAGTTGAAGTCCACCAGTCATGAGGGGGCCATAGTTCCCCCACGCTGGCTCAGGAATTCTGGGAGTTGAAGTCCACGAGTCATAAAAGAGGCAAGGTGGCCTACTCCTGCCCCAGGAGATGCTTAGTGGGCTTCCTTTCGGCTTTCGCAAAAAGTGAGAAATGGAGCAGCCGTCCGGAGATCGTCAATTTGGGTGGCGCATCCTGGAGGACTGGCGCGCCAGGGAATCCAGTGATGGAAAACAGGTCGATCCTGTTCCCAGGAAGGCCCAGGCACCTGCAAAAGCAGGGCAGGGTACAGGCAGTGCCCGACCTAGCACCATTTTAGCACCATTTTTCACACTTACGGCCGTTGCAGCATCCCCAGGGTCCCGTGATCAAAATTCAGACTCTTGGCCACTGACTCCTATTTATGAGGGTTGCCGTGTCCTGCGGTCACGTGATTCTCTTTTGCGGCCTTCTGACAAGCGAAGTCAATGAGGGAAGCCAGATTCACTTAACGGCTGCGTTACACGCATAACAGCGGTGGCGATCCACTTAACAACCGCCGCAAGGAAGGTCACAAAATGGGGCAAAACTGACTTAACAACTGTTTTGCTTAGCAAACAGAAATGTTGGGCTCAGTTGAGGTCAGAGGTCGAGGTCCACCTGTATCCGATTGCCCAATTTATATTTAATCTTATTAGATACATATAAATAAAAATATAAATAAGTAGATGTCATTCATTATGTATCATTCTTTGTTTATTCAATTTATTTCTTGCCGCCCATTGCATAACAAAACGACTGGCCGACCTTTTGGGGAGGGTGGGCCCATCTCAGCACCCCCACAAGGGCCGGCCAGAATAAAAGGGGGGGGCTTGCCTCCGTCGGTTGCCCTCAGCTTCCTCCCTCTCCCCTTCCAGGTGCTGCACTGCTCTGGGCACATGCGCTGTTATGCGCCTTCCAAGCCGGCCGCAGGGAAGGAAGGGGAAGGCGGCTTTACGGAGCCCCCGTTGCGCTGCCTGGTGCTCATCTGCGAGGCTATCCCCCACCCCGCCAACATTGAGACCCCGCTGGACAGCGGCACCTTCCTCAGCCGTCACACCATGGACATGAAGTTTACCTACTGCGACGACAGGTGAGCGGGGAAAACTGGCTGCTGGCTGGGGAATTCTGGGAGTTGAAGTCCACAGGTTTTAAAGTTGGCAAGGTTGGACCCCCCTGCTCTAGCTTAACTCAGCCAGAATTTTTTTTTAAATATATTTTATTGATTTTTTTAAAACATCACCATCATTAAGATTTGGTAAACAGCGTGTTGTCTGGGTTTATATTTACAAACAATCAATAACAATCCATTTCTATAATTCCATACTCCACACAATAACCTTCCTTGATTTTCTCTTCTTCCAATAATATTCTCTTTTATCAACCTTAAATTAGTACATTTCTTACTAATTTTAGTAGATAACAATTGAATATAGACATTTTTCTAGTATTTCTACAAGTAACAACCACATCAATATAAATCTTCTTTTTCTAATTAATCATTCAGCCAGAATATTCCCTGATTATTATCCCATTTCTCCTGGGCCAGGATTGTCGAGATGGCTGGTTACACCTCCGAAAGCTTGCTGGGCTGCTCCCTCTACGAGTACATCCACGCCTTGGATTCGGATTCCGTCAGCAAGAGCATCAACACCCGTAAGTTCAGCATGGCGCAGGCCTGGCCGGTTCTTCCCGAGTTTTGGCCCTGCTTGGAAAGAGCCCCTCCCTGCCGCCGAAATAAAAGGAAGAAGAGCTGGAAAAGGCAGACTTGACAGAGCACCGAGGGAAGGGTCCCCAACCTGTGGGCTGTGGCCCACTCCCGGTCCGCAGCCTATTCGCAACCGGGCCGCGTGAGTGGCTGGCTGGTGCGCGCGTGTGTCACACACCCAAGTGAGACAATGGTCTCACTTAGCAACATAAATTTTGGGCTCAGTTGTGGCCGTAAGTCGAGGACTACCTGTAGATGCAAGCCTAAAGAACCGAATATTGCTGTGGAGGGACGAGGAATTGGATGCCCCCATGTGAGAGAGCCTTTTGGGTGACACATCGCCCGGTCGTTTAGGAAGGGGGGGAGGGACCGTCCACTCCACATCCGGACAACGGTGGCTTGGGAGGGGTGGTGTGGAAGGGGACTCGGGTGCTAGGAAGGGGCTTGATTTCCGCCCGGATGTCGTCATCTCCTCCCCGCGAGAGCAAACACGAAGCGAATCCTGTTCCGCCTTACCGTCTCTTCCCCATCTCCCCACTTATCCATTTGTCTGTCTGTTCTAGACTGTCTGTCTTTCACTCCCTATTGGTAGTGCTAAGCAAGGGTCAAGCCGTGACCGGGCAGTACCGCTTCCTAGCCAGGAATGGTGGCTACATCTGGATCCAGACCGAGGCCACCGTCATCTCCAGCAGCAAGAACTCCCAACCCGAGAGCATCGTTTGCATTCATTTCGTTTTGAGGTCAGTCCGGGGGAGGTCAAAAGCTTCAAGATGGGGGCCATCCCCAAACCCCCCACCCCTGGATTCCCTGTCTTCCAATCCCCAAGCCTGCTTGGCTGCCTTTGAAGAAATAACCGCCGAGTCTTTTGAAATACAGGCAGTCCTCGGCTTAACGACCACAATTTCCGTTGCTAAGCAAGGCAGTTGTTAAGTTGCACCTCGTTTTACAGCCTTGCAATTGTTGCCCTGCAATTGTTAAGCGAATTATGTCAGTGGATTTTTCCATTTTGGTTTCGCCCCGCTTTACGACCTCTCTTTCCACTGTTGTTAAGTGAATCGCCACAAGTGTTAAGTGACTCTGGCTTCCCCATTGATTTTGCTTGTCAGAAAGTCGCGAAAGGAGACCACGTGAATCCGGGACGCGGCGACCGTCATAAACATGAGCCAGTTGCTCAAGCGTCCGAATTTTAATTGCGGGAAGCAGCAATGATTATGTTGCTTTTTTTCGGTGCCGTTGTAACTTTGAACGGTCACTAAACGAACGGTCGAAAGTCAAGGACTACCTGTATGAAATGAAACATAAAACATGCTAAATATTATAATTGTGAGATGTTTCTCTGTGCTCAAATGGGGCTGGGGGGGGGGGGCAGCAGCGCCATGTGGCCCTTCCAGCCACTGTCAGCAGAGGGCGACATTGTGCTGGTCGCCCAGTGCTCAGATGCCATAGAGTTTTCTAAACTTGGAACTTTCAGACAGGCGGACTTCAACTCCCAGAATTCTCCAGCCAGCAGTGCTGGCTGGAGAATTCTGGGAGTTGAAGTCCGCCTGTCTGAAAGTTGCCAGGTTTGAACAACATGCTGTTCAGAGCCACAGAGATGGCTTTGGAGAAACCATCTCCATCCAACTTGGCGCGTCTGTTTTCCAACCTGGCCTACCTTGAAGGGTTCCAGGTCGCCCCCATCTCTTTCCCTAGTCAGGTGGAAGAGAATGGCCTGGTCCTGTCCCTGGAGCAAACGGACCGCCAAGGGGAGCATCGCCGGCTGCCCCCGCCCTGCCTCGAAGGTCTGGACTCCGATAGCGCCTTGGATGAGATGGACCCCAACGGAGGAGACACCATCATCAACCTCAGCTTTGGTGAGGAAAGAGGGTGGTGGGAAAGGGTGGGGAGGAGGTCCCAGCTCCCCCTCCCCTGACGTAACCCTCAGTGCTTTCACTCTCCAGAGCTCCGTGGTCCCAAAATCCTGGCCTTCCTGCGCCCAGCCAACATCAGCGAGGAGGAATTGCAGCTGGATCCCAAACGCTTCTGCAGCCCGGATCTCCAGAAATTGCTGGGGCCCATCTTTGACCCGCCTGGGGCCCAGAACTCAGCAGGGGGGACCGTGCGGGCAAAACCCCCTGCCCCAATTGCCAAGTTGGCTCCAGTGGTTAAGAAGGCGTCTGGAAACCACGGTCCAGTAAGGCAACCGGGAGGGCCACTCTGGGTTGGGCATGGCTTGAATGTATTTATTTATCTGGCCGTCCATCCATATCTGTCTGTCTGTCTGTCTCTGTCTATCTGTCTAGCCATCCATCCATCTTTCTCTCTCTCTCATCTATCTATTCATTCTTTCTTCCTTCTATCTATCTATCTATCTATCTATCTATCTATCTATCTATCTATCTATCTATCTATCTATCTATCTATCTATCTATCTATCATCTATCTATCTATCTATCTATCTATCATTATCTATCTATAAATTTATCCATATCTATCTATCTATCATTATCTATCTATCATTATCTATCTTATCTATCATTATCTAAATTTATCTATCTATCCATCCATCCATCCATCCATATTTCTTCTCTCTTCTCTCTCTCTCTCTCTCTCTATTTATCTATCATATGTCTCATCTATCTATCTATCTATCTATCTATCTATCTATCTATCTATCTATCTATCTATCTATCTATCTATCTATCTATCTATATATCTATCTATCTATCTATCTATCTATCTATCTATCTATCTATATATCTATCTATCTATCTATCTATCTATCTATCTATCTATCTATCTATCTATCTATCTATCTATCTATCCATCCATCCATCCATCCATCCATCCATCCATCCATCCATCCATCCATCCATCCATCCCTCTATCCATCGGTCCCTGGCTAAAAGGAGCTGGGAGGGAAGGGGCCAGAGCCGTGCACACTTCTGCCCTCTCTCTGTCGATCGCCTTGTGGTAACTTTTCCCTGTCTGCATGGGCCTTCCCTTGACGTCCCGGGGGGCGAGGAAGGCCCAGGCCCTGTTTGGGAAAGGAGCTGGCACCGAGGGGGCGGCCTGCACCAGCCTTCAGCTTCTCCTCTCTCTCCTCCTCTGCCTGAAGACGGACCTGCCCGAAGAGTTGGTGTTCGACCTGGAGAACGTGCAGAAGCTCTTTGCATCCAACAAGGAGGAGCAGAGCATGGAGACGGCCCTGCAGGTAGGACCGTGGCTGGGGCAGAGAAGGGGGTCAGTTGGGAGGCTTGGGCCAAGCGACTTCTTGGGTAGTCCTCGACTTACAACTGTTCGTTTAACGACCTCAAAAGTACAAGGGCACTGAAAAAAGTGTCTTAGGATCGTTTTTCACCCTGACGGTCCCGTGATCAAAATTTCCCTGTTTGGCAACTGACTCGTATTTATGACGGCTGCAGGGTCCCAGGGTCACGTGGTCGCCTTTTGTGACCTTCTGATAAGGGAAGCCAGGCTCGCTTTAGGACTGTGTTACGAACTTAACAACTGCAGCGATTCGCTTAACAACTGGGGCAAGAAAGTCGTAAGATGGGGCACTTAACTACTTTCTCGCTTAGTAACGGAAATTTTGGGTTCAGTTATGGTTGTAACTCGAGGACTATCTGTATCACCCTCGTGGATGAAGAATCTTCCTTCCTTCCTTAATTTTATTTTGTCCTGTTTTCAGCACAAAACTCGTGTTGCTGATGGGTTTTCATCCCCCAAATTGTGGGAAAGTGGATTTCGGATTTTCAGCTACTGGACTACCAAAACAACCCATTTGGGAAAGAACCCCCACGTTTTGGGGTATCTTTCAGCCCCCCCCCTCCGTTCTTCTATCTGACTCAATGTCTATGGAGATTCTCCATCATCCAGGCCATGGTTGTCCCAAAGGTGCTTTTTCCAAAAGGCAACTGGACTTTCTTGGGTTTTGTTCTTTGAAAACATTTTGCTTCTCATCCGAGAAACTCCTTCAGTTCTAACAGAATAACAGAGCTGGAAGGGACCTTGGTGGTCTTCTAGTCTAACCCCTGCTCAAGCAGGAGACCTTATACCAGTTCAGACAAGTGGCTGTCCAGTCTCTTCTTGAAAACCTCCAGTGTTGGAGCATTCACAGCTTCTGGAGGCAGGTTGTTCCACTGATTAACTCTTCTCACTGTCAGGAAGTTTCTCCTTAGTTCTACGTTGCTTCTCTCCTTGATTACTTTCCATCCATTGCTTCTTGTCCGGCCTTCAGGCGCTTTGGAGAACAGCCTGACTCCCTCTTCTTTGGGGCAGCCCCTCAGATATTGGAACACTGCTATCTCCCCCCCCCCAGGGTCTTTCCTTTCATTAAACTAGACATTCCCACTTCCTGCAACCGTTCTAGGTTCTGCCTGGCTCCCACTTCCATTGGGAACTCTCTGCTCCCCCTTGCAGGATTACGAAGGCCTCGATCTGGAGATGCTGGCTCCGTACATCTCGATGGACGACGATTTCCAGCTCAGCAGCACTGACCACCCGCCCTGGCTGGCTGAGAAGCGAGGAGATCCGGCGGGGGCAGGAGCCCGGCCCGCTTCGCCCCCTCCCAGGCCTCGGTCTCGAAGTTTCCACGGCGTCTCTCCGCGCCCACCAGAAGCGCCCACCCTTCCCCGCTGGGGCAGCGACAGCAGTTTGAGCCAAGGCCGTCCCGTCGAGACACCTCTGGCCAACTCGCCCTGCGGAGAAGGCCAGATGGTGGAGATGGTGGCGTCGGTCAAGATCCAGTCTGTGCAGGACGGGGCCGGTCTGAATGGCCACAGGTCCCCCTTGGGTGGGAAAAAGAGGTCAGGCAGTGACTTTCATTCGGTCAGAATTTGTAGGGTGGCTGATGAGCTCTGTTCCCGGGCAAATATAGGCACGGCTGACTGGGGAATTCTGGGAGTGGAAGTCCACTCACCTTAAAATTCTCCGAGGTTAAGAAACATTGATCTAAAATAGATGCCCTTCATTGGCCATTTTGTTTTCAGAGAAGCTCACCTTTGGATTGTGTGGCACGGCCCCCCTCATTTACCATCCCTCCCTGCAGACACCCCAGCTTGAACCCGTGTTTGGCTAAAGTTTTCTGCTCTTCCCCCAACAGGACTCGGGAGATTAGCCTGGATGAAGAGAGGGATCTCTTCCTGGAAACCAGTCCCCCCAAGCGTGCCCATAGCTACGAGGCTGAGGGATTCCTGATGCCCTCGCTTAGCCTGGTAGGTGCCCCATCCATTGGGAAGGAGATGGCCCAGGATGCAGCTGGCACATCCGCTGATGCCCACACAAAACTCCTTTGTGACAGACAACCTTCTGTTCTGCCAGGGTTTTCTGCTCAGTGTGGAAGAGTGTCTGGATGCCCGGTCCGAGCGGGGCTGCGGGAGCACCATAGCCCTGGGCAAGAAGCTGCTGGCCCTGGAGGAACCCATGGGTGAGTGCCGGGGGGGGGGGGTCTGGACTTCAGAGGTTGTGTGAACAAGGCTGGGTGGGGTCAGCACAGAACCTCTGGCCTGTCCCTTTGATCTGGCGGTCCGGAAGGAACTTTTCTCGTGTGTTGGGCCCCTGATGGAAGCTGCTTGTGGGATAAAAAGCATAAAGCTGATCCTTACCTCTTTGGGTGGATCGCTGCCATGTCCCGTTTGGCTCCTAAGAGTCAAGTGGGGTCCTTGGTGCTCTCTGAGGTTGGTTGTTTTCTTCTAGACATTTCGTGACCCAACTGGTGACATCATCAGTGCTAGAAAAGAGGGGGGTTTGTGGAGTGGAGGAGGACTGTGGGATCCTTGGTGCTGTCTGAGCTTGGAGGTTTCCTTACAGATGTTTCATGACCGAACTAGGAAACATCATCAGTGCTAGAAGGGAGGGAGGTTGGAGGAGGAGGAGGAGGTCTTCTTGCAGATGTGTTATTACCCAACTAGGGACCATCCTCAATGCTGGGAGAGGGCCTTGAGAAAGGGAGGAGGAGGAGAAGAGGACAACCGTGGAGTCTTTGGTCCTCTCCAAGCTTGGTGGTTTTGCAGACATTTCATGACCCAACTAGGTACCGTCATCAGTGCTGGAAGGGAGTGGGGTTTGCCCTCTTTTTTATATACTAGTGGCTGGCTCTGACAGTGTGGGTGCGGTGATCTTTTCTTCTTGGTAGTTAAACAGAGAACGAACCCTACTCCCTTCTAGCATCGATCATGGGATACCAGGAAGAGGCCCACTTGATGTTCGGCAAGGGCATCCTTGTGAATCCTGGGAGATGTAGTCTTGTCAGGTGCAAGAAACTGGATCCACTCACAGAAGGTCCAAGTCAGCAGCTTTATTGTGTTCTACCTATATTACAAGAATCTCCCCAGATTGCTTGCCTTCCCTTGGGATCAACTAGACAAGCGCCCATGGAATTTAGGTGGAGTCAGCCTTACGCCTCTTGCAGCTGTGCAAGGACTCAAGGCTAGTTCCCCACTTGACGCCTCCTCCTCTGCTGGCTGGGACTTTCCCGACAGTCTCAAGACATCTTACCATGGCCAGATTTGAGGGGGAAGCGTTAGAGGAAGGTCCCAGCTCCTGACGACCTCTCTCTCGCCCTCCCGGCTCTCTGCCTCCAGGCCTCTTAGGAGACATGCTGCCCTTCGTGGTGGACGGACCAGTGCTCTCCCAGCTGGCCCTGTACGATGGCGAGGAGGAGGTCTCCGGGCGTGGTGGAGAGCACTTCCAGCTGGGGGAGGAACTCCTGGTGGAGCTGGACCAGGCCACCTGAAGTGGCGCCCTTGACCACCACCCCCTCCACACCTTCATCCCACACTCCTGCTCTGCAGATGGGACACCCGGAACCAAATCCAACCAAATGCCCTCGGGGAGGGGTTCCTCCCGGCCCCCTTCCCCGCCCGTCCACCCTCCACTGGCGTTCTTAGGACTCTTCCTACCTCAGTCCCGTCCCTTTCCCCTCGCGGCCTCTCCCCTCCGTAGACGGTGGGGAGGAAGGCTCTGCCACCCCATTTGGTGCTTATCCACCTGAATGTTCTTGAACAACAGGAAAGGGGGCCAGGAGTGGGATCGACTCATGGAGGGGGTCTGCTCTCTTCATCCCCCAAAGGAAGAGAAAGCACCACAGAGGGATCCCCCGGACGAGAAAGAGTGGTGCAGCTACCCCTCGGGAGACTCAGAACCCACGGGGGGCTGTATCTTCTCCTCTGTCCTCAGCTCGCTAGGACAGACCCCTTCAGCATGCGCCCAGGCTGTGAGATCAGCCATTCCTGGGGCAAGGGGGTTCACCCCTTTGAGGGAGGTAAAACAAAATGGGGGGACCTGCTCTGAGAACAGGATGACCATCCGCCGTTAGCCTCTCGGGGGATGCCTCGCCGCGACTCCCCCCAAATACGGTGCGTCCCATTGACCTCAAACCAAGGTCTGCCATTTGGAAGGGAAAGCCAGAGCTCCTTGGAGCTTCTGCTCCCGAGAGGACATTTTGGCCAGGCTGATTGTTCCCCTTAAGATGGCCAGCGTCTGAGTAATCAGTCCCCAGAAGGAAACAGTGGTGCTTCAGCCCTATCAGGGCCTAGTTAAAGATCTCTCTCTGTTTACAATCTCCATTCTGCCCACGTTTGGTGCAGAGGAATTGGATGCCATGTAGAAACAAAGCAAGCTGGAAAGAAAACTCAGATAAAAAAAAACGTTAAAAAAGCATGCCAGCTTCCCTTATCAGGCAATCACCAGGTGAGTTTTGCATGCAGCAAGCAGATCCCTGACTCAGCCAGGTGTCCTGGCAGCCAAAGCACATCTGGAAACAGCCAGATTGGGGAAGACTGGCTAGCTTGAAAATTTTGAAGCCTAGGGGGAGGGGGGGAAAAAACTTGAATAGGAAAGAACCAAAAAAACACACAAAAAACCCCCCAACATCCCCCTATGCAATATTTCGAACCTGCCAGTAATCAAAACTTTCCAGAAAAACGGGGGGGGGGGGAATTGCAAAATCCTAAATCCTAGAAAGGGATTGCAAAGTCCTAAATCTGAAGATACATTTTCAGGAGCCTTAAAGTATGGCCTGAAACTTCTTTTAAAAAAGACCATTTCCAAGACAAGCTTTTTGCGGTGAAAAGGAGAACGGCCGTCCTGTTTTTAAACCTCAAGAGGGACGGCCTGCCGCGAAGATCTTTGATAACGAAAAACGCTTTTCGTTAAGCGAGTTTGAACCGGTGCTATGAAATGTTATCCGTTGTTAGAAATGACATTGTTGTCGATATTTCAATCACTTTGTTTTTTCTACTTTAACGAAAGGGGAATCGACATTTCCCTCACCCTCACCCGTCATGCTTACTTGGAAGTAAGTTGCGCTAAATCCAGGGCCACTTACTTCGAAGTAATGATGTGTAGCAGGGTTTTTCAAACTTGGTTCCTTTAAGATGGGTGGACTTCAACTCCCAGAATTCTGGGAGTTGAAGTCCACCCATCTTAAAAAGTTTGAAAGACTGGTGTGTAGGAATTACACCCAACTTTTTTAGAGCCCGATTTTATGAATGTTTTACTTAGAAGATATTGTCATGGTGCTCAAGTGGATTTACTTTACTTTTAACTCAGTCGATTGCAGTCTGATCGGCAGCCTGGAAAGGTAACTCTCTTTTGGCTCGTATGGAAAATGGTTTTCAAATGAAGCCACCAAGTTCCATTATTAGAAATCAACCCAACTCTTTGCCTTTGCATAACTCCCCTTCGGGCTTAAAAACAAGCTGCTTTTCCATTCTGCAAGTCCACTTCTTCTGGACAAGCAGACATTATCAAAACGTCGACTCACCTTCCCTCTTGTCCCCAGAAGCCCCATCCCCACCCCCAAAAAAGCTTTAATACCTTATTGAAGAGGTTGCACTTACATTACATAATCTTGAAAGGTGGCCCAGGAAGGAGAATGTTGGCCAGTGTGTAAGTCCCGTTGTAACGTCATCCCAGTGAGTAAAGCTTGATTTAGACTTGCTTGCAACTGCCCGTAGGCATCGGCATGTATCTACGCCGCAAACGGGGTTGGATAGGTAAGCATCGATTGCAGAGGGATGCCGATAGGCCCACACCTCCCAACTCTGTGTTGTACGGAGCTGCACATGCTTCATGCCGATGGCTTGGACATTTTCTATGTTTTATGCGCTTTGTTCTTCGAGCGCCATGTAGCTGGGACGTCAACATTCGCAGAATTTATAAGTGCCCCAGCTACACCGTCATCTCCGAACGACTGGTGGGCACGTTCCCTGACGTGCAGCGACACAGAAGCCTAAATCAAGCTTAAAACACTTGACCGAATTGCATCAGACACTGACCGAAATTCTCCTCTCTCTCTGTGGCACTTAAAATCCCCGCAACCCTTGGGATGTTATATCAATAAATGCCTTTAGCAGTGGGCTGGGAGGGAGGTCCCCAATATTCCCAGTTTAGAAAAAAAATTAACAAGTTTCCTTGTTTTTGTTTATCATTTTTATATAGACGCACACACACACATATATATAAATCCCTCAGTTGCTTAGCCCTCGGCCTTGCTACTTTAACAGCAAACTTTGACCAGCTTTTGCATGTTAAAGGTTGGATTTTGCACCCGGTCCCAAACCAGGCTTAACCTGCACAATTCACTGCTTCCCACCCACCCCTGTGCAAATCCTTTGGATTTTAAAAAAATAAGGAAAACTGAGTGATAGGAGACAGTGTAAGCTACAACCAGTGTTTCTCATGCCTCCCTTAGGTGTGTGTGTGTATCCCGTTGGTGCATGTGTCTGAGTAAGGTTGTCATTTAGCTGACCAGGAGCCGAGGGACCCCCCACTTTCCCGTAGCAGAAGTGGCCCGGTTTCCCAGTTAGATAACAGCTCCAGAAGGCCTATATTTCAGAAGCTCCATATTTTTAGGACTTTTAGCCAAGTTCTCTCATCCCTCTTGGTGCTTTCTTCTCCTCTGCCCCCACACATGTGGGGGGACACTCAGGGGGGGACCACCCATCCACAGGTGTTAATGGGCTCACACAGGACGGGCAAGTCCTGGCCCACGGTCCACGCACGATTGCCCATGTTTTCCAGAGTGGGGGCCTGCTCCCATCCAGCTGGGGAATGACCGTTGTGCAAACATTTCGGGGTCTGCCCCCTCGCGAGGTGGCAAGGGGACGGGTGAGCTCTCTTTCCGAGGGTCCCCCCCCCATTCTCTTTTCTGATCAGCCGCGAAGAAAACCGCAGTCTTAAGAGGGGCCGGCCCTGCCCTGGACACCACCTTTGCCTCGGTCATTGTTCACCCGTGCCTTCACGTCGACAACTTCACCAGCTGCCACTGCAAAACTCCAGCCGACACGAATCCGGCCCCTTCCAATCGTCTCCCGGTTGAGAAGTGAACGTTGACTGTGGTCAGTGGAACGGGAGAACGTGGCTAATTCCCAGACCGTCTGCACAAGGTAGATTCCACCTCGGTGCCACGGAGCACGCAACCCCCTTTCCCGACGTTGTCGTTGGTTTGCAAGTTTTGCGGTTCGTCAGAAGGCGAGAAGATGGCCGAAGGGGGCTGTGAGGAGAACCTGCTCCGCTTGGACCTACCAGCTCGGACTGTTCCCTTTCGTCGCGAGCCAAGCTCTCACGCACACCTACGTGTACACCAAGATACGCACACACCAATGCAGTACACCAAGCACGCGCAATCTCACAAATCGACGGGCCGCAACTGGCTCAGGCAGCTGTTTTTTTTTTTCTTTCAAAAGCCGCACTTGACAAACACGCACAGAACAATAGAATTTCAAAGCCAGGTGAAGAACGCAGGATAAGATGTCTCTCTCTCTCTCTCTCTTATCTTTCTCTTCTTCTCGTTTTTGTTGAGTTTGTTAGGATTCTAATTTTAAACCCCCAGCCACAGAGCAAAGAGTCATCTTTGCCTCCACTGACCGTCCGCTGTTCCATTTTGCTTTCTTTGTATCGTGTAACCTTCCGAATCCATTTTCTTCTTCTTTTCTTGGAGATCCTAGTGGGAAAATGATGGTTCTCTCCGATTATTGTTGCCGTTGCCGTTTTGCTGTTATCATAGGAATTGTAGCTTTTTAACCGATCGTCTGCCCCAAAGCTGGACGCCGCCACTGCCTGCCCGGTTCTCCTCTGACTGTCCAGCAGACCAGCTCCTTTTGGGAAAGGAGGAGCAAGTGGTTGGTGTCTCTGGGTCTCCCCCGCCTGGGCCAGCGCCCGTGTCCACAACCCTCCCCTCCTGGCCTGCAAGGGGAACGTTTCTCGCCTGCTGCGGCCGTTTGTACTTCTGGGGATGTGTCGTGTAATGTCTGCGACCTTTGGTGCTAAGCTCTCCCCACGAGCAACGGTGCTCTGTTCCTCCTTGAATTTAGACCACGTTGTGGCCATGGTGCTCTCGTCCCCTTTCCGAGTCGCCTGGAACGGCTGCCAGCCAACAAGAGCAGGGTGACCAACCACCCGCCCGATCCCGATGGAGATCTGACCTCAGGCTGGCAGATGCCGCCCAAGTGCCGTGGTGCTCTGTTCTCTCACTTCCTCCCCTTCCCTGCCGCCAGATGACCCAGAGGCAGTGGTGCTAAGTCCCCTTGCCCCTCTCAGCCTTTCTTCGTGGGTCTGTTTGAAAAGCAGACCCGCCACCAAAAGACCCCTTGGCTGTTGGAGTCTGCCCTGGCCGGGAAAAGCAACGGATGCTCTTCCAGAGACCTTCAGAAGAGTTGGAGATGGGGGCAGCTCAGCGTGCCCCAAAAAACACCCGTCAGTTGCTAGCCATGTGGCTCCCTCCCTCCGCTCTGCAGCCGGTGGTGGGTGGACGATGGGTCGTGGGAAGTGAGTGGTCACTTCCCTTTGGTGATGGGTGCCATCGAACCCAAAGCAGACCGTCTATGGAGATTCTCAATCTTCCAGATCATGGTTGCCCCAAAGGTGCTTTTTTTTTTAAGGCAACTGGGCTTTTTTTTTTTTCCTTTGAAAATGTTTTGCTTCTCATCCAAGAAGCTTCTTCAGAACTAAAGAAGCTTCTTGGATGAGAAGCGAAATGTTTTCCAAAAAAACACAAGGAAGCCCAGTTGCCTTTTGGGAAAAAAAAACAAAACCTTGGGCTAAGCCAAAGCACTTCGGACAGCAGGGTGCACCAGTGATCTGCTTTCCCCAACTCAGGGCTCTCCAGATGGGTTGGTCTTCTGGTGCCATCATCTCGGCCAGCTCTAGCCATGCTGGCTAGGAACGTTAGCAGCAAATATTCCAAAGTCTGAGGGGTACCAAGTAGATGAGATCGGGGTACAGCAGGGTGACCCACTTGCAGTCTACAGGCTGCACCTCCCACCATCGTTTAGTAGACTGAGAAGAGGGAAACTTCAATGGTCTCTGGAAGACCACCCGTTGTACACCGTTACCACCCAGAGACACGACCTCCTGTTCTTCTGGCCACCACTTTTACGCACACACATTGCCTTTCGCCCATATTGTCGTGCCAGCCAGCACTGATAAATTAAGGTCTTGAAGCCGTCTTCTGGGGAAGCTTTCCCCGGTGGACAGGTCTTCTTGAAGCTCAGCCTGCTCAACGTTCTCTAGTCCCAAACTTTGAGATCTGCCCAGAAGATCTCAAAGTTTTATCTTGATGCTAATGAAGCATCATTAGCCAGGTGCCCTGTGCAATTTGGATGTACACCCCAGAGTAGGGCAGCCAGGTTTGCTTATCACACAACACCAGGCAAAACAATGCTGGAGTTATTGGTGGGTCAGCATGGTGGGACCCCCAAACATTATCTCTCCTGTCATATAAACCAGATCACAGCTCATTTGCTTGGTCACGTCCGGTTATACAAACCTAAAAATTACATTTTCTGAAACCAGATTTCGGGTTTAATCAATATAAACTCAGAATTCACGCTATGCCATCTCAGGAACATTAACTTTGGAACATGTTAGTGGCAGCTTTCTTGAAAACGCGTAGTTATACAAACTGGTTAGAGATTAGAGGCCGGTGACTAATAATATAGAGCCCACTTTTTCAAAAACTGATATATTGATAGAATATTTGTAGCTCAGGATTGAACTGTGGGCTCCTTGATGCTCTCTGACATTCCATGACCCAACTAGGTAACATCATCAGTGCTGGAAGGGACTTTGCTCTACAGAGAGCAAACCACACTCCTAGAACTGATGGTGTTACCTAGTTTGGTTATGAAACATCTGCAAGGAAGCCACCAAGCTTAGGGATCACCAAGGACCCCACAAAATATGATGTGTTGAACTTCAGCCTTTATCATCCCTATTCAGCCCAGCCTAGATCATGAGGGCTGGAGTCCCATGCATTCTAAAAGGCACTAAAGAAGTAAAAACACACAATTTTAGAACGCACTAAAGAAGTAAAAACACACAATTTTAGAAGGAGAAGAGATCGCCGTGGTAGTCGAATAGGGACATAAAGAGTGGCAAAGTGTCAACAGAATTGAATTTATAACCTGGAGTTCACGTTACCTTGGTTTTAAGATCAGGTTAGTGTAGATAAGGAGGAGTCTTCCCTTTTGACTCGGACAATTGGGTTGAAGTAGAGGTTAGCTCTCTTAGATACACCCAACTGGGGAGGTGGTGCAATTTTTTCCCCATCCACTCCTCTTTTAAATTCTTATTGCACTTGAACAATCGATACAGCTATTTTTGAAATTGTTCACCCTAAGATCTGAGAGACCGTAATTTCCCCAGAAAGTCTTCAACCAACCTCAAGCTGGCAGAGAACTTCTTAACTCAAATGTTTCTCAACCGTGGCCACTTTTAAGACACGTGGACCTCAACTCCCAGAATTCTGGGAGTTGAAGTCCACCCCTCTTAAAGTGGCCAAGATTGAGTCATACTGCCAAATAAACCCATGGCTGAACACCAGACCTGCCTTTGAAAATCTGGCTGGCACGGCAAGGACTTTGGGGGAAGGTTCTTTCAAAGGAGAAACTGGGCAGAAGGTTCCAGCGTCTTCAACGGCTTTGGGATCTGTTCATATATAATTTTTATATATATATATATTATTATTATTATTTCCTCTATCTTTGTGTATGGTTAATTCCCCCCCCCTCTCTGTGGCGGGATCAGGTTTGGCCCCTGTTATGTCTGTATGTATCACTGTTGTGAAACATAAAATATGTCTGGTAACATGCAAAGGACTTGTGTCTGTGTGTGTTGTGTATTGGGCCTTGGAAGAGTCGAGAATGACAAGGGCCAGCAAAAGAAACCCTTTTTGGGGGACAGGTGGGAGGAGAGGAAAAAGCAGGAGGCACCTTGGTTGAAGCCATTTTCAAAAGCGGTCGTCCTCAACGTGCCACCATATTGGAGCCATTATTCTGTGGCTAAGCCAGGTGCTCGTTAAGTGAGTTGCACCTGATTGGATGACGGAAGAGCAAGGACCCGCCTTAAATCACTTCTTTCAGTGCTGTTGTACCTTTGAACCGTCGCTAAGTGGCAGTCCTCCACTTTACGACCGCAATGGATGCCAAAATTTCTGCGGCTACATGAGACAGTTGTTAAATGACTTTTGCCCCATTTTGCCCCCTTTCTGGCCATAGTTGTTAAGTGAATCACCGCAGTTGTTAAGTTAGGAACACAGTTGTTAAGTGAATCTTGGCTGCCCCATTGACTTGGTTGGTCAGAAGGTCTCATGTGACCCCGGGACACTGTGACCGTCATAAGTAAGACCCAATTGCCAAGTGTCCAAACTTTGACCACATGACTATGAGGGATGCTGCCATGGTTGTAAGTGTGAAAAAGGGTCCTAAGTCATTTTTTTCAGTGCCGTTGTAACTTTGAATGGTCACTAAACAAACGGAAGTCGAAGACTCCTTGTAGTTAAGGAAAAGACGGAATGGCTGCAACGTTTTTAAAAATGGGTAGTGTTACTGCGTTAATCAGAAGACTCTCTGGAAATAACCTGCCTCCTAATCCCGTGAAGCCAATTCTGAAGTCCACCTTCCTGAAGGCCGGACCTGACGGCAGGTGAGGCCCCAGGTATGAGGCAAAATTCGGCCAAGCCTGCCTGCTCATGGACAGCTCTCTCCATCCGTGGCTGAACTTCTGAGCATCCGAGAAAGCCGCAAACGTGGGCGCTTCCGTGGAGCCGATGAGAACACAAGCCCCGCTGAATAACTGCTTCGACTTCACACAGCGACACTATGCAGAAGGTACGGATTGATCGGTAAGAGTTGAAAAGTGTCCCACTCAAAGAAGAGGGCGATCTGGAGGCCAGATCCTGCTCTTTTCCTGCACCGTCTTGTCCTCCCAGCAACAGGGCAGAAGCGGCGTCACCAGGAATCGCTGCGTGTCAATGCATGATACGATGATGATGGCGGTGATCCTTTCTAACCTACTCAACATGCAGAGAGGATCCCAAGCTTAAATGTCCAGGCAGGAATCAAACAGCCAAATCTGTTTTTTTTTTAGGGTTTTATCCCCACCCAGTGGTAGCGAAGCAAAACTGCAGGCAATTTAAGTCACCTCTTCAGAGAAATTGAATTCCTTATACAGATAGTCCTCGACTTGAACGATCACAACTGAGTCCAACATTTCTGTCGTTAAGCGAGATGTTTGTTAAGTGAGTTTGGCCCCATTTTACCACTTCTTCTCGCCACAGTGGTTAAGGGAATCCCTGCAGTTGATAAGTTGGTAACCTGGTTGCTGAATGAACCTGGCTTTGCTTGTCTGAAGGTCGCAAAAGGGGATCGCATGACCTTGGGACACAGCAACCGTCTTAAATGTGAGTCAGTTGCCCGGCGTCTGAATTTTGATCACGTGACCCTGGGGAATGCTGCAGCGGTCAAAAGTGTGAGAAAAACGGTCATAAGTCACATTTTTCAGTGCCGTTTGTAACTTTGAACGGTCACTAAACAGACTGTTGTAAGTCAAGGACCCCCTGTAGTGGGAGTGAAGTGAGTTCAGTACGGAAATAAACATCAGTATTTCCCTTTTTTTTCTATACAGAAGATGGGATACACAATAAAAACTACCTTTCTCTGCCCCCCGTAAGTCCTACAATAGGGGTCTTCAAACTTGGCCCTCTTATGACGTGGACTTCAACTCCCAGAATTCCTCAGTTGGCCATTTTGATGAAACTGCGGGCTTGGATCCAGACCAGGGGTCTTCAAACTTGGCCCTTTTATGACTTGTGGACTTCAACTCCCAGAATTCCTCAGCCAGGCACACCTGGCTGAAGGATTCTGGGAGTTGAAGTCCACAAGTTGAAACAAAGAAAACAAATTCTCCAATTGACAAATACTTCGGACTTTAAGTCACCTGAAAGCTATTCAACATCACTTCTAACTAACGGTCATCAGATGTGACAAAGTGATAGGGAAAGATTAAAAAAAAACATTAAAAGATGGTCAGGTTGCACGGAAGTTAGTTCCTATACATCGGTTCACTGTCTATAAGGCCCGGTATGTATATGGTCCTGAATATAAGATCCATTCAAATTACAAGGGTTGGGAACTGAGAAAGCACAGCATAAAATGCTCAAAAGCCAAGTTATCCACTTGAGCAGCTTGTTCTAAGAGAAAGGGAGCCAACTAAATCTTTCTGAAAAGAGCAGACTTGGATATCCCACATTTTCACCCCAATTTACTGAGCTCCCTTTTAACAGCAATGACTTGAAGAACTTAAAAGGAAATAGGGAAGATTGCCAGTTTCTAAAGCAGTCTACTTGAGAGATCTAGAAGAATTCAGGGGTGAAAAAGCAGATCCAACATCGTCTTGTACATGCAACAGAATGTTTAAATATAGATTTGGGTGTGATCCAAGAAATTGCCACCCTTTCACTTACGGCCCAAGCTGGGAAAATTGGAAATGCTATTAAAAATGAAGAATGAAGAGAAAGCAGCAAGAACGGAGAAATGATGTGGGTGTCTAAAGCAGCGTTTTTTCAAACTTGGCCGCTGGAAGATGAGTGGACTTCAACTCCCAGAATTCCCCAGCCAGCTGGCTGGGGAATTCTGGGAGTTGAAGTCCACTCATCTTCCAGTGGCCATGTTTGAAAAAAACCGCTACTTTAGGGAATTGCACAAATGGCATTCCTTTCCTTTTGTAAACCATGCTTTCATGGCTTAGCGTGCTAACATTAACCAGCCAATCATGGTTTAGTGAACCAATCAAGGCTTAGCTCGCTTAACTCTACTAGAAAGAACAGCCTGACCGGGAAATATTGCCTGCAGGTGATCCTGGCTAATCCTCGTCCTTATCATTAATACTGCTCCTTTCTCCTTTAGCACCTTTCCTATATAGCCCAACATTGCAAGCCACGTCCAACTCCCCGAGGAGGCCCCGCCCCCTACTTCGGCAGGTGCGGAGGATTTCTGATGCGCCAATCGCATCCGCTCTTACCCCTCCGTCATACCACGGCAGCCAATCCGGACTCCCGGAGCAGCCCCCGTCCTAAACGGCTGCCCTATCCCGAGGCTTGCTCTGCCTTTTAAGCGGCGCTCTAGCCCGCGAGGGACGAAACGCTCTTCTCTCTGGTAAGGCGCTACCCCCCTCCGCGCTGAAGAGCGAAGCGGGGCTTCTACGCATGAGCGGCACGCGCCAAAGCCCCGCCCGCCGCTGACGCTTCCTCAGCAGGCTCCGCCCCCCCGCGCTTTTCCCGCTAAGCGGTGCTTTGCGACGAGCGGGCTTGACGGCTGCTGGGTTTCCCCCCCTCGCCCCCCCGTGGCTGGTTGTCAGGGCGCCTCGCTTTACGGCCCGGCGGCGATGGCGGAGGGAGAGCGGGCGGAGAACGGCAACGGGGGCGGAGGCGGAGGGAGCGCCGAGCGGCCGCCGCAGGAAGGGGAGCCGGGGGCGCTGGAGCGAGCCGAAGTCCTCAAGACGCAGGCGAACGATTACTTCAAAGGTAGCCGGGAGGGAGGGAGGAGGCGGGGGGGAGGGAAGGAGGCAGGGGGCGGGGCTGGGGGAAGGGTGGAGCCTGCGGGGCGGGGCCAAAGGCCGGGAGGGGAGGAGCCTCCTGCGGGGCGGGGCCAAAGGCCAATAGAATAGAATAGAATAGAATAGAACAGAATAATAGCTGTATTGTCACTTTGAAGGTACACTAATCAGCATACGTTAAAATGAAATTTGGTTGCATATACAAGCTCTCATTGGGAGGCTGGGAGGCTGGGATGGACTCCAGGCCCCATCGTCCCCGACCGGCGCAGTGTGTGATGGGTTTTGTAGTCCAGGGTCATACCTCCTGCTCGCCCTTGGAGACTGAGACAGTTGCCCCTCCTCATCCTCATCGTGGCGGATGGGCCTTGCAGCCCAGGTTGTGTTCTCCATCCCTGGGGCGGGCGGGGACTGCAACTCCCATCCTCCTCCGCAAGAGCGGCCGATGGGGGGCAGGAGGCAAACGAGGCTGTGGGTTGGAGGGGCCGGGGCCAGCTGGTCTGGTGGAAAGGGCTTCCCACGCCCAGGGAGGGGGTCTCCCTTTCCTGGACCTTGGAGGCCAACAGGGAAAGCGCGAACCTCTTTTCGGGGAGCCAGGGGCACATGATGGGGCTTTGACTTGGCTGTGGACGATGGGAAGAAGCCAGTGAGGAAGGGTCTTCCCTGTGAAAGGAGACGCTTCGTTCAACTCGGGGGTTGGGAGCATGGGCAGGCACAGACCTGATGGACAGAGAGGCGCATCAGAAGAAGAAGAGGGGTGACCCGATAGCCGGGTTCCGGTAGTTGACCGGCTGCCCCAAAGTAGAGGAAGGGGTCAAGCTCTTCTCCAAAGCACCAGAGGGCAGGACGAGAAACAACGGTTGGAAACTGATCAAGGAGAAAAGCAACCTGGAATTAAGGAGAAACTTCCTGACAGTGAGGACAATCAACCAGTGGAACAGCTTGCCACCAGAAGTTGTGGGCGCTCTTATCACTGGGGGTTTTTAAGAAGAGACAGCCATTTGTCCATAATGGTATAGGATCTCCTGCTTGAGCAGGGGGCTGGACTAGAAGACCTCCAAGGTCCCTTCCAACTCGATGATTCTAAGTCGACCTATCTTAAAGCATGCTGGCTGGGGAATTCTGGGTGTTGAAGTCAGAGGGAGATCCAACCTGGAATTAAGGAGAAATTTTCTGACAGTGAGAACAATTAACCAGTGGAATGACTGGCCCCCAGAAGTTGTCAGTTATCATTCAAGAGAAGGGGATGCTGGCTGGTATCCTGATTTGTTATCCCCTCTGTACCTGAAACAGGAGTGGGCATGCAGTCTGAGGCTTAGGCCTACCTCCGTGCAGCCTTGACCTCGTTTGGAGAATAACCTGTTCCTGTTTTGGTAGTTTTCTGGGCCAGGAGGCGAGGAGACAACCTGGTCTGCTCCATCTTGGCCTGCAGCTGCCAACAGACTGGCTCAGTAGAAGAGGAGACAGCGTTCCTGGCTTGGGTGTTCCAGGGGTTGAGGTCCACACATCTTAGCAAGTCCTTGCATGACTGTAGGCCCTTCAGGGTAGGCCACGTCAGGAAGCAGACACCACAATAACTCCTGGGATTCTATTGTAGGGTTGTAGGGTCTAATCACAGAATTGTCAAGGACTGGCAGAGCCTTCCCACTCTTAATTAAGGTGGAGTTATTCTCACGTTCCCCCCTTTCCCTGGATTTCATTGACCCTTCCTCTCTTACGACTTGTTTATTCATTAGATATGGAGGCCACTCAAAATCAGAGTGACAGAGAAACAGCTTACAATAAAAAAAAATGTAAAACTGTTACCTCTTGGGGATTCTGCTCAGAATTCTTGCATTCCTTTCAACAACTTGATCTAGGTCAGCAAGTTGAAGTCGAACTGGACGAATTGGATTACCAGTTAAGAGCCAGCTTGACTTAGTGGTTAAAGTGCTGGCCTAGAAACTAGGAACCAGGAGTTCTAGTTCCGCCTTAGGCATAAAAGCTGGCTGAGTGATCTTGGGCCAATCACCAGGAGACAGTGAGTTCTAGTTCCACCTTAGGCATGAAAACTGACTGGGTGACTTCGGGCCAATCATGAGGAGATGGTGAGTTCTAGTCCTGTCTCAGGCAGGAAAGCCAATTGGGGTGACTCTGGGCCAGTCACCAGGAGACAGTGAGTTCTAGCTCCACCTAAAACCATGGAAGCTGGCTGGGTGACTTTGGGCCAGTCACACCCGCTTAGCTCAAGCCACCTCACAGGGTTGTTGCTATGGGAAAAATAAGAGGAAGGAGTATTAAGTACGGTACTTTTCTCTGCCTTGAGTTACTTATAATAAAAGTCAGATGATAATATAATAATTACCTCTGTGGATTGCAGGCAAGCAAGGGAGCCTGAAGCACTCACAGTATGGCTAGTTGTCTGGACACCCACTAGAATTATCTTTTTGGAGGGCAGTGATCCATCTGGAAAATCAGCACTTAAATTTGTTACAATCAGCAATTTGCAGAGCTTTGTGGATGAACAGTGGGCCGGACCCACTGTTAGATTTTTAGAGCAGGGTGCTTGGTCGGTAGGCTGGCTGAAACAGTGTCACTTTCCTATAGAGACAAAGGTGTCTTTTCTTCTAAAAATTGGGAAAAGTTGCCTGCAGAATCAGAAAGTAGCAATTAAATTCTATTTCTTTGCCTTTTGGGGACTCAACGGGCAGCAATCTCCTCTGAGTAGGCTCACAGGAACCCTTGTTCTTAGGTTTCTAATTGTTGTCCTTGAAAATTAGTTTCTAATGGTGGATTTCTCTGCTTTCTTGCTGGTCTAGTGCTTAATTTTTGCCCCCGGGTTGTCTTTTGATGAAGTTGGTTATTAAACAGTTCGGACTGCCAGAATGTGGCTGTCTTTTAACCTTTGCCAGGGGTGGCTTTGCCCTGAAGGGAGAGTTTTTTCTATCCTCTTAGTTATTATTTGATTCTGGCTCTCGTGGATCCTTGTTGTGTAACACAGGAAATTTGTCTCTACAACAGTGTGCTTCTTTTTGCTTTTTGTTCCCCTGACACCCGTGGCGCTGGGGGATTTGGAGAGGAGAGTTCATGACAAAATCCGCGGGACCGAAAACATCCTAAGAAGGCAGTCGGCTCCTTGCCCAACACTGGGTAGATATAGTGTTCCATTAGCTGACGTTTTGCGTCAAGGGTGGGAATTATAAATAGGGCAAAATTTGCGGGGTCCTTGGTGCTCCCTGAGCTTGGTGACTTTCTTGCAGACGTTTCGTTACTCAACTAGGTAACACCATCAGTGCTAGTAGGGAGTGGGGTTTGTGGAGAGGAGGAGGAGGACTGTGAGGTTCTTAGTGCACTCTCTGAACTTGGTTGTTTTCTTGCAGACATTTCATTATCCAACTAGGGAGCACCATCATTACTAGAAGGGAGAGGGGTTTGCAGAGAGGAGGTGGTGGTGGTGGTGGAGGAGGAAGAGGAGGAGGAGGAGGAGGAGGAGGAGAACTGTGGGCTCCTTGATGCTCTCTGAGCTTGCTCGTTTTCTTGCAGACGTTTCATTACCCAACTAGATAACATCATCAGTGCTAGGAGTGAGTTTTTAAGAAGCTAACAGTAAATAACTAATCACGGAATAACTATGACGACTCCCTCCAACCCTGACAGCCACTAGTATATAAAATGAGAGCAAACCAGAGAGAGAGAGAGAGAGAGAGAGAGAGAGAGAGAGAGAGAGAGAGAGAGAGAGAGAGAGATGAATAGATCTGTCCTTCTCATGCCTTCTTCCTTTCTTTTCCCCCCACAGCGAAGGACTATGAGAACGCAGTCAAGTTTTACTCCCAGGCCATTGAACTCAACCCCACCAATGCCATCTATTACGCCAACCGCAGCTTGGCCTACCTGCGGACGGAGTGCTATGGCTACGCCCTGGCCGACGCCACCAAGTCCATCGACTTGGACAAAAAGTACATCAAGGGCTACTACCGCCGGGCGACCAGCAACATGGCCTTGGGGAAGTTCAAGGCGGCTTTGCGGGATTACGAGACGGTAAGGGAGAGAAGGGGTCGGAGCAGGCGTGTATCCCACCCGTGGCCCACGGGCTGCCTGTGGCCCCGCAGAGCCGGTAATCGCAGCCCCACAAGATTGGAACCTTGTAACCTTACGCAGAGTCCTCAACTTGTAACCACAGCGGCACCGGAAATCTCTGTTGCTAATCGAGCCAGTTAATTGATTTTTGCCCCGTTTTTACCCCCTTTCTGGCCACAGTTGTAAAATGAACCGCTCCAGTTGTTAAGTTAGTCACACTGCTAAGTGATTCTGGCTTCCCCGTTGCTTGTCAGGTGGCCGCAAAAGAGGATCACGTGACCCTGGGACTCTGCAACCGTCATAAATACGAGCCAGTTGCCAAGTGTCCGAATTTTGATCACATGACCGTGGGGCTGCCGCGACGGTCATAAGTCTGGGGGGGGGGGGAACCCGGTCCTAAGTCACTTTTTTCAGTACCGTGGTAACTTGGAAGAGTCGCTAAATGAGCTGTTGTAAAGTTGAGGACCGGCTGCTACTTATGTACATTAAGTATGTCACATATTTTATACGTGGCCCAAGGCTGTTCCTCTTGGCTCACTGCGGCCCAGGCTGGACCCCCGAGGGGCCAGGGGCAGGAAACTGATCCAGGCCTCCCCTTCCTCTGCCTTTCCTCCCCTGCCCGCCCCAGGTGGTCAAGGTGAAGCCAAACGATAAGGACGCCAAGATGAAGTATCAGGAGTGCCACAAGATCGTGAAGCAGAAAGCCTTCGAGCGCGCCATCGCCAGCGACGAGCACAAGCGCTCCGTGGTCGACTCCCTGGACATCGAGAATATGAGTGAGTCGGGGCAGAAGGGGGGCTGTTCTCAGGAAATTTAGCAGGGTCCCCTGGCCCGGGAGGAGGCTACTCACGCCTCTTTTCAAAGACCTCTTGGGCTACCAGCCACGAGGTTGTGCCCACCAACCCCGAGAGTGAAAACGAGAGAGGGGCTGAATCGTAACAAGCAAACTGACAAAGAAGAGCTGGAAGCCCAGTGGCCCAGCCTCATGGAATTTGGGGCGTAAATACAGGGGTCCCCAAGCTTGGCAACTTTAAGGCTTGTGGACTTCCCAGAATTCCCCAGCCAGCTATGCTGGGAATTGAAATCCACAAGTCTTAAAGTTGCTTGATGGCTGAGAATCTTCTGGGAGTCTTAAAGTTGCCTGGCTGGCTGAGGAATTCTGGGAGTTGAAGTCCCCAAGTCTTCCAGTTGCCTGGCTGGCTGAGGAATTCTGGGAGTTGAAGTCCCCAAGTCTTCAAGTTGCCTGGCTGGCTGAGGACTTCTGGGGAGTGAAGTCTCCAGTTGCCCGGGTTGGGAGATCCTTGTCTTAGATCACACTGCTCAAATGGAAACTTAAGAGAACAGCACCAACTTTTGCTAGAAAGTCAACCCTGATCCCCACGTGGTCACGGAAGGAGAGCCCTGGAAGCCTCCTGCTTCTCCCAGCTTTTCCTTGCCAGCTGCTCTGCTCACCTGAATCCTTCTCTCCCCTTCTCTTCAGCCATTGAGGACGAGTACAGTGGCCCGAAGCTGGAGAACGGGAAGGTGACCTTGGAATTCATGAAGGAACTGATGCAGTGGTACAAGGATCAGAAGAAGCTGCATCGGAAATGTGCATATCAGGTGACTGACCCTCCCCCGCCCCTTCCGCAGGTAGTCCTCGACTTAACGACCTCATTTGGGACCCCAGTTTCCATCATCAGCCAGTCAGGGCAGTCGCGAAACAAGTGACCCCGTGACTCAATTTTGCAACCGTTTTCACCATGGTCGTTAAGCAAATTGCTAGGATGCTTAAGCAAATCCTGGAGCCGTTAAGCGAGTCCAGCTGGGAAGGCTGCAAATAATTGCGTAAGTCTAGAAGGCTGCAAGAGTTGTAAATGCAAATTAAAATTGCAATTGTATAAATTGCAATTATGTGAGCACGCGTGTGTGTGTGTGTGTGTGTGTGTGTGTGTCAGTCGTAAGGGTGAGGATAGATCGTAAATCACTTTCTCCAAAGTTGCTGAGGCTGTGAACCGCTGTTAAAATAAATGGTCATAAGCCGAGGACTGCCTGTATTGGAAAAGACCCCCCCCCCTCTCCAGCCCGGATTGTTCCGTTCGTCTTTCCTACCTGTCTGTCTGCTTATCGGCAACTCCTCCTTTTCTTCCCACAGATTTTAGTACAGGTGAAAGAGGTGCTATCAAAACTCCCCACCCTTGTAGAAACCACGTTAAAAGAGGTAAGGGTGTCTTTCTTAACCTGGGATTGTTGGTTTGTATGTTGGTTACTGTTGCATCCACCAACACAGCCTGCCAGTTTTAAACTTGCAACTCGGGGTGGCACTCACAGGGTTAAAGCAACGAAACAAAACATTGTACCCCCCAAAAAAAATGGAAGAGGGGAACAAATACAATGAAAATTGGAAAAAAAATGACACGTTACCCCCATGATTCCTCCTTTATTCCTACTACTTGGAATATGAAGGCTGCTTAGTCCAGTGTTTCTCAATGTTGCCAGCCTGAAGATGGATGGACTTCAATTCCCAAAATTCCCGAGCCAGCATGCTAATGAACTTGAAGAAATGTGGACTTCAAGTCCCAGAATTCCCCAGCCTGCATGCTAATGAAATTGAAAATGGGGGGACTTCCGACTTCCCCCTGGCTGGGGAATTCTGGGAGTTGAAGTCCACTCATTTTCTAGTCGCCGAGGTTGAAAAACATGCTCTAATCCAGGGGTCTTCAAACTTGGCAAGTAAGACTTGTGGACTTCAACTCCCAGAATTCCTGCTGAGGAATTCTGGGAGTTGAAGTCCACAAGTCTTATCCTCTCTAATGACCTTTTTACCTACCACAAACCTGCACTTTTTTGGTAAGAAAGCGGCACCCCCAAATTATATATTAATATTTATATGTTACTTAATATGTAAGGGTGTAGGTCTATACGTATGCTGCATATAGTATGTTTTAAATGTGTGTTATGTATGTGTACACTTGTGAGAGGAAGCAACTGAATTTCATTTTTAATGTGTGCCATTGTGCCCTTCAGGAAAAAATGACAATAAAGGTTATCCATACACACCCCAACCCCACACCCCCGTTAGCTCCACTGGTACATCCCATTTCCACCTGTTTCCTTTAAACTTGCGTACCTGTTCAACAAGCGCATCCTAGCAAGGGTCTTCTCAGTCCCCCCCCCCTTCCGAGGAACTCATTAACCTCTTAGAGCTGGGGAGAGGGCTGGTGGCGGGACCCTGTAATTAAGTGAGGTGGATCGGTGTCACCACCGCGCACAGGTGCGCCTGCTAAACCTGGCTCAGCTGATACAGGTGAGCCTCTCCCGAGCTTGTCCAATTTCACGGCGTTCTTATCTCCCTGAAATTGGGGTCATTTTCGTCTGACGAAGCAGAGCGACGCCTTTGATGTCTGCTTGGCACCAAGTCTCCCTTGACTTCATTTAGTCAAACCACAAGAGGCGAAAAAAAAATTACCCCGGTGATACAAGCATTCCTCTCTGACTCATCTTTATGACCTCTGCTGAGTCTTCTGTCTTCTTCTCTCCCCTTTCATCTAGACGGAGAAGATTACCATCTGTGGAGACACCCACGGGCAATACTATGACCTCCTGAATATATTCGAGCTGAACGGGCTGCCCTCGGAACACAATCCATACGTATCTTTTTTTTGGGGGGGGGGGGACTCGGTGGGGTGGCTGGAGGCTCCGTAGATCGGCGGCCTCTTGGGAGAGAAGAGCAGCTGTGGAGCTTCTGGGGCAGCCAGCCTGAATAGGATTTGGTATATAGCCAAGACTTGGGATAGACGGGGCCAGCTGAAGCTACAGGATCTCTCCCCCCCCACCCCCCATTGCTGGAAGCCCTTCTCTGAATTTCTGGGTCTGCTTGGGGATGGTCCAGACGGTGGTCGGGGTTTTGCATTCAGACATAGAGCTGCTTGAAGCCAAGTTGGGTAGCAAATATTTCATAGCGGCTAGAAAGATCTTTTTTTCAAACTTGGCCACTTTAAGATGGGTGGGCTTTAACTCCTGCTGGCTGGGGAATTCTGGGCGTTGAAGTCCACCCTTGTTAAAAGGGCCAAGTTTGAAAGCACCGAGTTAAGAGGATTCCACAAGACCTCCTGCTAGGCGGGATGGCTGGAATGTCTGAAAATGCAACCGGCCGGGGTTTTTAATTGCTCCTTCAGTTTTCCCCATGCAAAGGGGCTGGCAGGACCTCAGCAGCCTGGTAGAATGTGGGGTTTTTTTTTTTTTTGGGGGGGGGGGGGATAAGAAGGAGCCTCCTGAGGCATGCGAGTGGGTCCAGAGAGGTGTGGGAAGGGGAGGAGAGGAGAGGAAGATGAGAGGGAGGGAGGGAAGAGGGAGGAAGGGAAGGGAAGAAGGAAAGGAAAAGAGGAATAGGAAGGAAGGGAAAGGAAAGGAAAGGAAGATTTGCATTTCCCGTGTTATTTTCTTGAACAAGCCGTCCCACCTCAGCTATTCAACGGGGATTTTGTCGACCGCGGTTCCTTCTCGGTGGAGGTGATACTAACCCTCTTTGGTTTCAAGCTGCTCTACCCAGATCATTTCCACTTGCTCCGAGGTAAGCCTCTGAGTCTCCAAAGGTTTGCAGGGAAAGGAGGGGTAGGAGGGGGGGGCTACCTCCCCCCCCCCATAACAGCCCCGTGCTCATTTTCTACTGCTTGTGCTGTTCATTGGCACATTTCAGCCATTCAGCGTCTACAGGTAACCCTCAACTTACAACCATTTGTTTAGTGGCCACTCGAAGTTACGACAGCACTGGAAAAAAAAAGTGACTTACGACCAGTTTTCCCACTTAACGGCCGTTGCCGCATCCCCCACGCTCAAGGGATTAAAATCCGCACCCTTGGCAACTGGCGTGTACTTAACGACGGTTGCACTGTCCCGGAGTCACCTGATCGTCCTTTGTGACCTTCCCAGCGGGCTTCCCACAAGCAAAGTCAAGGAGGGAAGCCAGATCCGTTTAACAACCGCACGGTTCACTTAACAACTGCGGCAGAAAAGGTCGCAAGATGGGGCAGAGCTGGCTTAACAACGGCCTTTGCTTATCAGTGGTCATTTTGGGCTCCTTTGTCCAGTCAGTAAGTCAAGGGCTACCTGTCTAGCCCCCATCTCGCTGGATCTGGATGGGTTACTAACTGATCAACTGCAGGGATTCATTTTCAACAACTATGGCAGGGGTCTTCAAACCTGGCCCTTTTATGACTTGTTGAAGTCCACAAGTCATAAAAGGGCCAAGTTTGAAGACCCCTGAGCTATGGCGAGAAAGGTTGTCCAATGGGACAAAGCTCGCTTGACCAATGTCTCACTTTACAACAGAAAGTTTTGGGCTCCACTGTAGTCGTAAGTGGAGGACTCCCGGCATTCTGTGTCCTATGCCTCCTGACTCCTCTCCTTCAGGGAACCACGAAACGGACAACATGAACCAGATCTACGGCTTCGAAGGCGAAGTCAAAGCCAAGTACACGGCTCAGATGTTTGAGCTCTTCAGCGAAGTGTTTGAATGGCTGCCCCTGGTGCACTGCATCAACGGGAAGGTGTTGGTGAGGAGGCTGGGAGGCCTGGCTTGGGTGTGACGGACAGGGCTGGCCCCACCTGGTTGAAGCCTGGGTGATAACGTTGGGTGGTGGCCATCGTCTCTGACTTTAGGGCTCCTCTCCCCCAACAGATAATGCATGGTGGCCTCTTCAGCGAAGACGGTGTCATGTTAGACGATATCCGGAAGATTGAGAGGAATCGTCAACCTCCAGACTCAGGTGAGCAGATGATTGGATGGGGGATGCCCTCAGGTTGTCTAGCTGGGTAAGGTGCTTCCTGCTCAGGTGGGCCTCCCCTTTGCCTAAAGAAAGAAACCTTTGGTCAGCTTTCCCCAGCCCACCACTTTCCAGCCCCTTTGGACCTCACTTCCCAAGTTGCCTGACCCTCACGAGTGATGGCCTTGTCCAAGATCTCTGGAGGTGGAGGAAGCCTTTAGACTGTATCACAGGTGGGGTTTGTGGGTCCCTATCTCCAGCCCCCTGTGTTTTGGGCTTGGCCTCCTCACCCTGTTAGCAGAAGCTGAGCTAGGTCAAAGTATCTCAAGATACCTGCAGGTGAAGACCATGGAACCCTGGATTCTCGGTAGAGGAGCAGAACCCAAGTGAGATTCAGCAACAAGATTCTCGTCAAGGATGCTCTGCTAATGTTCTGTTTTGTGTTGCCTGCCTTCCTTGTTCTCTTCACTTGACCTCTTGTCTTCTCTTGGGCAGGTCCCATGTGTGACTTGTTGTGGTCAGATCCCCAACCCCAGGTGAGTCCATCTTGGGTACCCCAGGTGTCCCTCAACTTAGGCTTCTGCTTTTGGCATTATCTGAGCCCTTCCTCATCCCTGGAATCTGGGCATGGCGTTGCACACGCATGTGAAACGTGAAAGACCAGGTCCGCGCATGAAAGTCCAATTAAACTGCTTTATTGCTCAGAGCCTATGCGCAGGAATCTACTCACCTAATGGTTAGCGCCAGCTTCGAGTTAGCTAAGGCTCAACAGCAATCAGCGGAGATAGGACTTAGTCTGATTCTAGGCTGATGCCTCTTTTAACCCCGCCCCCTTCCCCGAGTTCTACCATTCCTCTCCTACGGTCTGGTCTCTGAACCTGCTGTTTTCTCCCCCCCCCCCCCCCAAGCTTCTGATTCTCCAAGTTTAGGTGTGGTTCTTTCTTCAGCTGGCATTAATTAATTAAAAATTAATTAATTTTTCAGCTGGCATTAATTAAAGGAGGTAGTTCTGGTTGGTGTGGATGGTTCATGATGCTGCAGGCTACTGTAGGGAGTGGAAAAAATGAACAACAGGCTGTTAGAGATCCTACACACACACACACATACACAAACGGACACACGCACAAATTTTAAGAGGAGGACTGAGATAAACCACTTCTCTACCTCTCCACCTCCAGGAACTTTTCCCACCATTTGAGAGGGTAAGTAAGATACTCTGGATGGAGACGTACAGGTAGTCCTTGAGTTACGACTATAATGGAGCCTGTCCATTACGGCCGTAACTCGTGACGGTTAGAAACTCAAGTCGCCCATGCGACCAACCGACTTCACAACCTTTTTTTTTTTCTTTTTTGCTATTGATGTTAAATGGGTCATTCTAGCTGTTCAACGAGTCAAACGGTCGTTAAGCGAATCTGGCTTCCCCCGTCGGCTTTGCTCGTGGGAAGCCGGCTGGGAAAGTCGAGGATGGCGATCACCTCACCCTGGGGTGCCACAACCGTCGTAAAACCAAGTTGGCAAGTGCCCAAATTTTGAGCAGGGATGCTGCTGTGACAGTTGTAAATGTGAGCCCCGGTTGCCAATCCCTGTTGTAACTTCGGTCACTAAACGAACGGGGGCAAGTCGAGGATGAGATGGAAAAGGACCGGCCGGATCAGATTTGCCAGAGTTCGGTTGTTTGCGGCTCGCTCTCTGGTTGACCGGACAGCCCCCCCCTCCTTTCTCTCTCTCTCTCTGTCTCTCAGAACGGCCGGTCGGTCAGCAAGCGGGGCGTCAGCTGCCAGTTCGGCCCGGACGTCACGAAGAGTTTCCTGGAAAGCAACCACCTCGACTACGTCATCCGAAGCCACGAGGTGAAGGCCGAGGGCTACGAGGTGGCCCACGAGGGGCAGTGCGTCACGGTCTTCTCGGCCCCCAACTACTGGTGAGCGGGGGGGGGGAGGGAATCGGTGGGACCCCCCTTGGATGGGTTCCGGAGGAGGAGAGCTGGGCCGTGGGAAACCCCCGAACGCAACATGGGCGGGGCGGATCTCTTGCCAAAAAAAAAAAAAGTCACCGGCCCCTTCGCTGCTTAGCTGAAGGCCCTTCCCTGGAGGGAGGGGGGGAGGAAAAAGCCCCCCCCACCACGGGCAGGTAGGCCTCAACTCACAACCGTTCATTTAGTGGCCATGTGAAGTTACAACGGCACTGGAGACTGTCATTGGTGTGGGGGGAGGGGGAGGGGGGAGAAAGCAGCTTCCGGGGCTCTTCCTGCTCTTCCAGTTGTTTTGAGAACAGCTGGGCAACTTCTTCCCCCCCCCCATCCCTCTCTTGCCAGTGACCAGATGGGCAATAAGGGGGCTTACATCCATTTGCAAGGCTCAGACCTGCGGCCGGAGTTCCACCAGTTCACAGCAGTGGTGAGTCCGGGCTTCTGGGGCGAGGGGGGGGCTGGTGCTCCGGGGTCCCTGCCCTGGGCCCAGGCATCTGGCTGAGGCAGCGGGGGGGGGGAGAAAGTGGGTGGATTCACTGAGTTTTCTTTCATTTTTTCTTCCTTCCTCCCTGCCTCGCTCCCTCTCTCATTTTCCTTCCTTCCTCCCTCTCTCCTTCTTTCTTTTCCTTCCTTCTTTCTTTCCTTCTCTTTTACTTCCTTCCTCCCTCGCCTTCTCTTTTCCTTCCTTCCTTCCTTCCTCCCTTTCTTGGTCCCTCTCTCATTTTCCCTCTCCTTCTCTTTTCCTTCCTTCCTTCTTTCCTTCTCTTACTTCCTTCCTTCCATCCTCCCTTCCTTGCTCCCTCTCTTTTTCCTTCCTTCCTCCCTCTCTCCTTCTTTCTTTTCCTTCCTTCCTTCTTTCCTTCTCTTTTACTTCCTTCCTCCCTTTCTTGGTCCCTCTCTCATTTTCCCTCTCCTTCTCTTTTCCTTCCTTCCTTCTTTCCTTCTCTTTTACTTCCTTCCTTCCATCCTCCCTTCCTTGCTCCCTCTCTTTTTCCTCCCTCCCTTTCTTTCTTTTCCTTCCTCCTTTCTTTCCCTCTTTCCTTCTCTTTTCCTCCTTCCCTCCCTCTTTCCTTTCCTTTTCCTTTCCTTCTTTTTATTCCTCCTTCCCTCTTCTTCCTTCTTTCCTTTTCTCTCTTCCTTCCTCCCTTTTTGGTCTATTCTTCCGTTTCTTCCCTGCTTCCCTGTTCTCGTTTTCCTTCCTTCCTTCCTTCCTTCCTTCCTTCCTTCCTTCCTTCCTTCCTTCCTTCCTTCCTTCCTTCCTTCCTTCCTTCCTTCCTTTTTGTCTCTATTCCCTCCTTCCTTTTCTCTCCGTTCCTTCCTTTTTTTCTCTATTCTTCCTCCCTCCCTCAGCCTCATCCGAACATTAAGCC
Source organism: Azemiops feae (assembly GCA_023970755.1). NCBI lineage: Eukaryota > Metazoa > Chordata > Lepidosauria > Squamata > Viperidae > Azemiops > Azemiops feae. The sequence continues at coordinate 825,566 of JALGBA010000620.1, forward strand.
AATGGTTTACGCCAACTCGCTGCTGCAACTGGGGATGCTATAAGCTGCCTTCCGCCTCTGCTGACCGCCCCCCCCCTCCCAGACCGCCCGGAGGTCCACTCACCGGGCAGTGACCGTGATTTCATTTTTTATTTTTTTTTATCATTTCTCCCGACATCAGCCTTCACCACGGAGCAGGATTGTGCTGCGGACGGGGGGGGGGGGCGGGGCAGGGCGGGCGAGGGAGGGGAGGGGAGGGGAGGGGAGGGGCGAGCCGAAAAATGACGTGGCAGGGTTGAGGAAGGAGAGTCCCTTTCCTCAAAAAGCAGGTAGGGACCCCCAGATGGTTCTTTTCTTGCACTTGCTAACATGGAGTGCAAGAAAACAGCAGTTGGAGCGTCGGAAACAAAGGATTTTTTTTTAAAAAATTATATATTTTGGAAGACTGTATTTATTCCCTAGGCTCTCAGTTGTTGTTGTTTTTCTTTCCACAGCCCTCCCCTCCTTCCTTTCCCGGCTGCTGCACAGCCGAGAAAGGAGAGCTGGAGGGGAAAGGGGGGGGGGCTTTCTTATGAGCCGGCGTGGCGTCTCCCTTGTCACCCAAAGTCCCCAAATTGGGAGTTTTTCTCTCCCCTCCTGGCCTGCCTTCCTCTGCTGAGCAGCACCTGCATCCGTTGGAGCCGAAATTCAGCTAATAGGATCCGAGCTGGGGCAGCCAAAGACTGGGGTGGGGGGTGGGGGCGTTCCAGATAGGAACACGGGGGTGAAAGGGCCATCTCTCCCACACACCCCCCACATACATTAAGTTTTCTTCATCCATGGGTTAGTGTTTCTCAACCTCGACAACCTTAAGATGGGGGGACTTCAACTCCTAGGATTCCCCAGCCAGCATCGCTGGCTGGGGAATCTTGGGAGTTGTAGTCCCCCCCCATCTTAAGGTTGTCGAGGTTGAGAAACACTGATCCATCCTGGTAGAGAGGAAGGAAGAGACCAGGCCTCAGTTACATCCACAATACTGACCAACAGCTTTCCCTGCAGCCTTGGGGGGGGGACTGATGCATCCTTGTCCTTGCTTGCCCCCCCCCCCCCTTTGTAGGTTAATCCTGGGCTTGGGTGATGGAAGACAGCCTGGCAGAAGCTGAGGCGGGGGGTGCTGGACCTTCTGCCTCCCCTTCCATCTCATCCCTCTCTTTGGAAAATAAATCCAGCCGCTTTTAGTTCTTCTCCAGATCTTCATGGAATGAGATCTTCCCGCAATGCAGGTCTGCCCCCCCCCCCTGATTTCCGGAGACCCCTCCTCTCTCCTCGAGAGAGACCCCCTCCTTCTTAGCTATCCTGATGGATCCAGGGTCACCCCACTTAGCCTCGCCGGGGTCCCCAAACGCTAGAGGACTCTTTTTCGTCCCCTCTGAGTGATGGTTTGGAGCGATGGGAGTCTGGGACATTTGGGGTCTCGGGATGGCGGAGCTTCTGCGATTCCCGGTTTTTGCAGCTCGGAAATCTCGCCGACTTTTGTTTCTTTGGAGAGAGAAAGAAAACACACACATACAAAACACACAACAGGGACACACAGAGACACAAATCCTTTTCTTTTCCCTGGGGCGGTAGTGGAGACAAAGCCATCTACTCGCCGGGTAGATGGTGTCCCTCCCTCCCTCCCTCCCTCCCTTCCTTCCTTCCTTCCTGTTTACAGAGTCCTTCCTCCTGGTTTACAGTTCCTCGCTCCTTCCCTCCCTCCCTCCCTCCCTTCCTTCTTCCCTCCCTCCCTCCCTTCCTTCCTTCTTCCCTCCCTCCCTCCCTCCCTCCTTCCTTCCTTCCTTCCTGTTTACAGAGCCTTCCTCCTGGTTTACAGTTCCCCCTCGCTCCTTCCCTCCCTCCCTCCCCTTCCGTCCTTCTTCCTCCCTTCCTCCCTCCCTCCCTCCCTCCCTCCCACCCTCCCTTCCTTCCTTCCTTCCTTAAGTTCTCTTCTCCTGACGCCTGTGACAAAAGAGGGGGCCATGGGGGAAATCACAGAACTGGGAATGGGGACGGAACCCCCCCACCCTACCCCTGCTCACTCTTGCCCTGGGAGGTGTAGTCCTTTCGGCTTATTTTATTTTTTTTGTGGCTGAGAAGAGAAGCAGGAGAATAGACGACAAGCACTTTGGTGTTGTATTTTTTTTTCCCCATGCTGACTCTGGAGGGTTTTTATAAACATGCAGGATTTCTTTGCCACTCGCCCTCCTACCTACTGAGCTATTTTACTGTCTGTAATTAAACCAGAGATGTTAAAATAAAATAACTATTGAAAGATTGACCAGCTTGGTATCAAACTTTCTTTCTCGCTTCCAAGAGATTCAATCCTCTTGGCTGCTTGGAGATGGGTGGACTTCAACTCCCAGAATGCTGTGGCTTGGATTTCTGTGTGACTCCAGTCTTAGATCATTGCTTATTTCTAAGCTAGGTCCTATAATGGGATTTCTATGTACCTGGCATGCAGGTTGAACTGCAATTCCCAGAATTCTTAGTGGAGTCTGCCAAAATGTTGATTGGTGGAGAGTTCTGGGCGGAGCATCGGAGCTGCCAATGGGAGTGGAAAGAGCTGATGGAAACACTGCCACCTTCTGGTAAAAAAAAAGACTTCTTGCCACCTTACCCAACCCCAAAATACCAGCGCCTTTGACGCACTGCCGCCTCAGTCCTCATTTACTGACCATAATGGGGACCAGGAACTCAGTCGTTAAGCAAAGCAATTGGTAGGGGCAACGTAACTGAGCTTGTGATCCGACTTCAGCTTTCCTTCACTCTGCAGACCTGAATGGTTCTAAAGGCAAGGATTGATCGCAAAGTTACTTTTTCACCACCGTTGCAGCTGTCAGTGGTCACTAAATGAGGCCGTCACTAAACCAGGAGTGGCTGTATAAAAGGTGGGGGGAACCAAAACCTGCAATGAAATTCAGTTTAGTTTACCCAAGACTTTGAGGGTTTCTAAGAGTACTAATTTGAATCAAAAAGGGGAGGGGCAAAACATTTTTTTTCAAGAGAAAACCGGAAGATACAGCTAGTCCTCGAGTTAACAACAGTCCATTTAGTGACCGGTTGAAAGTTACAACGGCAGTGAAAAAAGTGACTTATGACCGTTTTTCTCAAGTTACAACCTTTGCAGCATTCCCATGATGATGTGATGGTCCATACTTACGACCGTTGCTGTGTGCCAAGGTCACGCGATCCCCTTTTGCGACCTTCTGACAAGCAAAGTCAATGGGAAGGCCGGATTCGCTTCACAACCGAGTTACTAACTTAGCAACTGCAGTGATTCACTTCACAATTGTGGCAAGGAAGGTCGTAAAACGGGGCAAAACTCACTTAACAAATAATTAACGACAAAAGGGTTGGGCTCAGTTGTCGTAAGACGAGGACTACCTGTACAGGCAAATATTTGGTGCTCCCCCCTCCCCTTTTCAGGGGAGGGGGCAACCATAGAGGATGCCTCCATAGAGGAAGGAAGTGTTTGCACCACAACAAAAGGGGACGTGAAAAAACAGGCTTAGATCAGAGTGAAAACTAAACTTTTGGTGGGGGGGGGGAAACGGATCGACTTGCCCAGACAGATTCCCGGAATGTTTTTGCTGGGATCCGCAGCATCATTTGGCTGCAGGCTGGAGCCTCGTTTGTTCCTGAGCCACTGGAATGGCACCGAGGGGGGGGGGGAAGTTGCCATTGGCAAGCGCCAAGGACATCACTCCCTTCTCTGCCAAGAGCAGGGCAGCATCCTTGAGCCCCCTTGGCAGGGAAGGGGGCTCCCACCAAGCCCCCAATGGGGTCGATTTCTGCTCCTTTTGGTTCCCCCTTTCCTTTCGGGCAGGTGTGGACGGGAATTCCTCCATGGTCCTCTCCTCCTCCTCCTCCTATTCCAGAAATCTCACCCGAGCATCATCTGCCTGGAGACGCATCTCTGGTGGAACTGGTTTCTCAGCCCGGATTTTTTCTCAGGAACATTCCCCCCCTCCCCTCCCCAGACCAATTTTCGCTTGGAAAACCCTCCCACGCTACGGGGCACTTCCACGTTTGGAGCAGAGAGTTTTGAGGAGGAGAAAGTTGAGTTTTTTCCCCATCCCTGCCTGCCGTTTTCTTCCCTCTCCAGAAACGGCTTTCTGGGATTCCCAGCCAGCTAAGAAAAAAAACCCTCCTCTTTGTTTTGGCAGGAGGGGGGGACTCTCTTCTTTTCCCAGTGGCAAAGCCCCCTTGAATCCCACCCGCCGCCTCTATCCATCCTAACAAAGGGGCTTTATGAGGGCTGCTGAAAGCGGAGCAGACCTAGCAAAGGCCAGGCTGCCTGGTGGGCCTTAAACAAACAGAGAAGGGCTGGTCCTGGGGGGGGTCTTTAAGAAGGGGGGGCACTTGGCCTTCTCTCTCTTTGTAAGATGACAATGGACTCACTTTTTTTCTCCACTGCCAGGGGACCAGGCATCTCCCAACCACAGCATGTATCTAGAATTTCCTTTATTATTATTTTTCTGATTTCCAAGTTTGGAGAAAGAAAGAAAGAAAGAAAGAAAAAGAAAGAAAGAAAGAAAGAAAGAAAGAAAGAAAAAGAAAGAAAAAAAAGAGAGGAAGGAAGGAAGGTAAAAGAAAAGGAAGAAAAAGAAAAGGAGAAAGGAAGGAAGGAAGGAAAAAGAAAAAAGAAAGGAAGGAAGAAAGGAAGGTAAAAGAAAAGAAAGAAAGAAAGAAAGAAAGAGAGAAAGAAAGAAAGAAAGAAGGAAAAAGAAAGAAAGAAAGAAAGAAAAAGAAAAGCTGGAGGATGGCTGGTGTTAATTTTCTTCCAGAGCTCTTTTCCGGAGAATGTGCTCCAAATTTTCAAAGATAATTGAACCATCACACTTTGCCTTTTTTTTTTTTGGCCACAAAACTTTTCAGTTGAGGGACTGGGCTTTGAGAACAGTTTAGGACAGGAGCCCCCCACCTTTTGGCCACCAGGGACCACCGCTTCCGTGGAGAGAGGTTTTTCCACAGACCGGGGGGTGCCTGGTTTTGTGTGCTGCCTGCATCCCTCGGATGGGGCTTTGCTTGTTTGTGCGGACCGGTTGCCGGCATGCTGGGGCCCCGGTACTGGTCCGCGGACCGGGGGTTGGGGACCCCTGGTCTAGGACACATTAAAGGGGTCCTTTAAAAAAAAGTCAAGCGTTTAATGACGGTTCGAAGTTGTGAGGAAAAAAGTGACTTATGACCTGTCCTCGAAGTTATGACCATCGCACTGCTCCTCTGGTCGTGGGATTGCAATTCAGGCACTTGCCAACCAGCTTGCATTCGTGATGGCCGCAGCTTCTTGCGGTTGTGCGATTGTGATATGCAACCTTCCCAGCCAGATTTCCAACAAGCAAAGTCAAGTGCAGAAGCTGGATTCGCTTAAGGACTGTGTGACTCACTTAACAACTGTGGTCAAAGTGCCTGCAGAAATCAGGTCTGGTCACCGGATGATTCACTTAACAACCGCATTGCTTAGCGACCAAAATTCTACTCTCAGTTGTGGTAAGCCAAGCAGTAACCTCAGAGAGATGCTAAAGGCTGTGCAACTGAGAAGCTATTCAAAAAAAAAGGGGGGGGCTGTTTGAAGGACTTGGTCAGGTCTTGAAGTTAGGGCGAGAGGGGACCTCCAAGGACATGTAGTCCACCCCGATAAAGAGTCACGGTGGACCACATGTGGTCCTCTGCAACCTTTTGTTGATTGTTACAGCCAACAAACGGTTCTTTTTTACAAGGGCACCGATAAAGGAAGTTATCGCCTTTTTCACACAACCCTTGCAGCGTCTCCGTGGTCACGTGATCAAAATTCAGACACTTGGCAACGGATTCATATTTATGACGGTCCTGTGATTCCCCCTTTTGCAACCTTCTGGCAAGCAACGTCAAGGGGAAAGCCAGGTTCACTTAACAACCGGCTTACTAACTGATCACTTCAGTGATTCACTTCACAAATGTGGCGAGAAAGGTCGTAAAATGGGGCAAAACCCCCTTAACAAATTTCTCCCCGGCAAGAGAAAAGTTGGGCTCCATTGCGGTCGTACGTTGAGGACTACCCCTCGTTGAAGCCGCCAGGTGTTTCTTTGGCTGCCTGGAGTGGGATGGAGCTGGGGGGGGGGTGTCCTGGGGTCCCCCAAGAAGTAGGGGGGTGGGGGGCTCTGCCGGGCTTCCTCGGGCACCCGGCAGAGCCGAGTCCGGCCCCTGCCCCCCCCGGGATGGACGCAGCCCCCCTCCGAGCGCCGCCCGCAGCCCCGGTCCGCCGGCGGGGGACGATGGGCGTTGTCGTTCCCAGCAGCCTGCCAAGCAGGGAGAGGCCGGCGGCCCCCGCACGTGCCCCGGGCGGGGCGGGGTGGGCCGGGCCAGGCTGGGGGGGGGCACCGGCCCCGCCTCCCGCGGCTGGCAGCCTGGCAGAGCCGCAGCGCCCGTCCCGTCGAGCCGCCGCCGCCGCTTTATGCCCCGCGATCGGGCGGCCCAGGAGGGCTGCCTCGCCGGCCCCGGGCAGGAGGGCTCGCCCCGCCGCCACCATGAGGCTGCGCCCGCCCGGCCTGCTGCGCTGCGCCCCGGGGCTGCTGCTCCTGCTGCTCCAGGTGCGGCTCCAGGTGAGAGCGACCCTCCGTCCGTCGGTGCCGTCCGGGCTGGGTTGGGGAGGACTCCCGGCCCCATGGTCCACGGCCCGGCGGGCCAAGGCAGCGCACCCCGAAGGGGCTGCGTCTCTGCGGCCGGGAGATGCGCGGCGCAGCTGGAGCGCCCGGGGGCGACGCTTTGCAGACCCGGAGAGCTTCCCAGCAGGAGCTTCGCTCGGTGCCGTTTCTGGCCTCGTTTACCCGCGAGTTTAACTGCTACTCGTTTACTCCCCCTCCGCAAGAGAAAGCTCCCACGTAGCTTTTCAGAAGTCCCGGGGGAGAGGAAGACCCTCTGGAAACCTGGTTTGTTTCGCGTGGGGGGGAGGCTAGGCTAAAAGAGGGCTAACAGTTTGCGGGAAGCCGGTCCGGAGTTCGGTGAGTTCGGACTTTCCCATAAAGCGATGGGAAATCCCCTTGGACGTGGGGATTTGGGATTAAATCCGGGACCCGCGTTATGTGTGAATGCGGCCGCTGAGTACCTCGGGATCGCCCCTGCGGGCAGCCTGGGAGCTGCCCGGGTTTTCTTTGCTCTGGCTCCGGAAAGATTCCGTTTTTATTTCGTTTTATTCAGATCTTGCCGCTCTTTCAGTACAAACTCTCCCTAAAATTTCCTCTTGGGACTCTCCTTATTTAACAACTGCGAGGCTGGAAACCTGGCGCGGACCTGCAGGGTGGCCCGGCTGGGATGCGGCCCCTCCTGCCTTGCAGGCTGCAGAGAGAGGGGGTCTTTTTTCCCAGGGGCCCCTCCCTAGACCCCCCCTAAACAGGGGCCCCTAGAGCCCCAATTTCCTCCCCACCTCCACCAAAGCAGCTCTACTGAAACTCCAGGGACCTCCCCGTCTTTCTCCCTGGGGGGACAAGTAAGGTGTGGCCCTCGCTTAGTTTCTCAGTGCAGGCAGGCAAGCGGCAATGAGGGGGGCCCCTCGGAACAGCTGTCTTTCCAGATGTGGGGAGGGTGAGGAGCCACCACCACCCCTCAGGAGACAAGGTGGCACCGGACCCTGACATTCAAGCCCCGTGAGAGCTTCAAAAGTGGGGTTTAAAGTAGGGGTGTCCAACCTAGACCACTCTAAGACCTGTGGACTTCAACTCCCAGAATTCCCCAGCCAGCAGTTGCTTGCGTTTTTTTTCTTCCTTTTCTCTTGAATTCCCTTCTCTCTTCTTCTCTATCATTCACTTTCTCCTTCTGTTTTCCATTTTCTTTGTTTCTTCTTCTCCTCCCTCCCTTCCTCCCTCTCTTCTCCTTCCTTCCTCCCACCCTCCTTTTTTCTTTTTTCTTTCTTTCTCTCTTCTTTCCTTCCTGTCTCCCATTCCCATCTCCTTCCTTCCTTCCTTCCTTCAATAGAGAGAGACAGACAGCATCAAGGATCCCTCTGAACATACCGAGAGTGCATTTCCTGTCAGCAACCAAGTATAACAAGCCATGAATCCTAGTGTGAAAGGCTTTGAGAGCAAACATTCCATGAGCATCTGAGCCTCAGTCTTTCCTTTCTCTCATCTCTCTTGATTCCTCTGAGCATGTACAAAGAGATTGTGTTTGCTTGCCAGGGATGAGGCCAGTAAATTGAAGCTGCTGTGGAATTTGCACCTGGAAATGCCAGAGTGTTAAAATGAGAGGAAAAGGCTTGTATGGGAACAAATTTGGCTAAAAGGCTCTGTGCTCAGAAAACTCACAACACTCATTGTACACTTGTGGCTAAGGGTAGGACACAGCACTCTGCCTATGTTCAGGGGCACTCTTTCTACTGTTCCTCTGACAGTGGAGGCTGGCCACTCAGAGGGACTCTTAGGCGAAATGGGCTTTTTACTGTGTTTGTTTTTAAGTATTTTTTCTTACATGCTGTTCTGAGTCAGTCTGGAAGGGAGCAGCATAAAAATCTTAGCAATCAACCAGTCAATCATTTAATAAATCAGTCAATCATTTAATAAATAAACTCTGGGCAAGAAGCCACTGGAAGGCTTTAGCTGACTTCAATATTCTAATTGTTTCCTGCCTAATTGTTTTATTGCTTTTAACCTTCTAATTGTTTTACCCTCCTACTGATGACGTTGTAAGCCACTTGATCGTGAGATGGGCAGCCTATAAATTTATTAAATAAATTTAATCCATCAGTTCAATACATAAATACATTTAATTAATAAATAAATACATTTAATAACTAGAACGCATTCCCCACCAGGGTGGTGAGGCGGACGTGAGCCGTGCCTCTTTCCTAAAAAGAAGGGGGCACCCCCTTATTATGAGCACGCCAGGGCTGAGTTTGGGGGGAGGAGAAGGGGCACCAGGTTAGAGATGGGGATTCCCTTCTATCTATTGCTCCTCCGGTTCTTCTTCTTCTTCTTCTTCTTCTTCTTCTTCTTCTTCTTCTTCTTCTTCTTCTTCTTCTTCTTCTTCTTCTTCTTCTTCTTCTTCTTCTTCTTCTTCTTCTTCTTCTTCTTCTTCTTCTTCTTCTCTTCTTCTTCTTCTCTCTTCTTCTTCTTTCTTCTTCTTCTTCTTCTTCTTCTTCTTCTTTTCTTCTTCTTCTTCTTTTCTTCTTCTTCTTCTTCTTCTTCTTCTTCTTCTTCTCTTCCTCTTCTTCTCCTCCTCTCCTCCTCCTCCTCCTCCTCTCCTCCTCCTCCTCCTCCTCCTCCTCCTCCTCCTCCTCCTCCTCCTCCTCCTCCTCCTCCTCCTTCTCCTTCTCCTTCTTCTTCTTTCTCCTCCTCCTCCTCCTCCTCCTCCTCCTCTCGCAGACTCACGTTGCTCCCCAGCTCATCCCTGTCTCTGCCCCCTTCAGGTCTCAGGGGCCATGGGCGTCTTTGAACTGCAGGTCCACTTGGCCCGGAACGAGAAGGGGGTCCTGGCGGACGGACGATGCTGCCGGGGTGGACAGGAGCCGCCGTGCCCCGTGGCCGAGCCTTGCCACACCTTCTTCCGGGTCTGCCTCAAGGAGTACCAGCTGCGGGCACACCCAGGGGGGCCTTGCGTGCTGGGGGCTGCCACCACCCCTGTTTTGGGGGGCAACCTCTTCTCGGCCCTCCTCCAGAAGCCCTCGGACCGGGCTGGGACGGTGGTGATCCCTTTTGACTTTGCCTGGCCGGTAAGATGCATTTCTTCCTGCTTTTTCCTCCTTTTGGGGGGGGGGGGCTGCAGGAGAGTTAACTATAAGATTCTCACAACTCTAGGTCTGGCAACCCCCAGGACTATAAACCTGCTAAGATTACAGGTAGTCCTCGGCTTACGACCATAGCGGAGCCCAGACTTTCCGTTGCTAAGCGAGATATTTGCGAAATGACTTTTAAGACCTTCCTTGCTGCGGTTGATCAGTTGGTAACATGGCTGTTAGGCGAATCTGGGCGAGGATCCGTTCATAAGTCACATTTTTCAGCAACGTCGTGACATTGGTCGCTAAACGAATGCAAGTTGAGGAAGGCATCTCTGTGAAACCTGGAAGTAGGTGTGACTCACTTAACAACCGACTGGCTTAGCAGTGGAAATTCTGGTTCTAACTGTGGTCGTAAGTTGGGAATTACCTGTAAAGCTGCATCCCCAAAACCCAACATTGCTGAGATTGAGAAACCCTGGATTAGAACCTAGAACAGGGGTAGGCAACCTTGGCTCTTTTATGACTCGTGGACTTCAACTCCCAGAATTCCTGAGCCAGCGTGGGGGAACTATGGCCCCTTCATGACTCGTGGACTTCAACTCCCAGAATTCCTGAGCCAGCCCTGCTGAGGGGAAAGGGAGAGGTTTCCATGCTGAGCCATCCTGGCTCAGGAATTCTGGGAGTTGAAGTCCACGAGTCATAAAAGAGCCAAGATGGCCTACCCCTGACCTAGAAAAAGATGCGCAGATTGGGAAAAGCAACGGAGAAGAAATTAATATTGCAGCCGCTTTTGTGCAGGGACAGCTTCATCCGATTTATCGCTCGAGCAAGATTCAAAATCTGTTCTGGTTTGCCCAGGGGAAAAAGATGACACGATACACCCCACTTCCCGCACACACACACACCACAATCCCTCCCCACCCCCAGCTTCTCTTCCAGAGCATCTGGGTCTCGCTCTGCAGGAAGATCCAATTTAAAGCTCATTTCCACTCTCCTTCCATCTCTTCCTCCTAGATCCCAAACGGGCTCTGCATTTGGCAGCCTGCTTTTTTCCACAGAGGTTAATCCCAGATTTCTTGCCGATTTGCACAGAGTTTCCCGTTCAAGTTCTGAAAAGGCCGGATTGCAGATCTGAACCGGTTCCCAAATGTCTCGCCCACCAAATTGGAGTATTGTGCTTAAATCAGTTTTGTGCAGTGCTAGATTCGGGGTGGGGGGAGATAAACAACAGAGGGGAGAGAGAAGAGAAGGACTTGGGGTGACGTGATAGCAGTATTCCAGTATTTGAGGGGCTGCCACCAAGAAGAGGGGGTCACGTTATTCTCCAAAGCACCAGAGGGCAGGACGAGAAGCAACGGATGGAAACTTTTTAAGGAGAGAAGCAACCTGGAACTAAGGAGAAACTTCCTGACAGTGAGGACAATTAACCTGTGGAACGGCTTGCCTCCAGAAGTTGTGGGCGCTCCATCACTGGAGGTTTTTAAGAAGAGACTGGACAGCCATTTGTCAGAAATGGTGCAGGGTCTCCTGCTTGAACAGGGGGTTGGACTAGAAGACCTCTCAGTTCCCTCCCAGTTCTGTTCTGATTGAGTTTCTGCCCACTTGAGGATGTCAGTAGGAGAAGACAAAGCATCTTTTAAAAAAATAAATCTGATTTTTTAAAAAAAAACAACTTACCTGTGTTAAACCCACTAATTCGCATCTAAAGGACCACTCAGGGGTTGGAGACGTGTGTTTTCTTACAAAGCAGAGCTGCTTCAGTTCTGGGAGGCTGCCTTGCAAACTGAACAACAGCTACTTGGTTTCTGGCCGCAGGTCCTGGGAAAGGTCATTGAGCCCGGATGACCTCTGACCTTTGGGGCTGTTCTGAAATGCCTTCCCCTCTCCCCAAGGGAGTGTCAGCCAAGGATAGTGGCTGTTCGGGAGGCACTCAAGATCCTTGTTTTGGGTGAATGTATCTTTCTCTGCAATCCACCCCCTCCCGCTGATGCTGCTCAGATCCAGGGGAGAACGAGATAGCTGGCGTATAAATTTAATAAATAAATTTAATGAATAAATAAAAGATATCTGGAGATAAGCCAGCTGCCGTTTGACATCTCAAACTGCCTTCCGAACTGGACCTTTGTAGGCTCTGAGCAGCCCAAGACGGCTGCCCACCCATTCGATGTCCCACAATGCCCTGAGGAAGCCCAGCACTGGGGCATTGTGGGAAATTCTTACGGCAGCGAGACCTTGCTTTTTTGGAGCATCGTCTCAACCAATAGGAAAACAGAGCAGCACCGCCAGCCACGTGCTAAGAAACATTTGGTTGGCTCGGTGGGGCTGGGCCAGCACAACCGACGTGGTTAGCTTGTGGTTCGGAGAGTTGCACAAAGCCTGGATAACTGGGTGAATGGAACAAACTGGGTTAGTCAGAGCAGCAAACAAGCAGAGAATCAGGGTCTGGAGGGTTCAAAAGATGCCTCCAGAGCTGCAGGTTGTGTGAAACGAATTCATCGGCCTTCCTGGTCTTCCTTTTGGTGGTTTCCAGTCCCCCCATCCTTATCCAGTTTAGCCTTTAGCAGGGATGGGTTTTGTAGTTGTAGGCATCTGAAGGATGCCATGTAGGCTGAACTCATACCACTTACCCGTCTTCCCTCCCTTTGGCTGTGGATGAGGGTCTCTGGTAGTGTTTTTCAACCTTGGCAACTTTTAAGACATGGGGACTTCAACTCCCAGAATTCCCTGGCTGGCTGGCTGGCTGGCTGGGGAATTCTGGGAATTGAAGTCCATCCAACTCGAAGTTGCCAAGGTTGGGAAACAGTGGTCTTTGGCACTTGGGGGGTGCTTTGAGGAACCTTAACAGACCCAGCTGACTGACCTGCCCTTAGTTGCTGCTTCCAGATGTTTTGGGATTACACCCAAAGCACCTATCACTCTCTTTGCTTATCTTTTGCCACAACCATTCTACTTTTATGCATCATCATTACTCAATTAGTTGGTTTTTCTGCATCCCAATTCAGCTCAGCAGTGGGACGGCTTCGATGCGGTAAAAAAGGATTTCCTTCTCATTCAGTAGCTTTGCATAGAACTGAGCACAGCTGGGAGAGTGGAGTGTGTGTGGTTAAAAATATGTTTCCAGAGGTTCAGGCTGGGAACGCTTTGGTGAGCTTCTGCCTTGTCCCTTCTAGCGCTCGTACTCGCTGGTTCTGGAGGCCTGGGATGCTGCCAATGCCAGTGACGTCACCAGCCCAGGTAAGGAGTCCTTTTCCTCCCTTGCTGCATACAGGTGGTGGGTGCAAGGCAGAAAGGAGTGGGACATTCAGACACACCTGGATTTTGTGTTTCACTTCTTGAACCTGTACGTGCCTCCCCTGGGTGCCGGGATCGAAAGAGCAGAGCAGGTGGCAAAATTCACGCCCGCAGCCATTCGGATAGCCGTTCAGCGTGACTTTTTTTTTTCCTTTTTTTTTAATTGAGAAGTGGCTAAGCTAGTTGTTAACTGTGTAGGAAAGATTGAAAGAAAATAATGCCCTACCTCTGGGCTTTTGATTCTCCTTTCGGCTACATTCCTGATCACCGAGCCTTGAACTAGTCACTAGCCTCTGGCCTGTAAAAACTGGAACTTCCATGGACAGAGGCAGTCTACCTCTAAGTAGCAGTTGCCAGGAATAAGCAGGAAGAGAGGGCTCGTTTGTGGATTTCCAGGGGCGGGGGCAGTGGCACCTGCAGGGGTATTGGGTGGGAGGGTAAATGAGTTTAATTTTTCACCCCTGTTGCAGTGGCAGGCAGTGGGCCAGCCTCGCTGTGGACTGGTAACTTATGCTCCTTTCCAGCTCTGTCCAGGGCACTCAAGGATGAACAAAATGCTTGGGACTGTTGATAATGGTTGTTGTTTTTTTTAAGTAGAGTTTATAATACAGATGAAAAGGGGTGCAAAATAAGAAGAAACAGAGAAAAAACAATGCAGCAATTTTTGACTGTTCAGTGCAGTAAAATACAAAATACAGATCCAACTCCAGCTTTTTGCTGTACGTTTCTAGTAGATACAAGCCATTTCTGTAACAACCAAGTTAATCTAGTCCGCCAAAACCTAAAATCAAATTTTAATTTTGTTTTCTGTTTCAAGTGTAAAGTCCAGAAGCGATTTCCAAATGGAAACAAAACTGCATAAGTCCTTCTCTTTAATTAAACAATTAACTTTGCCCTCCCTGCCATCCCTTTTTCCATCTATTCTTCCCTTGTGGGAGTGGACGGCTCTTTCCATTTTTGCACATATAAAAAACTCCTGCTGCCGTCAACGTAGACGATAGCCAAGTTCCAAATTTCGGGCCGTTGATGAACTTTTTGAATTGGATTAAATATGTCAGTTTTGAACCTGCGTGGTCCCTGGTGCTTTTACAGACGATTCATGACCCAAGTAGGTAACGTCAGCAGGGAGTGGGGAGTGGGGTTTGCGGAGAGGAGGAGGAGGAGGAAGAGAGATTGTTCTTGGGGGTCCTTGGTGCTCTCTGGGTATGGTGGTTTTGCAGACGTTTCATGACTCAACTATGTAACATCATCAGTTCCAGAAGGGTTTCGCTCTCTGTTTACATAGAAATGGCTTGCCTTGTCAGTGTTGGTGGGAATTTTTTTGGTGGTTGCTTGATTAGGCTGTTGTTGACCGATAGCTTGTTTGTCAGAGTTGATCATTCCTTGATTGGGGTATTGTTTACTTATCGATTGTCGGCTTACGGTTAATCTCAGTGTTAACCTCTGCTTAACTGGGTGGTGATTGCTGGCGAGGAGGTGTTACGCTCTTTTTGCCTTTTGGATTGCCTTTTTGTTTCTTTTTCCATCGAAGGGCGGGTAAATGTTGTTTATCTCTAGGTGCCTGTTGATGGCTGATTTGTCTGAATGCAAACCTTCCAGGAATTCTCTAGAGTTTTTAAATCTAGGATGCTCACGGTTTCCCACTTGAAACCATGGTTAAGTCTGTCCACGTGTTGTGCAATTAAGGTTTTTTTCATCCCATCTCCCGACTGCTCCCGACTGTTCGTGGACGCGTTCTGCCAGTCTTCTGCCTCTTGCTCCTACAGAGTGGCTGTTGCGGTCCTTATACCGTATGTCGTAGCCGTCTCCTGCTTTTTTCTCCTGGGGCTGCTGGGTCTTTGCGTTTTGTGCTCCCCACCAGATGTGGGGTGTGATTGAGGACAGGACCACCCACCCTTCCCTTCCCCCCCCTTCCTCGCCAGGCTCAGGGCAGCTGATCGAGCAGGTGACCCGTTCGGGCATGGTGAACCCAGGTGAAGGCTGGCAGGATTTACGGCATCACGGGCACAGCGCCCTGCTGGAGTACCGGCTGCGAGTGCACTGCCACGAGCACTACTACGGGCCCTCGTGCAACCTGCTCTGCAGGCCCCGTGATGACTTCTTCGGGCACCACAGCTGCGACGCGGCCGGGAACAAGGTCTGTCTCGACGGCTGGACGGGAAACAAGTGTCAGCGGGGTATGTCCGGGGCTGGCGGGCTGGCGCGGGGCAGGGCGAGGAAGAAGGGTCTAGAAAAGGGCAGGCTGCCCCATTGCCCTGCTGCTCCTCCCACAGCGGGGTTGTCCTGCTCCAATTTCCCCCCACTAGGAGGTGCCTTGGGTGGGTGGGGGTTCAAAAAAGTCAAGATGGACGCAAGCCAAAAGTTTAGGGACCTTTTTCTGGGGTGGGAAGCAGACAAACAGATCAGATTGGTGGGCGTAACGGCGTCCCCAAACTCCACCTGTATTTCTGTGTGTCACCTGTGCATTAAAAAGGGGCGGGTCTTCCATCACATATTTCCAGCTGCCATCTTGACTTTTTTTGACACCCGTCTGGGGGATGTCCCTAAGTCTTGCTAATTCTTGAGATGCTGGAACGTGATATTCCACCTCAAACACAGAAGCGAGCACCTGAGACCCGGCCCTCCTTCCTTAACCCCGATCTTACCTGTAGCCAGGTAGACCAGCCCCTCTCCCTTCTCCACATACACCTAGCGGTGCAAAATGAATTGTCCTGTGGGGTCTCCAGCCTGGAGTGACCCCCTCCCTGTGTCCTTTCAGTCTTTCTTTCAAACACCAAAGAAGGACATTCCCCATGGGTGCAAATCCGTAGGCCGAATCTCCTCCCCTTCACTCCCTCTTTGCCAGCCCTTTGGGGTAGGCCAGGTTACTAACCACCATACCTGAAATGATCGTTCTGGTATCCCCCCAAAGAAGGGGGCAGTCATGTCCTTGCAGCAGCTTAGGACCCGGTCCGGAGCCTCACCTCATGTTACAATACTCTTCTTGTGGTGTCTTTGCAGCGGTTTGTCGCCAGGGGTGCCACAAAACGCACGGGTTTTGCGAGGAACCTGGCGAGTGCAGGTGAGAAGGAAGCAGGTGGGGAATGGTTCCGACCCGTTGGCCTCCCAGCAAGCCAGCAACGAGGAAACCTTAGTAGCTGGGAGAACTAGGAAGCAGCTCATTTGAGACACCCTCTCACGTTACTTTCTTCACCTGGACTCAGGCCCCTCTTATCCGACCGCTCCCTAAGTCGCCTGTCCGGTCTGCCGGGTCCAGCTTGGTGCCTCGCAGGCATCCCGCCATCAAAGGCTAGAAAGGGGAGGGGGGCTTAGAATAACCCTGAGAAAGAATGTCAATTAGCCAAAACATCCCGGCGTTCTAAAAACATCTCAGCGAGTCCCAATTGGTTGAAGATGGACTGGTCCCCAGGAGGGGGGGGGAAACTTTCTGTTTCTTTTGCGTGCGGGAAATCCAGATCTAGCCGGACTTTACTGCAGCCAACATCTGTAGTAAAAGAACCTTTCTCTTCAACCCAATGGAGTCGAGGGTCCTAAAACAAAGACCCCCAACCTTTTGGGCACCAGGGACCGGTTCCGTGGAGAGAGGTTTTTCGTTCCCACAGATGGGGCTTCGCTTGTTTGCGTGGACCGGTGTCGGTCCACAGCCCGAGGGTTGGGGACCCCTGTGCTAAGGGATCAGATTGGGGCAGGCCTGAGATAGCCGCTCCCCCTCCTCAATTTCAAGGCCCTTCGCTGTGCAGTAACCACCCTTCCCCTCTCAGGTGCCATTACGGCTGGACGGGCTCCCACTGCGACCGATGCCTTCTCTTTCCCGGCTGCGTCCACGGAAGCTGCACCCTGCCCTGGAAGTGTGATTGCGAGACCAACTGGGGTGGCCTTTTGTGCGACAAGGGTGAGCCCCGCCTCGGTCCTGCTCAGGGGGTCCTTGCTTTGAGACGGGAAGACGCAGCTCGGAGCAGAAATTCTTGGCCATTCTTTCTACAGGTGGTCCTCAACTTACAACAGTCCGTTTAGTGACCGTTCAAAGTTACAATGGCACTGAAAAAAGTGACCTATGACGGTTTTTCACACTTATGACCATTGGGAGGAGCAAAAGACCCCCAACTCATTTTCATTCCTCTTCCCCTCCTTCCGCTCAAGAGGTGACCCCCCCCAGCTGGCCGGCTTGACCAAGGAGGATGAAAGTTCACATCCTGACCACTAGAGGGCGCCAGCTTGGCATGCCTGCTTTTTTCCCCAGCCTTGGACCGGATCCTAAACATCCTTCCCTCTTTTTCCTTCTTGCTCAGATCTGAATTATTGTGGATCACACCGTCCGTGCCAGAACGGGGGCACCTGTGCCAACAAGGAACCGGATGAATACGAGTGCCTCTGCCCAGAAGGATTTAGCGGGCGCAACTGCGAGTACGGTGAGCAGGCTGGCCAAAGATGCAGGATCTGAGGGGGGGGGCTTTTCAGACCCCTTGGCGTTCTGCAGGGACCGGGGACAGTCGGAAGGGACCAGCGATGGGCCTTCTGGTTAGGATCGGTTGTTTCTGTGGTCGTCTGCATACGTGTTAGAGAAGATTGTCCTACGGGCAGCGCTGGGAAACTAACTTCCAATCCTTGCTTGATGAAAAACTTGAATGAGCTGGTTGGGTTGAGCTACATAGCACTGATGATGTTCCCTAGCTGGGTCATGAAATGTCTGCAACAAAACAGCCAAGCTCAGGGAACACCAAGGACCCCACAGATCTTCTCCTCTTCCTCCTTCTCCTTTGCACAACCCCCCTCTCTTCTAGCACTGATGATGTTCCCTAGCTGGGTCATGAAACGTCTGCAAGAAAACAACCAAGCTCAGAGAGCACTGGGGATCCCACAGTCATCGTCCTCCTCCTCCTCCTCCTCCTCCTCCTCCTCCTCCTTCTCCTACTCCTCCTCCCTCCTCCGTTCCTCTCTGCAAAACCCCTCCCTTCTAGCACTGATGATGTTCCCTAGTTCGGTCATGAAACGTCCTCCAGAAAGCCACCAAGCGCAGAGAGCATCCAGGATCCCACTTCGAGAATAAATTCGGGAATGGGGGCAGAGAATTCCAGCCCCCTTCTTAATGCTAGTGCCCCTCCAGGTAGAACTAGCAATGACTTCTTAAAAAGGACCCTTTGCTCTTAGATGCCTGACTGTCGCTAACTCAGATGTGCTTTCCCACCTTCTTTGGACCTCTGTCGCTTGTGATGGACGCATTTGCACAAACGTCTTGACCAATGGGCTTCTCCTGCCTTCTCTGGGTCTTCTCTCTTCCCAGCCCTCCTTCCGCTGCCCACTTCCAGACCGGCCTGCCCTCCGGAGCTTTGTGCCAACGGTGGCAGCTGCTGGCTGACCCTGTCCGGACCGCAGTGTGTCTGTCCGCCCGGGTGGCGTGGGAAGACGTGCCAGGACGGTATGTGGCGCCCAGCTTGCGGTAGGGTATCTTTCCGGAGGCGAATCAGAGAGATGGAGGGAGAATGAAATGTGTGTGCAATTTTGCTTCTTTGCACGTCTTTGATTTCCGCTGTAGGTTCCCATTTTACAAATAGGACATTTTCACATCTAGGCTGCCTTAAAAGCAACATTGAGTCCCTGGCACCTTAAAGCAGGGCTCTCCAAAAACTTAACAACTTTCAGACTGGTGGACTTCAACTCCCAGAATCGGGAATTCTGGGAGTTGAAGTCCACCAGTCTGAAAGTCGCCATGTTTGGAGACCCCGCCTTAAAAACTTAACAAATTGGATAAAGTGAATATGTCTGCCACAATTTTTTCTATGCAGATAATCCTCATTTAGCAACCACAATTGGGACCGGCCACTCGGTCATTAAGCAGAGCAGTCCCCAAGGCCTAAGACTTGCCTGAGATCTGAATGCATTTAGAGAATGCGTTTTTCTTAAAAAGACTCGATTACGGCAACTGGGAAGAGGTGGGGTTTTTTTAGAAAAAGAGTGGGTCTTGGGTTTCAGGGCTTTGCCAGCTGCGAGCTTCCATGTTCAGGAGCAGTGTACCTGTGAACGCTAACGACCAATGGAGGAGGAGGAGGAGGAGGGGAGGCAGCAAGAAGCTGGGCGGAGCTAACGGCTGGCAAGAGCGCTCTCTCTACTTCTGTTCTTCGTTCCAGATGTGAACGAATGCCAGAGAAAGCCCTGCCTTCACGCTCGGGCGTGTAAAAACTTCGTTGGGAGCTATCTGTGCGACTGCTTGCGAGGCTGGACGGGCGCAAACTGCAGCATCAGTAAGAGGGTCGATCAGATTAATTCCCGGATTGCAGGAAGGGGAAAACGAAATAAATAAATCTGCACAGACCCACCGAGTTCTTTGTGTCATTCAGAAAAAAACTAGTCCTCCAAGGCCATTATACCAAAACTACGTTTCCCAGCACCCTTTGTGACCAGCTGTGGTGTCTGGCGCACCTGGGAGTTGTAGTTCGCTATAGGTTCCCTGTCCTCCGTGAT
>JALGBA010000620.1:850000-1141764 GCA_023970755.1 Azemiops feae
GATCCCCTTTTGTGACCTTCGAACTAGCAGTGGTGAAGCCGGATTCACTTAACAACTGTGGCAAGAAAGGTCGTAAAATGAGGCAAACCTCACTTAACAAATGTCTCGTTTAGCAAATTTGGGCTCAGCTGTGGTCGTAATTCGAGGACTACCTGGGTGGGGATCTTTGCCAAGAGGGGGCCGGCAAGGCGAGGCCAGATGTGGCTGGCAGCTCGAACATCAGCGCCGTCCGTCTCTGGCTCTGCCCGCCTGCTTGGCAGCTGCATTTTATGGGCTCCTGGAGGGCCCCCTGGCATCTCGGGGCCCGCAGCTTTGGAGAGGTTGAGGCTGGCAGGATGATTCTTCTTCCCAGCAGGCGAAACCTCCGGAGGCTCTTCGGCTCACCTGTTCCTCCCCTCACCTGTTCTGCTCCCTCTCGCCCACTTCCTTCGCCAGCGCGGCTGGTGCCAGCCGACCGGGATGGAGGGGGAGAAGACAGGCTGCAGCCTGCCTCTGCTTGCCCCGGGCTCGGAGCGTGTGAGAACTCGGGCAAGAGGTTTGGGGCAGGGGTGGCTGAACAGCTCACAACCTGTACGGGCAGGTAAGCTGCCCAGCCAGCCACCTCCCTCGCCCTGTGATCGCTCGGCGGCTGGGGAAGAAGAAGGGCGTGTGTGTGTGATGACTGTTGTAAGTCACTTTTCCCAGGTCGTCATTTGAGGCTGGAGCACCAAGCTGAGCGCGGTTGGTTAAAGCCGCGTTTGACAACCTGGGCAACTGTTAAGGTGTGTTGCCTTTGACTCCCAGAATTGCTGGCTGGGGGATCCTGGGAGTTGAAGTCCATGCTTCTTAACGTCCCAGGTGTAGTGGGGCTGGTTGAATGCCCAGGACTCTCGGCCTGCGGTGGGTTTCCATGCGCCAGCGCTCCCTGTGGTTATCATAGAATAGAGCTGGAAGGGACCTTGGAGGTCTTCTAGACCAGCCCCCTGCTTGAGCAGGAGAACCTATACCTATAGGTTATTGCTTAGCGACTGCAATGGGGAGAGACGAGATTGCTGTCGTTGAGCCGAGCAATCACATGACAGCCCACTTAATGACTGTTTAGCTGAACGACCGAAGATTCTGGGATCATGTGTGGTCTTAAATTGAGGACTCCCCATATGCCATGTGGCCTATCTGGCCCTTCCTAACAGGGTCAAGATTAATACCAGGTCAGCCGGCATTTGCACCTGGATGGGAGGGAGCCCGTCTGCTTCTCCAGCTCAGACCGGTGCAGTGTCTTAGTGTCTCAAAGAAGGACCGTAGAACCATCCCACCCATCATCCCAGCCCAGCTTGCTCAGAGATACAGTCCAGCAGGACTGGACTCCAAGCCCCATCATCCTTAGCCAGCATGGCCACTGGACTGCTGTTCCAGTATGTTTAGATTGGGGGGGGGCTGGGAACTGATATTTCAACTGGATGGATCAAGAGTTCAAGGTCCAGCCAATGTTCCCAAGGACTTAGCAGGTGGCAATCCAACAGGTAGAGTTTCCAGCCCTCGTTGCAGTCCCTGCAAGTAGAGAAATCCAGATCGATGGAAGGCGTGACTTGCAGTGACTGGGCGTGGCCAAAGGAAGGCGCGGCCCATCTTGATTGTAATGTCGGCTCTTGGAAAGAGGCGGGGCTATCTCCTGTCTGGTAGCCTGTGGGGCCACGCCCCTATTTCTGGAGCGATCTATTCGTGACCGGGAGGGGGAGGGCCATACCATTTTAAAAACACGAAGATGTTTTTCTTCTTTTCCGAAATCCACCACGCCGCAAAACGCGGCTTCCCGGGCTCTCCTCCTCCTCCTCCTCCACCCACACCCTTCCATTTGGTTCCTTCCCTCCGTCCCCCTTTTTTCCTCCTCCACATGGCCCGCTCCAATTTTGACGCATTGCAGGTGAGAGGCGACCAATGGCCGCGGGAGTCTCATCCTGCGCCTCCTCCCGCAGCCAATGGGAGCGCGCGAAACAAGGGCGAGCTCGCCATCCCGTGTCCTTCCGCCGACAGGCGGCTGCAGGGGAGGGGCGGGACCGGGAAAGAAGCGCGAGGAGCGAGCGAGGGGAGGAAAAGTAGTCCCCTCGGCCCTCTCCCCGCCCGCAGGAGGAAGTGGGCGGGGCCGCCTCCAGGGGCGAGAGCGGATTGGGCTCGGCGGGCGCCGAAGGGGCGGGGCGTCGGGAGAGGAGGCCGCGGCGGGGCGAGGCCGGAGGCTGCCGTTGGCGGAGGGATCCGGCGCGCGTCTTGAGGCTCCGTGAAGAGGCCCTCGGTGCGTCCCGGCTGGTGCGGCTCTGCCTCCCTCGCGACGCCGTTGCTGCCCTCGAAGCCTCCGGACGCCCCCGCCGCCGCCGCCGCCTGGCCGACCCGGACCGGACAATGGTGAGGGGCGAGCGCGGCGCCGGCTTTCGCTTCCGTCGCCTTCCCGGGGGCGGACTACAACGCCCATGCTTCCCGGCTGGCGGCGGATGCGTCTTACAATCCCACTCCCCCCCCAAGCCCCCGGGCGGGCGAGGAGGCTGTGGGAGGATTTCAGGGGCTGCCTGGATGTTTTTTTGGGGGGGAGTTGTAGAACGAGGGGAGACGCTTCCGTGGGGGGGAGGGGGGCGAAGGGAACGACCCCCCCTTGTTGCAGGGTCGGATCAGGCCCATTAACGGGGGGCAGCTGAGGGGGAGCGGTGGCCCTGAGGGGGGAGGGGCTGTCGGGGAAACCAGCGCCCGTCTCGCGGGGGAGGGGGGGCGTCGTGCCCCGTTGCGGTAGGCGGGGAGGGGCTTGCCTAGGAGGAGTGTTGCGGGGGGGCTAATGGGAGGGGCGAGGGAGAGGAGGGGGGCGGGAAGGGCCTTGGGGTGACGCCACGTGAGGGGGGAGGGGGGGATGCGCGAGTCCGAGTGGGTTGGCTGTGGGGAGGGGGCAATTATAAGGAGAGGGCTATTGGGGGGGCTGGGTGGTTGAGTGGCAAAGGAGAAGGGGGGCAGGCAGGCGAGTTGGGGAGGGGGATGCATGTCAGCTCCCCTTTCTAGACCAGGCCTGGCTGGGATGCTTGGGGCAGGCAAGGGGGAGCGGGGGGGGGTCTTCAGGCCTGCTTTTTTGGGCAAGGAGGGGCTGATCTAGGAGGAGGGGACAAGCCTGGGGGGGGGGAGATGGCTCCAGGGGAGACGGACAGCAAGCATTGGAGAAGATGGGGGGGTGTATCTTCTTTGGAGGGGGAAACACTTCAGGATTGCGCTCATGGGATCCTGAAAGATGCTGATGCCATCCACAGGAAACGGTGTGGGAAAAAGAGTCAGGCTGTGGGTTGCAATCCTCTCTCCCTGTGGGGGGGGGGCGGAAGGGGGATGCCCCCGCTTGCTGGTGCCCATTGCATGGCTGTGATTCGGAGGGGTGGCAGCAGAGCTGGGGGTCCTGTCTGGAAGAAGATGCGGGGCAACGGGAACATACCCCAGGTCTCTGCCCTGGCTACTCTGGCAGAGGGGCTGGTCCTCTGCAGCAGCAGGCACATCCCACGAGTTTTCCAGATGTTTCGTTCCCCCGGCCTTGGGAGGCCCTTTGCTTTGCCTAAAGAAGGAAATGCAGCTGGGGCCGCCTCTGACCTCAGCGGAAAGAGAGAGCAGCGGGATGGGCCTGGTTGGCAGGCAGCTCACACAAGGCTCCTCTGCCTTGAAGCCCTGCGCTGGCACGCCTGCTTAGGATGGCAAAGACCAACCGGCCGCGGCTCTGCAGAGGGCGACTGTGAAGGGTGGCTGGGGGGTTTAGCTCAGAAGCTGAAGCTCTGGAGGAAAAGAAGCATGTGCAGAGTGGCTGCTTTCTTGAGAAGCATTTATTAGGGCAAGGTGGAGAGACCTGGACTCGGACACTTTCGTTGGCAATTCTTCGCCTGTGTGGAGGATATATATACCGGGTGGATTTGATTTGGAGCTACGGCTTTGCAGGGGGCTGGTCTGTTAGGACAGGGGTCCCTAAGCCCCAATCCCTGGTCTGTGGACCGGCACCAGTCCGCAGCATGTTAGAAGCTGGTCTGCGCAAACAAACGAAACCCCCTCCATGGGATGCAGGCAGCA
The DNA here is from genome assembly GCA_023970755.1 of Azemiops feae. Lineage (NCBI taxonomy): Eukaryota > Metazoa > Chordata > Lepidosauria > Squamata > Viperidae > Azemiops > Azemiops feae. The sequence goes on from JALGBA010000620.1 coordinate 854,054, forward strand.
CACGAAACCAGGCCCCTTCCAGTCCACGGAAAAACCTCTCTCCACGGAACCGGTCCCTGGTGCCCAAAAGGTGGGGGAGCCCTGTGTTGGGAGACGAGAACGCCATGGAGGCCTCCTGTGAAGTTCCTCGGAATCGTCCTGGCTTTTTTTTTTTACTCCCCACTGCAGTTTCCGGCGCATGGGTGACGCACTGGCCTCTTCAGATCCTCTGCCGAAGTCTCCCTCGTCCCTCCTTTACAAAACAGAAGGTTGCTGGCTGGAGCTGTTGTCACATCAGCCCAGCCACCAGCTCATCTTTTCTCACTCTTTGCTCGCTCGATGCCGAGCTTCTTCCGAGAGCCTCTTTTCCTCAAAGCCCCCTCAAAAAGCTCCCTTGAGTCGTTGCTGCTCCGTCACTCCAGCAGTTTCTGCAGAATGAATCCATGCCACAAATCGCCTTCAGGGGGGCTTTGGGGACACTGTGATTTTCCTTGCCTCATTCTGGATTCAGAAAACGTAGCTGGGATGCCGGGTTGGTTCAAAATTAAGGGTGGGCTGTTTTTTTCTTGGGCATCCCCCCCCACACACACACACACCATCTGTGCTTTAGCTGAAGGAGAAGCATGTACAGGTAGTCCTCAACTTCCGACAGTTCATTTAGTGACCCTTCGAAATTACGATGGCACTGAAAAAAGTGAACGCGTGACCATTTTTCACACTTAAAACCCTTGCAGCGTCCCCGTGGACACGTGATTAAAATTCAGACGCTTGGCAAAGGATCCTATTTTGATGGCTGCCATGTCCCTTGATCACACGATCCCCTTTTGTGACCTTTTGACAAGCAAAGTCAGTGAGGGAGCCAGATTCACTTAACAACTGTGTTGCTAACTTAACAACTGCAGTGATTCATTTAACTAACAACCGTGGCGAGAAAGGTGGTGAAAATGGGGCAAAACTCAACAAATGTCTCAGTAGCAAAAACTTTGGGCTCAATTGTCATAAGTCAAGGACTGCCTGTAATGGGGGACTCTCCCAGATGGGATGGGCAGAGGTTTTATGACAGGGTGAGGCTATGCTTGGCTGCTGTTGGCCTCTTGCTTCACCATAGGAGCCCAAGCTGTGCTCTGGTCACACTGTAGTTCTTGGAGGTGGGTTGGTCTGCGACAGGGATGGGCAACGATGACAATTGGGCGACCTGTGGACTTCAACTCCCAGAATTCCACAGTTACCTTCTGCCCCAAGATCACTCCAGAAGCCTCCCTTGGTCAACTACTATTGTCTCTGGAGAACTTGCCTTTTCCAAACTTTCCTTTAAAAAAAAAAAAAAGAAAGAAAGAAAGGGACAGTCCAGTGGCTGTCCTGGAGAAAAGGGCCATTTTGCATCCAGCATTTTGAGAAGCAGAAGGTAGAGACCACGTCTTTGAGAAGTCCGGCTCTGGTGGTCCTGTCTCTCCCCCCTCCTGTCCCCCCCCCAAAAAAAAGACATAGAGCAAACTTGGGAAGTCTGGCTTGTCAATGGTGCAGGACACCTGCGCTCGCCTTTCGCGAATCGGTAGTTGCTGAGATGGGATGGAAGCTGAGGATATTTGTAATTTTAAGCCAAGAAGCACCGTTGCTTGTGTTTTGAATCTGATCGGCCGCGCTTGGGATTTGCAAAGCATTTCCCCCGGGGGGGGGGCGGGCAGGAGGGAACTGTTGACTCACTGCAAAGGCCAGCATCCTGTTTCTCACGGTAGCCAGGATTGCTTCAGACAAGCCACCCACCCACCCACCCACCGCGCCTTAAAAAGAGCCTGCCCATCTCTCTCTGCCATCAGCGCTAAGAATCGGCCGGCCTTTTTGATCTGCCAGACAGGCGAGGGCGAGATGAACGATACTCGCTGCTCTGAGACAGGCCTGTTGCCATGAGCGGGCTTTCGGCGGTCCTCCCCGCCTCTTGTCCGAATCGATTGCAGAAATCAAGTTGTCAGACTGGGGTTTGTGGTGCTCTCCTGCATATGAATCGGCCGCCTTTGTGGGTCTTTGTTGGCGGCTTTTGTGGTGTGTTCCTGACTCTTGGCTTGACCAGATTGAATCTGTAGGAGTCCCAGGTGGAATCCGTAAGAGCAGAAAAGAGACAGGAGAGACTGGGGTGGGGGGTCCCTTGTGCAGAGTAGAGCCAAGGTACCTTTCTCCAAAAAATAATAACTGGGTGGGGAAGCATCAGTTGCAAGGGATATTTTCCTTGCTCTCAGTTGAGGCCCAGAAAAGGCAACTGAGGTCCCTCCAAATTTGGGGGGGGCTTTGAATCCCCCTCCTCAGTGCTACGCCGTAAAAACCCCAAAATCTCAATTTTCCACCCCTCTGAAGAGGCAGCGGAGGAGGCCCAGCAGTTAACCTCTCTTTTCTGCTTGCAGGCTGACCAGCTGACTGAAGAACAGATCGCAGGTGAGTTTCCGCGCACGAGCGCGCATGGGATTAACAACCCCTGATTGTTGAAGAGCAACAGACCGACTTGCTCAATAACCCACCCCGAGAGGCAGGCCTTAAACTGATGGCGCAGAAGGAGGATCTTTTAGACAGCTTCTTTTTAACGAACTCCATCTGGCTTTGTTAGGCTGTGCTTTCTCCAGCTGCAGGTGGTTTGGGCTGGGGCTGCAGGAAGCGGGTGCCAGGCGTGGGCCGTCGAGATTGCACTCGTCACTCCCTCTTTTCCCCTTCCTGGGCCTTTTGGGGTCCAGCTGCCGGGCGTTCTGCAGCGCTGGGTTCGAGTGCCCTGCTTTTCTGGCCCTCTGCAGAGTTCAAGGAGGCCTTCTCCCTCTTCGACAAGGACGGCGATGGGACCATCACCACCAAGGAGCTGGGCACCGTGATGAGGTCCCTGGGGCAGAACCCCACCGAGGCCGAACTGCAGGACATGATTAACGAGGTGGATGCGGACGGTGAGTGACCCCAAAACTCCCCCAGTAAGAACGGCCGAATTAGTTCCCTGCGTGCTCACGTCAGGCGGTCCTTGACTTACGACCACAATGGACCCCAAAATTTCTGTTGTAAGGTGAGACGTTGGTTAAGTGAGTTTTGCCCCATTTTACGACCTTCCTTGCCACCGTTGTTAAGTGAGTCACTGCAGTTGATAAGCTAGTAACCCTGGTTGTTAAATGAATCCGGCTTCCCCCATTGACTTGGCTTGTCAGAAGGTCAGAAAAGAGGGTCATGTGACCCCGGGACACTGCGATCGTCGTCATAAATGTGAACCGGCTGCCAAGCCTCTGAATTTTGATCATATGATTATGGGGATGCTGCAAAGGTGGTGTGAAAAACGGTCCTAAGTCGCTTTTTTCAGTGCCGTCGTAACTTTGAACGGTCACTAAATGAACTGCTGTAAATCGAGGACTGCCTGTACAAGAATTCAGGTGGCTCCTGAATGGGGCTCTGTGGTGCCCCCGCCAAAAGCAGTCTCCAGTCGGGGAGGAGCCACTGGCTAGGGTGGGAGTTTGCCAAGCCTCTTGAGAAGGGACCCGTCTCCCTGGGTGGGGCTGTCCAAAGCCGCCCACTCGGTCGGTCTCACCGTGCCCATCGCTGCCTTTCAGGGAACGGCACCATCGACTTCCCCGAGTTCCTCACCATGATGGCGAGGAAGATGAAGGACACCGACAGCGAGGAGGAGATCCGGGAGGCCTTCAGAGTGTTCGACAAGGTGAAGCCGGGGACCGGAGGCTGGGAAGTGGGGAAGGGAGGCCTTTCCCCGGCCAGGGAAGGAAAGCCAGCCGGGGAAAGGCCTGCCTCCCCTCCCTCAACCTGACCGGAAAGCTTCTCTCCTGCCAGGATGGGAACGGCTACATCAGCGCCGCCGAGTTGCGCCACGTGATGACGAACCTCGGCGAGAAGCTGACGGACGAAGAAGTGGACGAAATGATACGGGAAGCCGACATTGACGGAGACGGGCAGGTCAACTACGAAGGTGGGTGAAAGGGGAGCCCAGAAGGTGCCGGCGATAGAGGTTGGGGGAGCGGCTTCTCGAGCCCCACGGGGGGGTCTCCACAGGTTGGTACGGCCTCTGAATGGGTTGGAGAACCACACACCATTTTTGATGCTAGAACAAAGGTGTCCAACCTTGGCCACTTTTAAGACTTGTGGACTTCAACTCCCAGAATCCCCCAGCCAGCTTTGCTGGGAGTTGGTCCACAAATCTTAAAGCGGCCAAGGTTGGACATCCCTCTGCTCGAAGACAACACATACACTCAACTTAGTGTACAAGATAGGACGGACACACGCATGGAGCTTTGTGCAAAGAAGCCAACACAAGATGCTCTTATAAATCCAGGTCTGGAGAGGTTTGTTTTCTCTACAATCCTGGTTTAACGTGTTCAGCTGAACCGGGGCTGTGCTCACTGCCCCACCTCCTGGCGGTTCCCTTCAGAGCATCTTCCGTGGGTGCTGGGAAAACCCGGCGACAAAAAGTGTTCAAATTCAGTCTGTCCGGTGAGGCTTCTTGTGAGGTTTTCAAAAATAGTCGGGACAACCATTTGACCGGGATGGTATAAGATCTCCTGCTTTGAGCAGGGGGCTGGACTAGAAGACCTCCCAAGGTCCCTTCCAGCCCTAGGATTCTACATCCTGTGCTGATCAGGAGAACAGAGCTGTGTAGGATGGCGGTTATAGTGGCCACCAGAGGGGGAGAAGGCAGAAGTATTCTTGTATTTTTCTCTGGGTGAAATAGAGCACAGTCCAGTACCGTAGGGCAGAGGTCCCCAACCTTTCTTGGTTGGCGGACCGGAGAGAAAGGGAGGGGAAAACATTTTACACGCGTGTGCGCAAATGGGGCCGCGAGCATGCGCACGACGCAAACAGGGCAGTGCTAGCACTCACGTGACACTTGCTAGCCCTGCCCTGCTTTCGCGCCACAGCCCGGTGGCCAGCAAGCCACGGCCCACAGGTTGGAGACCACTTCTGTAGGGGATACCGGTTCCTTTTTTCTTGGGCCACACTTTTAAACCAAGTTAAAAGGTGGTCTATTGTGTGCTCTGGGCATTAAGTGAACTGAGGGGAGGCCGAGGCCCACAGCAAGGGCGTCGGTTTGGCCTCAAAACGGGGACGTGCTCACCGAGTTGCCTTCTGCGGTGTCTCTTGCAGAGTTCGTGCAGATGATGACGGCAAAATGAAGCCCGCAGACCGAGTGGCTGGCAAGGCCCGTTTCTCCTTCGATAACTTTTCTCCCACACACTCTCTCTACTTAAGTAACCTGGTTCTCTACGCAAACAAATCGGCTGTGGAATAAATCTGACCAAGCAATTAAAAAGTGAAAAAAAGGAAAAAAAAGAAAAACCTTCCCAAGCTGCATGATTGCACTCATCTCTCCTTCCTTCCTTCCTTCCTTCCTTCCTTCCTTCCTTCCTTCCTTCCTTCCTTCCTTCCTTCCTTCCTTCCTTCCTTCCTTCCTTCCTTCCTTCCTACCTACCTACCTACCTACCTACCTACCTACCTACCTACCTACCCCTTGTGGATGTCTTTGTTTCCATCGGGTATTCTGTTCTGTAGTCAGAGCTGGCCCCATATCTCAGGGTGCAGATTCTTTCTCTTTTTTTGTTTTGAGAACATCCCCCCCCCCATCACCACTACCACCACCACGAAGGGGTGGAGAGAGTGCAACAATCTTTTTCAGTCCTGTTCCACGTGTCCGGGCGCTGCAGTTGTGCACGTTGACATGGCAGTCACCACCGAGGGTCTTGCCCCAAGGAACACCGGGGGGCACAAGCAAGAAATGGGGAGGGGTTTATTTTTGTGTTCCTCCTTCGTTTTGTTTGGGCGGCGGGGGCAGATCCCACCGCCCGGATGTCCATGGTTGAAAGTGGATCCCATCGGCACGACCTGGAGGAGAGGTGGGTCGAAGCGAGGAGGGGGGGGGCTGCGAGGGTCCCAGCACTGTCCAAATTGGCGCTTTCCCAAAATACTGACACGTCCATCTCCCGTCTCTTGTTCTCAACCCTGTAAAAATTGTAAATGTCCTTAACGGTTTCCTTCGCGTGGTGTCCGACATCAGAGCTGCTATGTATATATATATATCTGAGGCGATGCCCTTCCCCCCCCCCCCAGAATGGGATGCGCCCCACGGGTGGCAACGGCAGAGGCTTTCGGTTGGCAGCTGGGGAAGGGGGGGTGCGCTGGGGGCGACACCGCAATAAAAGAGGGAGGCCTCCGTTTGAGTGAATGCCAACCGCGCCCGGGCGCCCTTTTTCCCTCTTCCCTCCTCTGCAGTGCTTTTTTAATTTCTCCTTCCGTAGCGGCTCGCGACTTACCGCCTCTCGACGCAACTGGGCTTCGGTGTCTGTGCTCTTAGCTGTGGCTTTCTTCCTTCGCCTTTCCCCACCCAGCTCTTCCTGTCCCCCCCCCCCTCCTCTCCTTGCGGCAAACGGCATGAGCTGCAAGTTTTGCTTCTCTCTCATTTCGTTTTTGTTTTTTTTAAATCAAATTTGGAGGGGGGGGGAAAAGATATTTGGGGTGTTTTTCTCTTTTTTGGGGGGGGCGAGGCCATTGAAACGAGAAGCAGACTTCTCCCGAATCTGGACGGGGGGCGTGTTTTTGTGCCGTGCGCACGGCAGGCCTGACCCTGGCTCCCTTGGGTTGCTTGCCCTCGGCGCTCCGACGGGTCCGCGGAGAGAGTGGGGAAGGTTGAGCAAGAATGTCTTTGAAAGCAGGTGGCGTTTGTTCAGTTCAAGCTGTGAAAATAAAAATTATATCAATGTTTTCCAATAAAATGCAGTGACTACCTGACGTGGCTGGTGTTGCTTTGAAGCGGCAGCCCGTGGCCCACTTCCTGGGGGAGCCCCCGCGACCTCGAACCCGGAGGAAATCCAGTAGCACGGTTTCCGATTGACCAAAGTTATGGAGAAGGTGCTACCAAGCTCCTGCGGTTGGGTTGTTTGGCAGCGTAGACTAACGGTTGAATTGTGTTACCCAACTAGGTAACATCATCAGGGCTAGGAGGGTTTTTGCGCTGTCTATGGGATTTGCTCTGCAGCAGGGGTGTCCAGCCTTGGCAACTTTTGAGACTTTAAGGCCTGCAGACGGGTGGGGAATTCTGGGAGTTGAAATCCACAGGTCTTAAAAAGACGCCAAGCTTGGACACCCCTGCTCTAAGGAACAGCGAACCCCACTCCTAGCCCTGATGACGTAACTTAGTTGGGTCACGAAACGTCTGCAAGAAAATGGCAGCACCGAGGACCCCACAGACTTAACAACTGCCATCCCCTTATAAATGACTTAACTCATTTCCCACCGAAGCCCCTTTTCCTCTTGCAATCCTTGGCCCACTCTTAGTGGGTTCCCTTGAAGCTGCAGTACAGGTAGTCCTCGCCTTAACGACCACAATTGAGCCCCACATTTTTCGTTGCTAAGCAAAACATTGGTTCAGTGCCCCATTTGGCGACCTTCCTTGCCACCGTTGTTACGTGAATCACTGCAGTGAGTAACGCGGCCATTAAGTGAATCTGGCTTCCCCCATTGACTTGGCTTGTCGGAAGGTTGCCAAAGGGGGAATCACGCAACTCCGGGACACTGCAGCCCATCATAATGTTGTGCCAGTTGCCAAGCGTCCGAATTTTGTTGATGTGACCATGGGGATGCTGCAACGGTCCTAAGGGTTCCAGTGCCATTGTAACTTCGAACCGTCGCTAAACGGACTGTTAACCATTGGGGGACTACCTGTATTCGTCAGCTCGCCTCTCTGTGGCTCCTTTGACAGCCTGGAGGAGGTCGAGGGAAGGCGGGAGGAGCCCTGGGAAAGACACCTTCCGCCCCCTTCCCCCCCCCCAGGTGTGCCTCTTGAGTTGGGCTGGTGCTCCTGGCAACCCCTGAAGCTGAGCAGCTTATTGGGGAGCGAGAGGGGTCTCTCTGGTTGCAGAATTTGCTCTGGCCCCTCAGCTCCTGAAAGACCCCATGTTAAGAGGGATGGATCCTACTAAAGGTGGGGAGGGGGTTGCAGGTGGTGTCTGTGTCTCCAGACTTGGGTTTGGGGCTTGTGTGGGGACAGGCAACAGGCCCAAGGGGGGAAATTCAAGGGTGGGATATTGGAGGTTGCCTCATTGCTGAGGGGTCCTCTCAAAGCAATTTGGCCACCAAGCTTTGGAAATCAGCAGCGGAATCTGGTCACCTCTGGATCTGCAGGGTGATGGTCTGTGTTTGGGTAGGGGATGATGGGAGTTATAGCCCAACTCCACTAGAAGGTGAGCCTACACCGAGCGTGGCGCTCCCTGCAAGAATCCTAAGGATTTCCAGTTTCCATTCTCGGTTGGAGACCATCTCACCGTCCTTGCTTGGCAGCATTTTGGGGAAATTATCTGGAATTAACAGAGAACGCAACTCTTGTTTGGATGGAGAATCGGTGAGGGAGAACGCAACGAACGCAACTCGTTTCCCTGGACCAAGTTTGGTTTTTCACAGGCCCCTTTTATCAGTCTCCAGAATCCTTGGCCTCGGAGATGCTGATTACTGGATTCTGGAATCCCGCACACGATGGGACTCGCCTGCTGGCTCTGTTACGTCTCCCAGTGCTGACACAACACACACATATACACAATTTGGCTTAACTGCTTTTTGACTACTGCAACATAGTCCTGTAACAAAGCTTTGCATACAGGTAGTCCTTGACGTATGACCACAATGGAGCCCAAAATGTATGTGGTTGAGACAGTTGTTAAGTGAGTTTGGCCCCATTTTACGACTTTCCTGCCTCGGTTGTTAAGCGAATCACTGCAGTTGATAAGTTAATAAATCGGTTAAGTGAATCTGGCTCCCCCCATTGACTGCTGGTCAGAAGGTCGCAAAAGAGGGATCACATGACCCTGGGACCCTGCAACCGTCATAAATACGAGTCAGTTGCCAAGCGTCTGAATTTTGATCACCATGGAGATGCTGCAATGGTCGTAAGTGCAGAAACCGGTTGTAAGTCCCTGGTATAGTGCCTTTGTAACTTTGAATTGTCACTAAGCAAAAGGTGGCAAGTCAAGGACTCTGTATCAAGCACTTGTGGAGCTGTTTATTTAATTTCACATATGGTCTGCCTGCCATTTTGCTGGCTGGGGAATTCTGGGAGTTGAAGTCCACCCATCTTCAAGCGGCCACAGTAGGGGACACCCTGTCTCGGATGACACTGATGTGGTTTTTGTTCTTTTTGGTAAGTTTTTCTTGCACGTTTCTGAGAGTCCCTTGAAAGAGGTTGCAGTTTGGGGTCTGGTGGGGGTCTGTGATGTTTGGAAGGGGATGGGCAAAAGTTTTGTTGGCCTTGCAGGGCCTGATCAAGACAGCAGGGGGCGCCTCCCTCCATAGGAAAAAACCTGTTGCCTAGAATAGATGAAGCTATTATAGTAAGTAGTTCTTTGGTGGGTTGAGGAAAGACAGACACACCGCTTGGGGGTTGTCACCAAGCAATGCGCATGTCCAGGAACGATGCTCAGCTGGAGAATTTTTGAAGGTGCTCCAGAAGTCTCATGCGTTCTTGGGGATCCTGAGTTTTGAACCCTATGCTCTGGTTCTCTTTTGGGGCTATCGGGGTTCAAGCAGATAGTCAGGCTTCGTGACACGGGAAGCATCTGGACCACGAGGAGCAACCACTGATGGGAAGGACCCATAATCAGATGTTTGAAGGAGTTTGGGTGTCAACCAAAAGTTGGTTGAAGGGGGGGATCAACCAAAAGTTGGTTGAAGGGGGGGTCAACCAAAGGTTGGTTGAAAGGGGGTCAACCAAGAGTTGATTGAAGGGGGTCAACCAAGAGTTGGGGAGGTCAACCAAAAGTTGGTTGAAGGGGTCAACCAAAAGTTGGTTAAAGGGGAGATCAACCAAAAGTTGGTTGAAGGGGGGTCAACCAAAAGTTGGTTGAAGGGGGGGTCAACCAAAAGTTGGTTGAAGGGGGGGGGTCAACCAAAAATTGGAGAAACCAACCAAAAGGAGAAAACTTGGATCACACCACTGGGCTGTCAGTATCCTGTAGACACCATTTCTAGAGAGGCTTTGAGCTCCTCCTCCAGCAGTCCAAGGCTGACCAATTAAGGTTCTTTGAAGACCTTCCCTTCCTTCAGATGGATGAAGTCTGCAGGATGATGATGGTAGGCAAGGACCGAGTCACGGCTCCCCCCCCCCGCCCCCAATCTCTGCATGCAAAGGGGAGTCTGGAACCCAAGTCCTGCCCTGGAGACCTTGACGTTCCACCATGAAATTGAGGAGATGCAGACCCCACTGTTTACAGTGGGGCCTTTTTCCTGCTCTGCCAGGGGCCTCGACTCAAGGGGGCATCTCTCCCCCTCTTAAGGGTGGACAAGAAGGGCGACTTTACCACCGGTGGACTTCAACTCCCAGAATTCCTGAGCCAGCATGGAACAGCACACAACTCTGGGAGGCAAGCTGCACCACTGGTCATTGCTCCAGGTTGAGGCTGGCTCATAAATGCAAGTCCGTTGCCCAGCCTCTGAAATTTTGTCCTCGTGACCACGGGGGGGTGCTGCAACGGTCGTAAGTGTGAAAAACAGTCATAAGTCACTTTTCCTCAGGGCCGTTGTAACTTCAAACAGTCACTAAATGAACTGTTGTAAGTCGAGGGCTGCCTGTACTTAGAGCAGGGGTCTTCAAACGTGGCCACTTTAAGACGTGTGGACTTCAACTCCCAGAATTCCTCAGCCAGCCCTGAGGGCTGGCTGAGGAATTCTGGGAGTTGAAGTCCACACGTCTTAAAGTGGCCAAGTTTGAAGGCCCCTGATTTAGAGGCTGATTATTTTGATGTATTTTATTCCTATTTCATACTTTTCTTAGCTCACCTGCTGCTCTATATTGGGATGCTTTTTCCTCCAAATTAAACCGTCGGAGAGAAAGAGCTGGCACGTCCCTCTGCACGAAAAACAGAATTTCAAAAACAGCACCATCATTTCCCCCTTCCATTAATAGCCGCCCTTGTGGGTGGCGGGTTCCCCTTTTAAAAAAACAACAACAAAGCGATAACCTATTTAATGCCTGAAAAAGTCTGTCGGACTCTGATAGGGTGTGGGAAAGAATGCGCTCATGCGCCCCCCCCCCCACATGAAAGAGCAAAGGGGGAGCAGGAGGGTCCCCTTAAAACCTCTCTACACCCGTTGAGCAATTCTGGGCAGGACCTCATGCCAAATTTTGAAAGACCCACTTCGTTTGCGTATACAGGTTGTTGTCAACTCAAAACAGCTTGTTTAGTGACAGAACAATTAACCAGTGGAACAACCTGCCTCCAGAAGCGGTGAATGCTCCAACACTGGAAATTTTTAAGAAGAGATTGGACAGCCATTTGTCTGAAATGGTATAGGGTTTCCTGCCTGAGCAGGGGGTTGGACTAGATGACCTCCAAGGTCCTTTCCAACTTTATTATTATTATTATTATTATTATTATTATTATTATTATTATTATTATTATTATTATTATTATTATTATTATTATTATTATTATTATTATTATTATTATTATGGTGGCTGTTCAAAGTTACAATGGCGCTGAAAAAAGTAATGTATGACCAGTTTTTCACACTTACGACCCTTGCAGCATCCTCGCGGTCACACGATCCAAATTGAGACGCTTGGCAACTGGCTCGTACTTATGACGGTCGCAGTGTCCTGGGGTCACCTGATCCCCTTTTGCCACCTTCTGATGAGCAAAGTCTAATGGGGAGACAGATTTACTTAACCTTGTGACTGACATAATAACTGCGGTGGTTCCCTTCACAATTGTGATAAAAAGATTGTAAAACGGGGCAAACCTCACTTAACTCCTTGTTTAGCAACAGAAAGGTGGGGCTCCATTGTGATGGTAAATCAAGCACTCCCAGTATATTCTGCCCAAATATCTCCTTCCTTCTTCTGACGGACTTAGACGAAGGAGTCGGGGGGAACTCCATCATCCTTACATCTGCTGGACCTCAACTTGGGTGACCCTGAACAGCTGAGGCTTCATGCTTCTCAGGGAGGGCTGGGGTTAAGCCAGGATGATGTCTTGCAGAGGAAGAATGATCTAAGACGGGTCTTAAGCGGTTTCCTCATTCCGTGTCCTCCTGAGAGAGAGAGAGTTTGCATGAAGGGGGTCCTCCCATTCAGATAAAAATGCTGCTAGAAGAGAATCTTTGTAGCTCAGGGTTGAACTCTGGGGTCGTGGGTGCTCTCTGAGCTGGGGGGGGGGGTTCCTTGCAGACGTTTCATGATCCTGCTAGGCAATATCATCAGTGATGGAAGGGAGTAGGGTTTGTGAAGGAGAAGGAAGGAGGAGGAGGAAGATGACTGTGAGGTCTTGTGTGCTTTCTGAGCTGGGTGGTTTCCTTGCAGACGTTTCGTGATCCTGCTAGGCAACACCATCAGTGATAGAAGGGAGTAGGGTTTGTGAAGGAGGAGGGAGGAGGAAGAGGAGGACTGTGGGGTCCTTGGTGCTCTCTGATTGGGTTGTTTTCTTGCAGACGTTTCACTACCGAACTCCGTAGAATCATCAGTGCTGTAAGAGAGTGGGTTCATGGGTGGGAGGAGGAGGAGGAGGACTGTGGGGTCCTTGGTGTTCTCAGAGCTCGGTTTCCTTGCAGATGTTTCATGACCCAACTAGGTAACATCATCAGCGCTAGGAGGGAGGGAGGTTTGCCCTACCAGTATTGGGGGGGATGTGGTTTTCTTCCTAGTGGTCCCTTGATTAGGCCGTGGCTTGCTTTTTGATTGTTGCCCAGAGTCGGTCCATCCTTCGTTGGGATATTGTTTACTGCTTGATTATTAACCTAGCATTAACCCACATCTGAAAGACCATGGCAATCCCTTCCTCCTACCGGGCCGGTGTAGAACTTATTCCCAAATTCTAAAGTAAGGCAGGAAGCCAGAGAAAAAGAAAAGCCACCCTCCAAAATGGGAATAACTTGAATTCAAGCGAAATCTAAGTGAACTCGGTGGAGGTTTTAGCCTCATCCGTGGCCCGAAGCAAAGGAAAATTCTCTCGTGGCCGCCTCACTCGACCTCTCCTTGATCCAGAAGTTACGCGTTGCTCCTTCCAAGAGCCGGGATGTTGATTTTGTAAGATTTCTGGAAGAAAGGACCGCATGTGTGGGTGGCCTCGCAACAGCCCATCTGTGTGTTTCTGGGCCAAACGGGGTGCGACGTCTTCCATGCTGCCTGGGCCACCCTTTCGGGTAATGCTCCCGTTGTCCCACCCACTTCTTTCCTTCTTGACTTGAGTTCAAGAGCTGTCGCAAGCCGGTGGATGAGTTGCTCAAACGTTTAGTGTTTGCTTCCAGAAGAGGAAGTCCTTTTGACATCCAGCAGAGTCCTCCATTACGGGATTGGAGAGAGTCATGTTGTTGAGGGCTCCGAGGCTCAACCCCCACAGAGAAAGGAGGAGGCTTCAGAGAGGGGATTGAAAAGTGGTGTGACTCAACCTCCATCTGTGTGAAAAGGCCCACGTTTCCTTTCCCTCCAGGGCCATTGATCGACACAACAGGCTTAAGAGGAAGGCAATCCCAGTTTTGGGAAGACGTTCCCGGCCTGCCTTTGGAGCTGCAACTCAGCTCCTCGCTTGAAGAGAAGAGGAACTGTTGAGTTAGCAAGAGGCTTCATAAAACCATAATGTCAGAAAGGACCTTTGGAGGTCTTCTAGTCCAATCCTCTGCTTGAGCAGGAGACCTTATGCCATCGTGGACACAAGGCCAGTCCATCTTTTCTTGAAGACCTCCAGTGATGGAGCACCCAAAACTCCAGGATGCAAACTGGCTTGTTGCTTCAGGTTGAAAATGTGTCAAGCCAACTTTCTTATCTCGGGGGCTTCTTGGAGAACAGAAGAGCTGCTGATTGTTCTCAGAAGGAGATCATGGAGATGAATTGCTTATAAACTGTCAGGTCCTTGGTTCTCTTTGCGCTTTGTGGCTTTTCTTGCAGACCTCTCATTACCCAACTGGGTAACATCATCAGTGCAGCCGATACACAGATAAGCAGGGATTAACTCCAGACAAACAATTTGGAAGAGAACAATATCTCAACCAAAGAACTACCAAGGAGAAAAACCACACTCCCACTCTCATTGGCAGGGCAAGCTATGCTATATAAACAGACCAAACCCCATACTCACCAGCACTGATGTTGTTACCTAGTTGGGTTATGAAAGGTCTGCAAGAGAATGATCAAGCTCAGAGAGTTCCAAGAGCCCCACAGTCCTCCTTCTCCTCCTCTTCCTCCACTCACCCCACACTCTTCTAGCAAGGATGATGTTACCTAATTGGATCATGAAATGTCTGCAAGAAAACAACCAAGCTCAGGGAGCAACCACAGTCCTCCTCCTCCTCCTCCTCTCCACATACCCCACTCCCTTCTAGCACTGATTATGTTATCTGGTTGGGTCATGAAACGTCTGCAAGAAAACCACCCAGCTCGGAAAGCATCAAGGACCCCACCACACAGGTTCTTACATGGGGAAGAAATTTTGGTTGCTGGTTTTGGGAAGAAGAGAAATTCCACGTGAAGTTTTTGAAGGAGGAACTGGCCAAAGAATAGGAAGGCTGGACAGGTCCTCCTGCTGACCATTTGTACCGCAACACCTTCAGATGGAGCTTTTTACACCCCTAAGGAGTAACAAGGGAACCTCTAAGAAGTCAAAGAAAAGCTGAAGGCACGAAAAAGGGATCAACTGGTCATTGTGATCCCGGGCATGATTGGAGGCGAGTCCTGTTTGTCTGGTTCTTCTCCAAGAACAAGGAGGAATCTAAGAGCACTTTTCCAGCTAACAAAGTTTATTAAAAGGCAGAAGCTTAATTGTTAGGTGGAAAAAATGCTACTAAACTTCGGATTTCTGACCGTGGAATGCTTGTCGTAAAGCAAAATTAACTCATCTGCTTTTTTCTTCCATTCTGGATTTCCTGGTGATGGGAAATAATTTTAAACAGGATTAGGAAGAACCATGAGTGAAAGGATATGTGTTAAGACTCCACGTGTTTGCCCTAACCCTTGTAAAAAATTAAAACCAAACCATCTTCCAGCAAAACTTTTTTTTTTTTAAAGCCAGCCATTTTTGTTTTTGCATTCCCCAAAAAACCGCAATCCCGCTTGAATTGGAAAAAAAGAGGTTGGGCCAAAAACTAAACTAAAATAAAAATAAATGGAAGCAACAAATATCTGGCCTGATTCCTTTGGGAGAAGTTATGCTCCTTTAGAAGCCAGAAGAGAAGCACTGCGGCCTAGTTAATCCTTTCTTTTTTGCAATTTCCCTAGTTCGAGTTTATGTTGTGGCATGGCAGCGTTTCTTGGGGATTACGAGCCGCTGAGCGTCCGAAGATCGCAGGGTTTTGTTTTTTTTAAAAAAAATAAAACCTAAGAAATAAGTTAAAGTTAGATGGAGAGATGGAGGGTTTATTTTCAGTGCTTTCTTTATTTATTCAAGACCTGTCCAAGTTCTCCGGAGCTGTTCAGTGCGACCAGCAGCATCCTGCATTAAGTGGTACCCAAATGTGAGTCAGCCTTTGACCAGCATCACTAACTATACACAGTCTGAGAAGGGTGTTGAAGCCGAAAAGGTACAAAGTAACTCCCAGGTTGTTCACTTGTGTTTCTTCCAGCCCCTCCCTCCAATTTAGCTCCCTTTGGAGGCAGAATGTACCTTCCCTTCTCCTGTACCCGAAGCCCTTATCAGATGCCCTTAACGTTTCTCAACCGAGGTTGGACTAGAGAAGATCTCCACGGTCCCTTCCAACTCTGTTATTCTTCCTCATCATCTTTTCCAAGGAGATGATGCTTCTTCTGTCGATTCTTGGACCCTGGGAGATGGCGGAGGGGGCCCTTCCCACACAGCTCCCCAGGCCCTCCCCACTTGCCCCCTTCCTCCTGCCCAGGAGCCCCAAATTCCGAAGTTTGAGCAAGGGCCTTCTCAACAGACCGACTGGGCTTGGCAGGGCAGGCTGTCCTGAGTCCCGAGCGTGGTTGTCCCTTTGGGTGGCCTAAACCAGCAGGGCCAGCTGAGCTGGTAGCAGAAGAAACGGCGGAGGCTGTGGAAGACGGCATGGCGGAAGACAATGAAGAGCCAGGGGTCCACGATGGGATTGAGGGCGCTCAGGCGGAAGGCAACCATGTCAGCTGCCTCGCTGTGGTCCGGATCGATGCCACCGATGTAGGCTCTGATCTAGAAGGCAACGGGAAACAAAGGGTTGGCAGCTAAGATCAGAGGGCACCAAGGACCCCACAGTTGTCATCGTCCTCCTCCTCACCACAAACCCCACTGCTTCTAGCACTGATGATATTCCCTAGTTGGGTCATGAAACGTCTGCAATGAAACCAGCAAGCTCAGAGAGCACCAAGGAGCCCTCAGTCCTCCTCCTCCTCCTCTTCCTTCTAGCACTGATGATGTTTCGTAGTTGAAACATCTGCAAGGAAACCACCAAGCTCAGACAGCACTGTCCTCCTCCTCCTCCTCTTCCTCTTTGCAAACTCCACTCCCTTCATACACTGATAATGTTACCTAGTTGGGCCATGAAATGTCTGCAAGAAAACCACCAAGCTCAGGGAGCACCAAGGACCCCACAATCCTCATCCTCCTCCCTCCCTCCCTCCCTCCCTCCCTCCCCCTATCTGCAAATTCCCCTCCCTTCTAATACTGATGATGTTCCTTAGTTGGGTCATGAAACATCTGCAAGAAAGCAACCAAGCTCAGAGAGCACCCCTCTCATTTCAATTCTGAGCTGCAAATATTGAAGCCCACAAGTCTTAAAACTGCCACGACCCCTGCTTATTTGCTCCCAGATCTAAGGTTTGAAAAGCGACGCACTCAATCATAGGACCACAACCTCACAAGTCAGGGTTTCTCACTTCCACGGATGTTAGTCTTGAAAGATAAGTGGGGTGAATTCTGTCCTTATGCAACAAAAACTCCGGAATTTGGAGCTTCTGAAAATCGCCGTTGTTTATCTGATTTTTCACTTGTCCTTTTTCCATTTCATCTTCACAACCATCCTCTTGGTGGATCAGACTGACCCAAGGACACCCCATTTCAGCTTTGTGGCCAAAGAAGGGTTTCTGAAGTGGCTCCTCAGTCTGAGATTAATGATGGAGTCCAGGTTATTTATAATGTACATGACCTGGTCTGGCGATGGGTTTCCAGGCTGGTTCCTATTTTTGTCCTAATTGCTGTGTTCTTCTCCCAAATGAATAGCAGAATTTTTTTTCCTTAAGAAATTGGAGAACGATTTTGACCTCTTAACTCTGCTGATTGCAAAATTCCTGAGAAAAGAGGGTGGGAATTGAGGCAAGCAGGACCCTTCTATTCTCAAGAGCCAAATTAGGACTAGAGGAAAGAGAAAGTGGAGGAGGAGGAGGGGGAGGAGGGGGAGGAATGTGGGGGCCCTGGTGGTCTCCGAGCTTGGTGGTTTTCTTGCAGACATTTCACGACCCAACTAGGTAATATGATAGAAGGGAATGGAGTTTGCGAGGAGGAGGAGGAGGAGGAGGAGGAGGAGGAGGAGGACTGTAGGGTCCTTGGTACTCCCTAAGCTTGGTTATTTTCTTGTAGTTGTTTACCAAACTAAGTAACATCATCACTGCTAGAAGGGAGTGAAGTTTGTGGAGAGGAGGAGGAGGAGAAGAATGACTATGAGGTAACTTGGTGCTCTCTGAGCTTGGTGGTTTTCTTGCAGACGTTTCATGACCAAACTAGGTAACATCCTCAGTGCTAGTTCGAAGTTCCAACAACACTGGAAAAGGTGACTTACAACTGCTTCTTCCCCTTTTGACCGTCGCAGAATCCCTCTAGTCACCTGATCAAAATTTGGGCTCTTGGCAGCCAGCATGTATTTACGATGGTTGCAGCATCCCTGTGTGTGTGTGTGTGTGTGTGTGTGGCGTGATCCCATTTGCCACCTTCCCCGCCGGCTTCCAACAAGCAAAGTCAATGGGGGGGAGCTGGATTTGCTAAACGATTGCTTGATTCGCTTAACGCCTGCAGTGATTCGCTGAACAACCGTGGCGAAAAGGCTGTAAATTTGGGTGCAACTTACTTAACCATTCCTTTGCTGAGCGACGGAACTTTTGGTGCCCGCTGTGGTCATAATTTGAGGACTGCACAGGACATTGCAAACGGATGGTAAAGCTACTGTCCCCACCCTGACCTACCTACCTCATCTTTAAGACAAAGCACAGTAACAACTGGATCCACACACAGGATGTGAAAAAAAGGTAAGCGAGGCTTTGTAACGGAGGTGGAAACTTACAAGAACGATGGCTTTTTACGTAGAGCTTATCCGGCTTGTATTTATAAATGTTGACCTATATTTTTAGCTTGTGTCTGTCAGAATAGTAATAAAAAAAACCTTCCTTTTAAAAAAGACGAATGGTTGTCTTAAAAAAATCGAGGAATATTTATTTTTGGCAGATGTTAACTACACAAGAAACTTCTGCAAATGTTACTCAGGTGAGGAACCTTTGATCAGGTAAAAGGAACCCAGAACTAACCAAACAAAGAAAAGAATTAAAGGATTTGCACAAATTCCCGGCTCAAGGTTGGAAAGTTTTGCGATAGTTTTACTGCTTCCCAACTGACCTAAATTCATTAGGAGATTCTCATGCTTGCTTATAATAATAAGGAATTGCATATATCTATACGATTCTATAGCTATATACAGATATTCCTTGACTTACGACCATGTGACTCTGGGGATGCTGCAATGGTCATAAGTGTGAAAAATGGTCCTAAATCGCTTTTTTCAGTGCCGCTGTAACTTTGAACGGCCACAAAATGAGCTGTTGTAAATCAAGGAAAACTTGTACTCTCTTATATACAATACACTATATATTCTATATGCAATATACTATCTCTACTCTCTATCATTCTGCAATCTGGTGATTTTGAACTGAGCCCATATTAAATTAAATCTGACTTCAGATTAAAATCTTTGTTGGATTAAACGCAATCCCTTAGGAATGCTAGTTTATAAAGCACTTTTAATAGCATTTGCAGTGCCTCGGAAAGAAATAAAAAAAAGTCTTGGTTCTTTTGCAAATGCTGCAGCTGTGTTTGTATAAGTGACTTTTTGTAAGCGCTCAGTTTTTTGTTTTTTGTTTTTTTGTAAATGTGGTTTTCTTTTTTTAAAAAAAAACTTATCCAAATTCTCCCTTCCATTAAATATCAATCTGATTCTGGACGGGAAAACTTCTATTAGTCAGTGGTGTTAAGATTCCCCTATTTCAAAATGGAAGGTGGAGCCTGTTTGTCACTTTGTAAGTAGAATTGCATCTTTGGAAATAGTTCTCCTCACAAGTAACCCCCGGCTGCAGCTGCCAAAAAAGCCAACACAGTGCTAGTCTGCATTAACAGAGGGATAGAATCAAGATCACGTAAAGTGTTAATACCACTTTACAACGCCTTGGTAAGGCCACACTTGGAATACTGCATCCAGTTTTGGTCAAAAAGATGTTGAGACTCTAGAAAGAGTGCAGAGAAGAGCAAAGAGGATCAGGGGACTGGAGGCTAAAACATATCCAGTAAAGAAAGGTTGCAGGAATTGGGTATGTCTAGTTTAATGAAGAGAAGGACGAGGGGTGACATGATAGCCGTCTTCCAGTATTTGAGGGGCTGCCCCAAAGAAGAAGAGGGAACCAAGCTATTCTCCAAAACACCTGAAGGCAGGACCAGAAGCAACAGATGGAAACTAATCACGGAGAGAAGCAACCTGGAACTAAGGAGAAATTCCCTGGCAGTTAGAACAATTAATCAGTGGAAGTTGTGGGTGTTCCATCACTGGAGGTTTTCAAGAAGAAATTGGACAGCCATTTGACCAGGATGATATAGGGTTTCCTGCTTGAGCAGCGGGTTGGACCAGAAGACCTCTAAGATCCCTTCCAACTCTGTTATTCTTTGAGAAGCAGCTCAGCCTTACCAGAGAGAAAGTCTCTTGGGATGCCGGTTAAAAAATGATTGAGTTTTGCTCTCCCGGATAGATTTGCAGAAGGGCCTCCAGCCAACGGTTGGGCTGGCCGACGTAAGATGGGAACTGTAGTGCATCGGATCAGGACAGCCCCTTGGCTTGCAAAACGCTTCTCCCCCATTTTGTGAGGCTTCCCCCCAAAGGAATAAAAAGGGATATTCTGGGAAGAGAGAGCTGACAAGATGGGGATGCGCTGAATCAGAAGCTGGAAGCGGGTGGAATCCCATTACAGAAATTGTCAGGAAACGCTCTTTTTTGATAAGGTTCTCAGTGTGGGACGGTGTTTCTCAACCGTGGCCACTTTAAGGTGGGTGGACTTCAACTCCCAGAATTCCCCAGACTGATTGCTAATAAACCTGAAGAGGGGTGGACTTCAGCTCCCAGAATTCCCCAGCCGGCTGGAGAAGCATGCTGGCTGGGAAATTCTGGGAGTTGTAGTCCACACAGCTTCGAGTTCAATCGTGTGCTGGCTAGGGAATTCTGGGAGTTGAAGTCCACCCCTGTTACAGTCACCGAAGTTGAGAAACTCTTCTGCAAACAAAGAAGGATGCTAGTAGTAATTGGCCCCCGGGACAGGCTGGCTGGGAATTTTGGGAGCTGGAGTCCCAGCACTTCTGGAAGGCGCCAGATTGAAGAGGGCCAGTCTAAAAACTTTTGGCTGCTGGCCAGCCAGGCTGGGCAGGCCAAGCTTGTTTTAAGTCAACGGCTGCATTTTGTCTGGGAGGACAACCTTGGCCAGTGGCCAGCGCAGGACCAATTAAGTCCGACCCCCCTGCTTTGGAAAGAAAACGGCACTCAGCGAGACGCAAGACTTTCCCTTCTCCTCCCGGGTGTCCAATAACCTTCCCCTTTTACAATAAAAGGGACAATTTGCCGGCCACTGCAGAGTTTCCAGAGGGAGATGGTCTCCGAGGGGAGAGGATCGGAAAATTGTCCTCCCCTGGTGCTGGCAAGATTCCCTGGCCCATATTCCACAGCTGGGAGCGAGAGACGGGCAGCAGTTAGAAGTATTTTCCCACCTACCCTGAAACCACAAGGCGATGCTCTCCAGAGGCAAGTCTGGGTTTTTTCCTGATGGGCAGAGCAATAATTACTGCCTTAATTGCTTTCCAGTTTCTGACTTCCTTTTTCAAATGTCTCTCTGCAGTTTTTGGGGTATCTTTTTTCCCAGGGATCACGAAGCCCCCTCCCCTTTTAAGTGCACGGTCGACCCCCTCCCCAATTCTTTTGACCCTCCCCTCTCAAAACGCTACGCTGACGCTGAGAGGGCCCAATCTGCCTTCCAAGGCTAGTTTACAAAAAGTCCTCAACTTACGACCTTCATCATTTCCATTGCTAGGAAAAGGGGTCGCTAAGTGATTTTATGACCTTTTTTTTTTTTGGCCAAGGTTTAACGAATCGCTGCAGTCATTAAGTGAATCATACTGTTGTTAAGGGAATCCGGCTTCCCACATTAACTTTGCTCATTGGACACCTTGTGATACCCCTCCCCCCCCCGGGGGATGCTGCAACCGTCGTAAGTACATGCTGGCTGCCAAGTGCCCAAATTGTGATCACGTGATTGTGAGGACACTGCGACCGTCGTAAGTGTGAGGACTGGTTGTAAGTCACTTTCTTCAGTGGCGTCGTAACTTTGTAGGCTGTTTAAATGAATGACTGGAAGTCGAGGACTATCTATTTCTTCCTAAGACTTTTTACCCCGCATTCTAAACAGGCCTGGCCTGCTTTTCTGAGCTGAAAACTTGGTGTTAGAAAACCCAAAGGTGCTTTTTCACGAGGGAACTGGACTTTCTTGTTTTTCTTTGAAGACGTTTCGCTTCTCATCCAAGAAGCTTCATCAGCTCTGACTGGAGGGTGGAGAAATGAAAGGATTTATATTCCTTGCAGACAGCTGGTCATTTGCCTTCTTTTAGAGAGTCGTTGAGGCCACTTGGAGGTTTGTCTGTATCCTCAGGGTCACCTGAGTGGTGCAAATGGGTGTGGAGCCTTCTTGGGACTGCTGAGGACACCAGCTATCACCAGTCTACAACACAGTCCTTTCAGCAGTTCCAAGAAGGCTCCACACCCATTTGCACCACTCAGGTGACATTGAGGACCCAGGAAAACCTCCAAGTGGCCTCAACGACTCCCTAAAAGAAGGCAAATGACCAGCGGTCTGCAAGGAGTATAAATCCTTCCGTTCCCCACCATCCAGTCAGAGTTGAAGAAGCTTCTTGGATGAGAAGCGAAACTTCTTCAAAGGAAAACAAGAAAGTCCAGGTGCCTCCTGAAAAAGCATCTTTGGGACAACCAGGACCTGCATGACTGAGACATTTGCTGTTAGAAAACCTTCCCCTCGCCCAAGGCAGCCTTTGAATCGTGCAGCGACTGCCTGTTGCTCTTTCCCTCCGCGAGAACCCCCCCCAAAAAAATCAGATCGCATGGCGAAAAGCCAGGCAGCGGAAGGAGGGGGTGGCGAGCTTGCCTTGTGCCCTAGAAGCTCTGCCATTTCCTACCCCCAGATGAGGTGATAAGGCTGGTCGTGATTGAAGGAGGGCAGAGAAGCTCAGTGCTTGGCACGCTCAGAACCTCAGCTGGTCCCTCGTAGGCTGGCATCAAGTTACCGAGTGGAACAGAACTGGAAATTCAGTTTGGTTTGGGAGAGATTCTTCTCCCGTCTCCTGGTTTGGGGAACCGGATTGCCGGGACTTCCAGCCCATAACTTGGAACAAGGAACCCCAGCGAACGAAGCCCTGGGCTCCAGCCTCAGAATCGGGCAGCTTCGACCCCTGGAAAGTCGGTCTCTTGCCCCCTTATCGGTTGTTCTTATTAGGCCTCTTGACGCCCCAGCAATTATTGACAGAGCCTGACCCAAACACCTTTTCCTGCTAAGTTATCACACCTGCTGGCTTTCTGTTGCTTGAGTAATGTAACGACAGCCTTCAGATGTCCTGTTTGGACCGGATCCTAAGGAGTGGCCGGTTGGAACTGCCTGGCATTGGATGGCGAGGGGGCAGATTCAAGCGTTTGAATATGACATCTTCCAATATTTGAGGGGCTGCCACAAAGAGGAGGGGGGGGAACAAGCTATCGTCCTCCAGCTTGACTTTTTGATCCCTTCTACAAACAGCTCTATTAAGTGCCGTGGTTAGGATTCCTGGCACGTAATGTTCCTCTTGTGTCTCTGTTTGACAACCGTGCCACGTTGCGCAAAGATGCCCGTTTTTGGGTAAGACGTTCGCCTTCCCGCTTGTAGAGCTTCCTGACTGACAGGAGATGAGGCAGTTTGCGTCCCTTGCACTTCCCCCTTTAATTGCGGCTTTCTCACACATGTTTTCTGTTCTGGTTTTTCTATCCTGTTGATGGGATGGCAAGCCATCCTGGACGTTAATTTTAATGGAACAAATGGCAGGAAAGTGGCTTTTAACAAGGACGAACAAGCCATCAACATTATTGTCATTTCATAAGGCAGCATCTGGGGTTTTCTGTCTCAAAACTGGGGAAAAGATTTTTTTAACCAAGGCAATGCCAAACGAGGATGGTTCCCCAGGTCCATCACCACCAAAAAGGTACAGGCCTCGACTTACAACCATTCATTTAGTGACTGTTCCGAGTGACAACAGCATCTTAAAGTTGCCAAGGTTGAGCAACACAGCTCTAAATGAATAAATAACTTCAGGCTATAAACCTGAAAATGGGCAAGTGTGGAATTGAAAATGTGTGTGTGAGGGGGAGAGAGAGAGAGAGAGAGAGAAAGAAAGAAGAAAGAAAGAGAAAGAAAGAAAAAGAAAAGAAAAAGGAAGGAAGGAAGAAAAAGAAAAAGAAAAAGAGGAAGGAAGGAAGGAAGGAAGGAAGGAAGGAAGGAAGGAAGGAAAGAGAGAAAGAAAGAAAAAGAAAGAATGAATGAATGAAAGGAAGGATGGAAGGAAGGAAGGAAGGAAGGAGAAAGAAAGAAAGAAAAAGAAAGAAAGAAAGAAAGAAAGAAAGAAAGAACGAAAGGAAGGAAGGAAGGAAGGAAGGAAAAGATGTGGAAACAAGAGAAAGGCTCATATTTTTAATGTTTGTGGCTTATTGCTGAACAATTTTTCTCCCTTTCTCTAGAAATGTTCCCACTTTTAATCAAGACAAGCGACTGGATGTTATCCAAAACTGGAGGGGGGGGAACCCCAATTATTGCTGCAGAAAATCTAAGGACCTCTGTATTTACCTAGCCTCAGCTGATGAAGTGGGGGGGAGATAAGGACATCCGCCTTGCTAAGCTCAGATTCAGGCTGCTGGGAGGAGAAAGAGCTGATAGCTCACCCACATAAGGGGCAGGAGGAGCCCAGATGTTGGGGGCGCGAGGAGAAAGAGAAAGCAGGAAAATTCAGCTTGAGGTTTCTCTTTTCTAGGAGTGTAGAAAATGATCTGTGGTTGAAGAGCAGATGGTGCCCTTAAAGGGGGGGGGGGTTTCCAAGATACGAGGTGGTAAAAGGTTTCCCAAACTACATTTGGAAATATATATTTATATCCATATAAAGCGTCGCTTAGGATAGTGAGGTGGGTAGCATATAAATTTAATAAGTAAATAAATATATGCGTATAAAGGTGGTCCTCGACTTACGAACACAACTGAGCCCAAAATTTCTGTCGCTAAGCGAGACACTTGTGAGTTTTGCCCCATTTTACAACCTTCCTTGCCACCATTGTTAAGTGAATCCCTGCAGTTGTTAAGTGAGTCACACGGTTGTTAAGGGAATCCTGGCTTCCCCATTGACTTTGCTGGTCAGCAGGTCACCAAAGGGGATCACGTGACCCCGGGACACGGCGACCGTCATAAATACGAGCCAGGTGTCAAGTGTCCGAATTTTGATCCCCTGACCAGGGGGCAAGCGATTCACTTAACAACTGTGGCAGGAAAAGTCATAAAATGGGGCAAAGTGTCTCGCTTAGCCACAGAAATTACGGGCTCAGTTGTGCCTGTAAGTCGAGGGAGTACTTTGATATGCACATATTTACTTATTAAAGTTATATGCCACCCATCTCACTATCCTAAGGGACACTTTAGGTATATCTGCACAGAAGACCGGAAAGACTGAGAAGCTGGCATTAAAATAGCCCCGTTTTTAATTCACTAGGAGCAAAAATTGGACAATTCTGCACATTCCCACATCCTAGATTTAAAATGTCTCCGCTCTTCATTTCTGGATTTCTGTTTTAACGAACTGGCTCCGCTTTAAGCCTTTAACTGCAAATGATCCTTAGTGAACTAAGCAGGTGGGATGTTTCCCATTTCATCTGGCCCTAAAAGAGGGAACAGACATGCTTATTCGTTTATTTAAACTGCTTATTCTCCGCCAGAAAGACTGCTCTCCTAAGCTATCGAACGAGGAAGAATGCAGATGGTCCTGTTCTCCCCTCCCCACCCTGATTCTCGGGGGATTATATACTTCAAAAAGAGAGAGAGAGAGATAGCATCAAAGGAAAACTCGGTGGGGAGGGAAGAGGAGCAAGGACAGCTTTAAATGTTTTTACTCTTCTGATAATGGCTCTCGTGATGGAAATCATAGAGAAGCTCAAATACTATAAAGTCCTGCGAAGGAGATGGATCTGCTCCTTGCTGGTAACCATTTTCTGGAATCTCCTCCACAGTGCCAGCTCTGGGGCTCTGTCAGCAGGATATGATGAGCCCCAATGAGGGGTCTGGGTGGAGGGCTGGGGGTTGGGCTTCTGAAGGAGTTATGGAAGAATTGGAAGGATGTTGTCACCCCTCCTTAGACTAGACCAGTGGTTCTCAACCTTGGCCACTGGAAGATGGGTGGACTTCAACTCCCAGAATTCCCCAGCCAGCATGGACAAGTCCCTGCAGTTTTCTTGGCAAGGTTTGTCATAAGTGTGTTGCCTTTGCCTCCTTCCTAGGGCTGAGAGAAAGTGACTGGCTCAGAGTCACCCAGCTGGCTTCACACCTCAAGCAGAACTAGAACTCACAGTCTCCCGTTTTCTATTCACCAGGACACCAATCTGCCTCTTTCCCAGGAATTTTCCAGCGCTTCCAATACAAGCCGTGGCGCCGAGGCAGGCCCCCACCCACCCTCTCCGTGGCCCCTTCCCAGGACCGCCGATTGTGCCCAGAGGGGGGGGGGTGCAGCACCTACCGTGAGGGGCAATGAGCAGATGACGAAGATGACGGTCATGAGAGCGAGCAAGATCAGGTAGTCCACCTCCTCCTCTCCTCGGCTGAACCAGCTCTTCTTCCGGCGCTGGCCGGTGCTGAGGGACCCCCGACGGCGGTGTCTCTGCTTTTGGTACATCTGGCAGAGGCTGAGGATGACCAGCCCGTTGCAGAGGAAGACGGCCGCGATCAGCAGAGCCATGACAGTGGCGTAGCACAAGGAGAAAGCCACGTCCTTATAGCCCAGGACCATGTCCTTGTCCATCTGGACGAAGCACCAGGTGCCCGGACAGTACTGCTTGAACTTGCCCACTTTCAGAAAGGGCAGGGCGCAGAAGAGACCGCTGAAGAGGTAGGTGAGGGGCAGGCAGAGTTTGACCCACCGCCGGATGTGGTGCTGCGAGTAGACGTAGGGGTAGCTGATGGCCAGGCAGCGCTCCACGGCCATGGCGCAGAGGAGGAACATGGCCGCCAGGCTGAAGAACATCATGGAGAAGGCAAAGAAGTCACACAGCCAGTCCCGGCCCCCCACCATCCCCACCAGGGTGGAGTTGCAGGAGTAGGCTATGAACACCACCGGAGAGACCACGCAGGTGCCCGCCAGGTCAGTGACCACCAGGCCGGTCACCAGGATGCAGAAAGATGAGGTCTTGGCCCGCTGGTCTTTCCGGTGGACCCCGAGGATGGCCAGGGCTGCCAGGTTGCCCACCACCCCCGCCGCAAACATAAAGGAGCTCAGGGTGGGGTTGCTGTCCGTCTGCAGGGTGGTGAGGTTGCTGCACTGGCGGGGCAGGCTGTCTGCGAAGCCGGGGGTCCGAGTCTGGCCCATTGGCACTGGGGAGACCCCGCAAGGAAGCTGGAGGGGAGAGGGGGCTGGCTTCCTTCTCCGCACCTCCTGGGTCCAGAGGAGAGCGTTGGGCGATTAAAAGAAGAAGAAGAAGAAAAAAGGCGCTGGAAAAGTGGCAAAGAAATTGGTAGGTTGCTTGCCTGCCAGGAGCACCCCGTCTGAATCCTAGTGGGCGAGAGCCTCACTCAGGTCTAGCAGCTTAGAGCATCCACTGGGAAGGAGAAGGATGGTGCCGGGCGGAATACCTGCACCTCTTCTAGTCATGGAAGCAGAAGTCGGATCTGGTTGGGTTTCTGGGGCTTTCCTCCGGCAGTTGGGGTCCAGGTGGGTGGGTGGGGCACTCCTTGAGGGCTGGGGGGGGGTCGTCTCCTCTTTCTCCGGCTCTTCCGGGCTGCCGCGAGGGTCGCTGTGCCGGACGGAAGGACGCGCGAGCATCCGAGCCGTCCGGCGCTGCCTGGAGAAGCGACGGGGCTGGGCTGCAGCAACGGGCGGGGACTGGGGCGAGCCCGGCCGCCCCCAGCCCGGGGGTGGCAAGCCAATGGGCGGGCGGGCTTCTGCCTGTCCTTCCCCCCCCCGCCGGCTCTTTCTGGCTCTGGCTCTTCCTGACCCTCCGGGACCCGCGTGGGGGCCGTTGCGCAACGCCCAGCCGGGCCGGGGGGGTCTCGCCTTCTTCGCCAGAAGCCCCCCAGAAGCCAGGAGCCGCGACGGAGGGGTGGGCTTGGAAAGGCAGCCTTCCCCAAGCCTGGAGGGGCGCGAGGGCTGGGCGGTTTCAGGGTGGGCTGCTTGGCTGCCGGAGCAGACCCTCCCCACGCCCAAAGCGGGGCTCTGGGCGCTCCCGAGGGATCCCTGAGAAGATCGAGCAGGATTCCCCAAGACGGAGGCGGTGGAGGGCGACCCCCGCGTCCCAGCTCGCGGGGCCACCGTTCCCACGGTTTCTGACCTCCGGACGACCCCACCCCAATTAGAGACTGCTCATTATTCACTCCTGGGGAACACGAGAGCCAGCCTTTAAGGGACTCAGCCCTTTCAAAGGATGAGGAACCCCCCCTGCAGACGCCTCTAATAGCCGAATCGCTCTCGAGCCCCCCAAAAAGGCTGGTTTGGGGTCGCCGCGTAAGGCTGGCCAGGAACCCACGAAAATGGCTCGGCCGGGCGACGGGCAGGAATGGAAGGCCGTCGGGGGAGGCGGGGGGTGGGGAGGGCGCCGCTTGGAGAAAGCCCCCAGTTCAGCAGAGAGATGAAACTGTAGACGGAGGGGGGGGGGGAAGCATAGAAGGAAGGAGCTGCACCGGTTGAACGTCTGCCTGTCCCCGGGAGTGGAAAGCGCAGCGCCGGGATGGCTCGAGGGATCTTGCGCAACTTGCAACTGATCCTTGCAAAGCCGGGGAGAAACTCTTGGCGCCCCCTGCTGGCCCACATGGGGAATGAGGCGGTTGCGTGAAGAATAGAATAGAATAGAATAGAATAGAATAGAATAGAATAGAATAGAATAGAATAGAATAGAATAGAATAGAATGAAAATTAATAGAATAGAATAGAATAAAAGCTGGAAGGGACCTTGGAGGTCTTCTAGTCCAGCCCCCCCGCTCAAGCAGGAGAACCTATACCGTCTCAAGACAAGTGACTGTCCAGTCTCTTCTTAAAAACCTCCATGGTTTGGGAGCGCCCACGATTTCTGAAGCGCGCTCTGCATACATTGGTTTGGACCCACAATCCCCCCCCCAAAAAAAACTCCTCCCGGGAAGGCTGTTGGAAGGAGAGGAGGCCAGTTGCCAAGCCCCCAAATTTTGATCACGTGACCATGGGGACACTGGCTGCAATGGTTGTCGTTGTGAGAACCGGCCTTAAGCCACTTTTTTCAGTGCTGTCGTAACTTTGAACAGTCGCTAAACAGATGCTTGCAAGTTATCCTCGACCTACAACCCAAATTGAGCCCAAAATTTCTGTTGCTAAGCGAGTTTCTGTTGTTGTGAGTTTTGCCTCATTTTACGACCTTTCTTGCCACGGTTGTTAAGTGAATTGCTGCACCGATAGGTTAGTAACCCAGTTGTAAAGTGAATCCGGCTTCCCCCTTGACTTTGCTGGTCAGTAGGTCACAAAAGGAGATCATGTGACCCCCCCCGGGACACTGCGGCCGTCATAAATATGAACTGGTCACCAAGCGTCTGAATTTTGATCACGTGACCGCGGGGGATGCTGCAACGGTCATAAGTGTGAAAAACGATCGTAAGTCATTTTTTTCAGGGCTGTTGTAACTTTGGTCACTAAATGAATCATTGTAAGCCAAGGACTACCTGTTGTGCGTCTGGGGCGAGGATGACCATGCGGGAGAATAATTTGAAGCCCCTGACTCGGGGTTGCCATAGCTGGCCTGCAAAATTTGAGGTGAAGTTGTGGGTAGGGGTTTTGTGATGCAGTCGTGCCCTGTTTGGCTATAAGAAATGGATCCTCGTGCTGCAATCCATCTCTCTTGCGTGGCGCAGCTTGCGACGGCCTTATGATTAATTAACCCTCTTCTGGCAGAGGCATCTTGGCACAGCCGGCCGACTCTTAAGCGGCGTTATTTTTTCGCTCCGAGTGCCCATCCGGGTTCGCGTGGCCTCATTTAGCAACAGAAGTTCCCCCTAATTGTGGTCCTAATTCAAGGACCAGTGATAAGGGACATTTTTCAGGGCTGTTGTAACTTGGAGTGCTTGCTAACCAAATGGCCGTAAGTCGAGGAACTGCAATTACAATTTTTTTTTAAAAAAAATTTAATGCTAAAAAGATGGTTTGCAAAGTGGAATTCTGCCCCAGATGGCGGCTGCGTTGCCGTCTCCTTCCTGTGTGGTGGTTTACAAATTGGATTTGGCTCCGGAAAATTCATAATATGTTTCTGGCAATTTTCATTTCCAGATCTCTTTGAGCTGAAGTAACGATTTTGTGATGACGGAAGGTGATTCAGTCATTCCGACACAGCAGAAAGCAGAGCGAAGATTGAATCAATAACTCGGAGGCCGGCTATTTCTTGCAGATGCTTCTTAATGAGTTACGGACGAAGATCCGTCGAGGTTTGGGCGAAAAACAAGAGCAAAGAGGTGGAAAGAAACAACTAAACTTTTATTAGGGTAAACCAGGACAAAGAAAATTCACGTGATTGGACAATTGGAGGTTTTCATCTTTCAGGCAACTGGATCTTGCTGACGGTGAGGACTAGGAGCTTGCTTGCTTTCAGTTAAAGCCAGGCCTGTTCCACTTGTTAGAGGATGCTGCTTATTCACCTTGGAAGAGACAATTCAGATATATAAACTGGAGGGAAATAAAAAAACCCCCACAAACATTAGAGAAAGCAGATGAGAAAGGAATAAAGCAAAACTCAGAAACTCAGCCTTCCGGGCTTTACATATAAGTACAGGTCGTCCTCAATTTACGACAGTTCATTTAGTGACCGTTCAAAGTTACAACGGCACTGAAAAAAGGGACTGAGGGTCGTTTTTCAGATTTACGGCCGTTGCAGCACCCCTATAGTCACATGATCCAAATTCGGACGCTTGGCAACTGACTCATACTTATGACGGTCGTTGTGTCCCGGGTCAAGTGATCCCCTTTTGCGACCTTCTGACAAGCAGAGCCAATGGGAAAGGCAGATTCACTTAACAACCGTGTTACTGACTTAACAACTGCAGGGATTCACTTAACAACTGTGGCAAGAAAGGTCATAAAATGGAGCAAAACTCACTTAACAAATGTCTCGCTTAGCAACAAAAATGTTGGGCTCAGTTGTGGTCGTAAGTCGAGGACTGCCTGTATGATATGAAAGATAAGTGGAAGAAGACTTACGACGACAATTGGGGCCAGACTTGCCATCGCTAAGCAAGACGGTTGTTTAGTGAGTTGCGCCTGCTCTAGGACCTTTTTTGCCACTGTTGTTAAGTGAAGCACTGCAGTTGTTAAGTGAACACACGGTCATTAAGCGAAACCAGCTTCCCCCATTGACTTCGCTGGTCAGAAGTTCTCAAAAGGGGATTGCGTGACCCCGTCGTAAAAATGAGTCAGTTGCCAAGCGTCTGAATTTTGATCCCATGACCACGGGGAATGCTGTAACGGTCATAAGTGTGAGGACTGGTCCTCAGTCCCCTTTTTTCCGTGATGTCGAGTAGTCGCTAAATGAACGGTTAAAAAAATCGAGGACTGCCTGCGTGCTCATGCCATCCCCTCCCCATTAAGTTCCATTTTTTCTCTCTCTGCTGAACTACTTTGGGGAGGGGCTTCTTACCGAAGGCGGAGGCGAGAGAAATTGGGGAGGGGTCCGTCTTGGCTCACAGCACGATGCAGAACAGCCGTTTCTCTCGGAAGGGATTCTCGGCCGCTGAGACGGGGGTGACCAGGGGGTCCTCCTTGGCGTTGGCTTCGCAGTAGGCCAGGAGATCGGCTGCCGCCTTGGACACCTGCACAGATGAGGGAGGGGGAAGCGCGACAGGCAGACTTTAGCTGGACTACTGTGCCACCTTGCTCCAGGAGCGGCCCTGGGCCTCTCTTCAGTGAGCATGCAATATTTGGGGGCCCACTCCCTTGGCTCCCGAAACCTTTAGCTAGACTACTGCACCACCTTACTTCAGGAGCAGCCCTGGGCCTCTGTTCACTGAACATCCGATGTTTGGGCCCACTCCCTTGGCTCCTGAAGCCTTTAGCTAGACTACTGCACTGCATTATTTAAAGAGCAGCCCTGGGCATCTGTTGCAATAGTTGAGGCCCACTTCCTGGCTCCAAGGGACTGGCACCCCTTTACCTTCATGCGATCGATGTTGACCTCCAGTTTCAGCTGCTCCACCGTCTTGCGAGCCTCCGCAATCTTGGCCATGTTGTTGGACATGTTCTCCGCACGGAGGCACACCTTCGGCCAGCCGGTTGGCACACAGAGACAAGCCGGTTGTGCGTTCGCAGCTACAGCTGGTGGGGAAGCACAGTGTCCCTCCCCAGATGAGAAGATACTCTATGCAAAATAGAAATTTTGCATTTGCCATCAACACAGCCCTCGACTTTCAGAATGCACTTATCCACAAACACACACACAAGCCTGGCCCAGAAAAGTTGCATGGTCCATACTGTGTCTAACTGTCCCACTTGATGACCAGCCTACCCCAATTTTAAAAGCCCCTTTTCAGAGGAACACAAGTAACACAGTTAACTAGACATACCCAGTTCTGCAACCCTTCTTCCTATATTTTAGCCTCCAGTCTCTTAATCATCTTTGTTGCTTTTTTCTGTATTCTTTCTAGAGACGAATTAACCAACGTTTCTTTCCTACGTCCAGCCATCATTCGTACCAGAATTAAAGGGAAAATAACAGAACAGAATAACAAAGTTGGAAGGGACCTTGGAGGTTGTCAAGTCCAACCCCCTGCTCAGGCAGGAGACCCTATCCCATTTCAGACAAATGGTTGTCCAATCTCTTCTTAAAAACTTCCAGTGTTGGAGCATTCACCGCTTCTGGAGGCAGGTTGTTCCACTGGTTAATTGTCCTCACTGTTAGGAAGTTACCCCTTAATTCTAGGTTGCTTCTCTCCCTGATTAGTTTCCATCCGTTGCTTCTTTCCTGCCTTCAGGGGCTTTGGAGAATAGCTTGACCCCCCCTTCTTTGTGGCAGCCCCTCAAATATTGGAACACGGCTATCATGTCACCCCTCATCCTTCTCTTCACTAGACATACCCATTTTCTGCAACTGTTCTTCATACATTTTCGCCTCCAACCCCCTAATCATCTTTGTTGCTCTTCTCTGCACTCTTTCTAGACGCCAATTAACCAATGTTTGTTTCTTACGTCCAGCCATCTTTCTTGCCAGAATTAAAGCGAAAATGAGATGGGGGGGGGGGCGGCCCTGCCAAAGAGATGAAGGGACCGGGTGACAGTGGGAGACTCAAAGCCTGCCCTACTTTCCAAAGGAAAAGGGCACCAACCGGACCCCCACCAGGCGAAGCCACCATTGGTAGGGGGCAAATGCCGTTAATTAGCTCCTCTTTAACACACACCCCTCTGCTGGGGGTTCTGCTTCTCGAGGTTCAAAGTCGTCAGCTAATTGCACAGCCCTCCTGTGTGGGAGACGGGAGGAAGCGACTGCAGAAAAAAGCTTAGGACTCAGCCAGAGGTTATTTGGGGATGGGGGTTGTGGCACTAGATGTGCCAGGGTAGCAGGGGGTCTTGGAAGCAGCCCCCTCTCTTTTAAAGGCTACTTTTCTTACAAGATGTGAAGTGTTAGTACCACTTTATAAGGCCTTGGTAAGACCACACTAGGAATATTCCATCCAGTTTTGCTCATCACGATGTAAAAAAAAAAAGATGAGAAGACTCTAGAAAGAGTACAGAGAAGAGCAACAAAGATGATTAGGATTCTGAGGGCTAAAACACATGAAGAACGATTGCAGGAATTGGGTTTGTCCAGTTTTATGAAGAGAAGGACGAGGGGGGACATGATAGCAGTGTTCCAATATCTCAGGGGTTGCCCCAAAGAAGAGGGAGTCAAGCTATTCTCCAAAGCACCTGAAGGCAGGACGAGAAGCGACGGATGGAAACTTATGAAGGAAAGAATCAACCTGGAACTAAGGAGAAATTTCCTAACATTGAGAACAATTAATTAATTAATTGTTAACTAATTAATTCAGTGGAACCACTTACCTCCAGAAGGTGTGGCTGCTCCAACACTGGAGGTTTTTAAGAAGGGACTGGACAACTATTTGTCCAGAATAGTATAGTATCTCCTGTCTGAGCAGGGGGTTGGACTAGAAGACCTCCAGGGTGCCTTAGAACTCTGTTATTCTGTTCTGTTATTCTGTTAAAAGAGTTCATTTTGGCCCCAGCAGGCCCCAGTGCCTCCGAGAATATGCAGAGTCCTTTTGAAACCTGCAAGGTGGGTCAAGCCGCTCTCTTCCCCCCCTCTTCCCAGTTTCTGGGGGCAAACCCCAAATTTGGAATCCAAAAATGTTTCTGGCAGTTTGCTCTGTTGTTTTACTCGGTTGCTGGGGGATTCTGGGAAGAGATACAATTGGGAGTTTGCATCAGAGGTAGGCAAAACCAGCTTGCAGAGTCAGGTGTCCAATGCCAGTTGCCAAGAAAGGAAGACTCTTAAGCATATGCAGAGGGCTTTTACTGCTTTTTCTGCTTTCCTGGTAGGAATGCCAGGTCTTTCTGCTGCCCTGCCCTGCCAGCTGGGACCCAATCCACTCAGCTTGGCACCTGATGCCAAGGGAGAAGATGGCTCCCTCATCTCTGCTTCGCACAGATAAATATCAGGAAGGGAGCAAGTGATCCCTGGAGATCTCCTCTGTCTGACTTGCACAAAGAAGGGAGTCGGACCTCAAGAGCAGAGAAATTAACATTAGAGATGATATCCTCTACAACTTAGGTTAGAGCAGTTGGTACAAGCAGGAGGCCTTTGATCAGGACTTAAGATGGCTAAAACATTGAAAACTGAACCATTTTAAAATAAAATTTGTAACACTAATATTAATCATTGCAACGTTTTAAGGTTTTATCCTGTTGTTTTTCCTTTGTTCTAAGCTGCCTAGACTCATCTTTAAGCAAGATGGGCGGCACATAATTTCATAATAAATAAAATTATGATGCAAAGGGCTAAAGAAACTTCGGTGATGCAAATGGCTGCATTTTTCCTACTCATCCCCCCTCCTGGGTAGAAATGCAGAAATAAAAACACAAAGGAAGGTCAGACCTGTTTTTCAGCAAGGACTAAGCTAGGAACGAGTTAAACGTTCAGATTTGCTTTCCCCAAAAAGATTTTTATTTTATTTATTTATATATCATATTCGGAGACAGCCCAGCAACTCTGGATAGTGATAAACTAAGGTAAACAAAGCCAGCCGGTTTTAAAAGTTTTAAATTAAATTGATTTTTAATTACAGTGGAAAAGCATCTGGTACGTTACAGTTATTAAGTCCACATTTCCTGTGGGAAGCTTGAAGGGCTGCCAATATAGTATTTCCTGCAGTACATGAAATTTTGGTGTCTTCTAAGCTGCTAATATTCTGAATATTCCCTTCTTGGCTCGCAATGTTAGCCGTAGGTAACTTTCTGTTTACTTTTGATCTCTTACTATCTTTTAGATGAAATTAAGAGAAGAATGTTTCACGAAGGACGTTTCATGAAAACTACGCTGAGTTTTTCGGTGTTATTTCTTCAACTTACAAAAAGCTGCTGGTTTGATTAATAGCTCTGTCCTAAAAGAAATCCAGAGGTCACTTTTGTTATCTTTGATGTCTTTTCCGTCACTTCCTTATTTTATCATTCTCTTGGTTTGTCTTTTAAGGTGGGATGTCGAAACGGAATAAAGAAACGCTTAAGAAAAAGCATCAGCTTTTTATGCCTGTGGATCAAATCTGTTACCCAGAAGAGATACGACCAGATGCCTTGGGATTTTTGACCCCCCAAAACATATCCCTCAAAACCCAGATCCTAAGAAGCAATTAAAACCCTGGCTTTGCTCAAGAGGGGGGAGGGTCCCCGAATCCCCAAACCCCTCCCTCCACCCCAAGTCCTGGCTTAGAAGGATGCATCTGCGTGGCTCATCCATCACTTCTCCAGAATTTGGGGTACCAAATGCCAGCTCCCCTCGGAGCCCATGCTGTCCAAAGGGGAGGTCTTCTTTCTCCATTCCCACCCCACCCCTCTCCAAATTGAGTGGCCCTGGGTTCAAAGAATAAGAAAGAGAACGTGAGAATCACGCACGGCTCCTACCTGTTGCAGCTTCAGAGTGTGACTGCCTTGGTCTCTGGGTGGTGTGAGCAGCTGGTGAAGGTCCCCGCTGGGGTTTTGCAGACAAAGAAAAGAAGGAAGGGACCTGCTGTTGGTGGCTGCCCCCCCCCAGGAGAAGCCGCTTTATATGCAGAGGGGAGGGGGGGCAGAGGATCTAAGGTTGGATGCCTGGTTTATGGGAGCATTTAGAGATTTCCAAGTTCAGTGTTTCTCAAGGTTAGCAACTTGAAGATCTGAGGACTTCAACTCCCAGAATTCCCTAGCAAGCATGTTAATGAAGTTGAAGGGGGGGGGAGAAAGGCTTCAACTCCCAGAATTCCCCAGCCAGCGTGCTAGTGAGCTTTTAAGATGGGGGGATTTCAACTCCCAGAATTCCCCAGCAAGCATGCTAAAGAAGTTGAAAAGGGCGGGAGACTTCAACTCCCAGAATTCCCCAGCCAGCATGCTAGTGAACATATAAGATGTGTGGACTTCAATTCCTTAGACTAGACCAGTGTTTCTCAACCTTGGCCAATGGAAGATGGGTGGATTTCAACTCCCAGAATTCCCCAGCCAGCCTGCTTTAAGAGGGGTGGACTTCAACTCCCAGAATTCCCCAGCCAGCATGCTAGTGAACTTTTAAGATGTGAGGACTTCAACTTCCATGCTAGCTAGGGAATTCTGGGAGGTGAAGTCCACCCATCTTCAAGTTATTAACTTTGAAACACTGCATTGAGAGCCAGCAACAGCTAGCCCTAGAGTTACAATCATTCGTTTAGTGACCATTCAAAGTAACAACAGTGCTGAACTAACCGAGTTTAGTAGGAAGTGGGCTTAGGGTCACCAATCGCAAGAGATGGTGTTTATCTTATGCTTTCTTTTTTGTTTTACAAGACAACAGGCAGGGGGTGAAAAGTAGCTCGGGGTATCCCAGGTGGACAAGATTGTTTCATAATAAAATCCTCGAGAATTTTGTAAAATTCTGC
Organism: Azemiops feae; assembly: GCA_023970755.1. Taxonomy (NCBI): domain Eukaryota; kingdom Metazoa; phylum Chordata; class Lepidosauria; order Squamata; family Viperidae; genus Azemiops; species Azemiops feae. The sequence continues at coordinate 890,628 of JALGBA010000620.1, forward strand.
CCGCGATGCTATGGGGGGGGGGGGGGGAATCCTTGGGTGCAGTGCTGAAGGTGGCCACACGGGGGCAGAGCAGGCAAGAAAATCGCCCCGTGGAAGGCATCTGCTTCACAGTATTAACAAATATTCTTGGAAATTCCTTCCAGCCCCTGAAATTGGATTCCACTACCAAATTTGGAGATCAGTCAACTTGCTAGACCTGAGTGAGCAAAAGGGAATGTCTAGGCTCACTTAATATGGGGTTTGCCTGATTCACATCACCTGGTAATGCGGTGGTTCTCAACTTTGGCAACTTTAAGATATGTGGACTTTAACTCCCAGAATTCCCCAGCCAGCTATGCTGGCTGGGGCATTATGGGAGTTGAAGTCCATATATGTTAAAGTTCATTAGTGTGCTACTTGCACCATCTATTGAACTTGAGGGTATAGACTTCAACTCCCAGAATTCCTGGCTGGGGAAGTTGAAGTCCACACAACTTCAAGTTGTTGACATTGCAAAATACCACTTTGCGGTATCTTGGAGGTACAAGATTTGACTGCAAGGGAAATGTGTATCCACTCCTGGCAGGAATTGGGCCTCCCCAGATCTGCCTTGGATCAGGCCCTCCTGCCCATTCCCAGTTCCCCTCCACCAAATTCCTGAATGTGGAGTCCAACTTTCTGTTGCCAAGTGAGACACTTGTTCATTTTGTCCCATTTTACAATCTTACTTGCCACAATTCTTAAGTAAATCACTGCAGTTGTTAAATTAGTAAGCCGGTCGTTAAGCGAAGCCGGCTTCTTCCCCCTTGACTTTGCTCGTCAGAAGGTCGCAGAAGGGGATCGCAGGAGCCCGGTTCACTGTGACCGTCATAAATGTGAGTCAGTTCTCAAGCGTCTGAACATAAACCTCGTGACCACGGGGATGACGCAACGGTCGTGTGAAATGTGGTCCTAAGTCGTCGTAACTTTGAACGGTCACTAAATGATGTTATCCCTGGGCTGTGTCTCCGTTTGTCTCTTCCAGACTTTGTGATCTCTCTCCCTCCAACACAGTGGACGGCAGGCAGTGGGTGTCTGTGTGTGTGTCTCCCTGTGTGTGTATGTGTGGAGTACTTTTGTATAGTTGTGCAACTTTTGTGCAAGTTGCATCGGACCCTGATTTGAGGCCAGATGAGTGTCCAGTTCCTTTGGCCTGCTCTGAGGCGTCTGCGCCCACCTCTGGCTCCCCTTTCGCCAGTTGCGATAAGGGGGCTGCAGGGGGGGTAAAATTAACGGGGGGGGGGAGAAAATTCCCGGGGCAGCGTCTGGAAGAGATCAGAGCTTTGCCAGACAGCCGGAGCTCAGCCGGGACGGGGAAGGAGGGCTGCGGAGTCACAAAGGAGACCAAAACTCAGCTTTCTGTTGCTGAATAGGAAGAGAGTGATGGTTAAGGGCAGTCTACCTGCAGAAGGGAGCCAGTGAGGGAGCTCTACAAGGAAAAGGGGAGCCTTTCAGGAGTGAAGGTTGCTTGCTTGAAGGAAGACCTGCCGGATGAGACCAGGCAGGGGAGATAAATTAACTCTCCCCCCCCCAAACCGTTCTCCCCACCTTCTTAGCTCTTCTGCTCATCCTCAACTGACTCTCCAGACGATGAAGCTGGTTGGTGCGGTCACCATAGCAACCCCGCCACCAGCACCTGCCTCCTTCTGCCTGGTGGGTGAGGAAGAGAAGCATCTCCCGGCAGGCAGGCGTGGAGGGGGGGGATACACCAGTCTTCTCTGACCCCCCCCCCCATTCCAAGGCTCAGCTCTTCCGATGCCTCCACTCAGGGCGCTGTGACCTGGAGGCGGCATCCTGCATGACGTGGGAACAAGCTGGCAGAAACCGGGATCCGAGGGGTGGGTGGCTGCATGGCTTGTGCAGACTGAGTTTAGGCTCCAGGGTCATTCTGCACATCCAGAAATGGGTCAGCGGAGTAACCAGGTTAACGGCTGTGTAGGAACGCAGCCTGCATGCGGGCACACAAGAGGAGTCGGTTCCCACCCACCCATATCCTGCGCTTCTGAACTTGCCACTGATTTGTTTCTTTGCATGGCCAGTCCTCGGCTTAATGACCACACCGGAGCCCCAAATTTCCCTTGCTTGTCTAGTCTAAAGAAAATAAGAAACAGGGGCGACATGATAGCAGCATTCCAGTATCTGAGGGGCTGCCACAAAGAGGAGGGGGTCACGTTATTCTCCAATGCACCAGAGGGAAGGGCAAGAAACAATGGATGGAAACTAGTCAAGGAGAGAAGCGACCTGGAATTAAGGAGAAACTTCCTAACAGCGAGGACAATTAACCAGTGGAACAGCTTGCCACCGGAAGTTCTAGGTGCTTCATCACTGGAGGCTTTTAAGAAAAGACTGGACAGCCACCTGTCTGAAACGGCATGGGGCCTCCTGCTTGAGCAGGCGGGTGGACTAGAAGACCTCTAAGGTCCCTTCCAGCTCTATTCTGATTGATTGGAGGGTTCAAAGCCAGTCGAGCGTGCTCAGCCCCGTCCAGCAGGCAGGCAGATTTTCCCCCCTTGTGAAACTTTTAACAACTCTGTTGTTGCAAAGGAGGGAGAACTTTACGGCTTCGGCTGCGGACGGGATGGCTTTATATGGCCTTCGCCGCTTGGTGCCTTCTCCCTGCCCGCCTCGCCCGCCTTTGCAAGCCCTCCTAATATTAAGCAGCGGCTGGTTTGGGAGGAGCCGCCTCGGGCCGTAGAGTAAGACAGGAGAAAAGGGGAGGGGGGTCTCCCATCTGGAAAAGATTAGGAGAGGCCCTGTCCGCCTGCCAGGTTCAAGTCAGCAGAGTGGAGAGCCGAACGCTGGCTGCGCTTTCCCACCCCTCTCCTTCCCTCCAGCTCAGGTTTCGGTCGGTCGCCCCAGCTCAACCTCGCTCGACTGGTGCCAGTTGGGACCCACCAGTCAGGCTGGGTGGATCAGGCAAAGTCCCGGGAAGAGGCTCATTGCTGCACCCCTGCCTGAGTTACTGGTCGGACTTTGGGGGGGTCTTCTTCTTGGCCTTCGCTGGAAAGGAAGGAGGAGAGGATGGAAGAGGAGGAGGAGGAGGAGGAGGAAAAGCAGAATAACTGAACACAGAATTGGAAGGGACCTTGGAGGTCTTCTAGTCCAACCCCCTGCTCAAGCATACCTAGATCGTTTCAGACAAATGGCTGTCCAATCTCTTCTTAAAAACCTCCCAGGATGGAGTACCCGTAATTTCTGGAGGCAAGTTGTTCCACTGATCAATTGCTCTTAACTGGTTAATTGCAAGGAGGAGGAGGAGGAAGGAGGAGATGACAAGACCACCCACCCAAGCCCACCCTTAAAATAAATGCAGCAGAACTGCGACTGCTTACAAGGAAAGGGGCAGGAGGAAGAGGCCTCCCAGCCAGCCCCCCCCCCAGCTGGGAAGGAAGGGAGGGGAAGTGCCCCACGTTCCTGGGGAAAGCATTTGGAGAGCCTGGCTGGCTGCCTTTCCTGGCGGTGGGGCAAACATCTGGTTCTCATAAGGGCCTCTGTGCCGGCCAGGCGGTTGGAGTTGGAAGCAAAGGGAGCCTGAACGGGGTGGGGGGGAGGGGAGGGGCTGCGGGGGGGGGGGAGAGATGGACCCCAGATAACCGGATGGAAAGTGCAGCTGAGCCCGTGAGCAGCTCAGGGGGAAAGGATGCAAGTTTGCGCCATGATGCACAACTGGGAGCTGAGCGATGGGACAATTAGGGGGGGGGAGGGGAATTGCAACAGGAGACCCAGAGAAATTGGGGCTGGTTTTCTTCCTTTCCAGCTCACCCTCCCAAGGTCAGGGGGGGTGCAGGTGGTCCTCGACTTAAAACAGTTCACTTAGTGGCCGTTCGAACTTACAATGGCACTCCCCCCCCAAAAAAGGGATTTATGACCGTTCCTCACACTTACGACCGTTGCACCATCCCCAAAAGTCCCGTGATCAAAATTCAGGCACTTGGCCCCTGGCTTGTATTTATGACGGTTGCAGCGTCCCGGGGCAGATCACGTGATTCCCCTTTTGAGACCGGCAAAGTCAACGGACTTTGAGCAACCCCATTACGCTAACTGCAGCGATTCACTTAACAACGGTGGCAAGGAAGGTCGTAAAATGGGGCGAAGCTCACTTAACAAAAGACCCGCTTAGCGATGGAAATTATGGACTCCGTTGTGAGCGTAAGTCGAGGACTACCTGAATTTCGCCTCCTCCACTGAGTAATCACCCTGGCCACCCACCCCTTTTACTACAGTAGTATTTTACGTTCATCCTTGAGTGGCTTTAGAGTAAACAGATCAAATCCTTTCTTGCTATTTGCTTGAAGGACAGTTGCGTCTCTCTCTCTCTCTCTCTTTCGCTCTCTCTCCCCCTCCCTCCCTCCCTCCCTCCCTCCCTCTCTCTCTTTCTCTCTCTGTTTAGGCTTTTGGAGCAAAGTCACAAAATCTGCAGCTGCGCCAAAAACCAGTACAAATCAGAGACAGAGGAAGCAACTTGTGTTTAGCAAAGTTCAAATTGCCCGGCTAATGGTTGCTAGCCCTTAAATCACAGCTCTCCAAACTCGACAACTTTTTAAGACTTGTGGACTTCAACTCCCAGAATTCCTCAGCCAGCAGAGCCCTGCAAATACATCTCAGTGCTTGGGAGCCAAAAAAAAGGGAAAAAAGAAAAAAAAACCTCCGCAAAATTGCTTGTACAGTGCAACTGGGTTTCGTGGGACCATTGTAACCATCGGCTTCCCTGTCAGAGCCCTGCAAATTTCCCGGCTACAAGATCCTCGGAGAGAGCGTTGGGGATTCTGCAGTGACTTATAAGTTGATCAACCAAGCTATGAGTTTAACCCTCGGGGAGTTCGCTCTTCTTCGGGCGCGTGCATCAACTTTAGCAGTGATTTGCAGCGGGCCCCACGAAGGTTTGGTCTGCTGTAGTTTACGGGCTCAAACAGGAAGTTCACGTCTCTCCCGCTTGCGGTGGAGATCAATCACCAGAGACCTGAGAGGGCCAAGGTGCCCCCTTTTAGCCTAAACATTTGGGAGGTCAACCTAGAGGTGAAACAGGCTGCATTTCGGTAGGAGAGAGAGATTCTGCAAGCTGGTTTTTCTTAAAAGGGTAGCCTTTAAAGTCTTGGTTTTTGAAAGGTTCCTTTTGGGAACCAGGTTGCTGAACCAAAGGTTTATTCCAGTGGCTTTTCGACTAAAACACACACAAAGAAAACCATGGATTTTTATTTACACAGCGAGAAGAAATATCTGTATACAAGACTGGCAGGGTGGACTCAGTTTTCGGAGTTTTAAAACAAAACGTGGACTCTTGAGAAGTCTGGGAGAAGAAAGAAGAAAGAAAGGAGGAGGAGGAGGAGGAGGAAAGATGGAAGGGAGGGAGGGAGGGAGGAAAGAAAGAAAGAAAGAGAAAAAGAAAGAAAGAAAGAAAGAAAGAAAGAAAGAGAAAAAGACAGAAAGAAAGAAAGAAAGACAGAAAGAAAGACAGAAAGAAAGAAAGAAAGAAAGAAAGAAAGAAAGAAAGAAAGAAAGAAAGAAAGAAAGAAAGAAAGAAAGAAAGAAAGAAAGAAAAAGAAAAGGAGGATGCGGAAGAGGAAGAAAGAGGGGAGGAAGGCAGGAAGGCAGGCAGGAAGGAAAGAAGGATGGAAGGTGGAGGAGAGAGAACAGGAAGGAAAGAAAAAAAGAAAAAGAAAGAAGTAAGAAAGAAAAGAAAGAAGAGAAAGAGACGGAAGAAGGGAAAGAAAGAGAAAGAAAGAAAGAAAGAAAGAGAAAGAAAGAAAGAAAGAAAGAAAGAAAGAAAGAAAGAAAGAGAAAGAAAAGGAGGATGCGGAAGAGGAAGAAAGAGGGGAGAAAGGCAGGAAGGCAGGCAGGAAGGAAAGAAGGATGGAAGGTGGAGGAGAGAGAACAGGAAGGAAAGAAAAAAAAAGAAAAGGAAGAAAAGAAAGAAAGAAGAGAAAGAGAAGGAAGAAGGGAAAGAAAGAAAGAAAGAAAAAGAAAAGAAAAGAAAGGAAGGAAGGAAGGAAGGAAGAAAAAGAAAGCCATAATAAATACCTCTCCGTTTAGGATGGATGGAGTTAGCAAGAAGGGCAGCCAGGAAGCCGCAGTCTCAGCAGTTTCCGGGGAAGAGAAAAGCGTCCCAAATCTCCCTTCCATCCAAGGCCGCCTCGTTTTTTCCAGTGTTTTTCTTTCCAACCCAGACTTAAAGCTGAGCAGCGCCTGGACCGGCACCTCGCTGGCTGCTGGCTGCTGAAAGGGAAGAGGAGACACATTCAAGGGGAACTTTCTGCCCCCCCCACAAAGGTCGGGGAGCCAACAGGACGTTGCGGGAACCGATGGTGCTCCCTTACACCGTCGTCATGACTTTGAGCGAGCCGGATCGGAAGCGCATAATTTTCTTCTTGAGTGCGTGAGAGGCCTTGATCTTGACGAACACTTTGGGCTGCCCGCTGGTAGCCTTTCCTGGGCCGGACGCCGACACCAGCTGCGGGGAGAGCTGCTGCGGCCACACGAGACCCCCACTCTCGTCCGTATCGCTGGATGCGCCGCTGCTGTACGGCGGTGGCGAGTCCCCGTCGCTCAGGCTGGAGTCGCTGTCTCCGCCGACGAGGCCCTCCTCCAGGCGGCACACGGGGGCCCTCCTGGCTGGCTCGCCAGAATACTCGGAGTCACTGCCTGGGTAGGTGTACCCTGCAGGGCCTGGCCCCTGTTGGCCCCGTGGCGGCTCCACGGTGCTCCCGGGAGACAGCTCCTCTTGAGAGAGCTCGGCTGTTGAACTCCACTTGCGGTAGCCACTGCCCGTGTTCCTGTGCAACCGACGCTGCCGGGATGGCTTCTGTGCTGATTCCTCCCGGTCCACAGTCCCATATTTCAGCCGGGACCTGTTCAGAAGGCTGTTCTCCGATTGAGACCTAGCCGCCTTCTTGGATTTGGGGGAACTTTTCCTCCCGCCCCCCTTTCTCGCAGCCCCATCACTCCCCTCTTCTGTAAAGCGGCACTTCTTGGCAGGGGCCACAACCCGCGGCCGTTCCCTCACCAGCAGAGGGACCCGCTCGGGCGACAGTTCCACCGAGCGGCCTTTGGTCAGGGGTGGGGGCTTCTTCCTGCCTGACCGGTGAGCCTGCTGGGCCCAGGGGGGCTGCTGGGCAGGGATGTACTGGGCTTTGACCATCAGGCAGCCTCCTTCCTCCGACTCGTAGGAGACTGGCTCCTGGACGCTTCCCCGCAAGGACCCTTCCTCCCTGTCCAACAGAGGGGATGAGGGATAGAGAGTGTCGTAGGGGTCTAGGGAGGGAGACCTCCCCTGGGCCAACGCCTGCAGCTTGGGTGGTTTCCGGAGACTGGATGGAGGTGGGTGAAAGTCCTCCGCCACTGTCTTGGTGGCCAAAGTCCTCTCGGCTGCAGCGTCCCACGAAGACCAGACACGGGAGGTGGTGACAGCAGCGCCCCCCTCGTGGCCGCAGGGTGAGGGGGTGCTGCTGCCCCTCTCCATGGCTGGAGGGTGCCTGCGCTCGGCCTGCAGGGAGAGCAGCTCGCTGGGTCGCTTGCAGAGGCTGCTCTGCCGGACCACGCTGCCTTTGGCCGACGGCTCCGAGCTGAGGCTCGTCCGGGGCTTGCTGCCTCTGACCAGCTGGCTGCGGCGGCGGAGAAGACGGGAGATGTAGCTCTCCACCCGCTGGCCCTGTGAGGCAGCCTCCGTGTAGAGCTGGAAGTCGTTCCCGTAGGCCTCCATGTTGCCATCGGGGTCCTCTGGGTAGGACAAGGCCCGGGAAGCGGCCGAGGAGAAGGTGGGGTCCTCGTACAGGGGGCTCTGGAAGAAGGGGCTCTGCAGGGCCACTGCATGCAGGGGGCTGGGGTACAAGAAAGGGTCTGGGGGGAAGCAGGTGGGCAGCGGCTCAGCAGACGGATCTTGGGACGAGGCGTAGGGGGCTGAGAAGGAGCGCGGCATGGTGCTCCGTTGGGCTCTCTCCTTGCTGTTGTTGGCTACGTCCCCTGTGGAAGGCGAGAGAGAGAGCTGGGCAGGTGGGGAGCTGAACCCCCCCGAAGCTCTGGATGCTGAAGCTGTTTCAGGGAATCGTCCACACTGAATCCGAGTCTACCTGTCAGGAGTCTTTAGTGCTCTCTGGGCTTGGTAGTTTTCTTGAAGACATTTCATTACTCGGATAAGGTAACACTATCGGCACTGATGATGTTACCTAGTTTGGTCATGAAACGTCTGCAAGAAAACCACCAAGCTCGGAGAGCACCAAGTAACCTCACAGTCATTCTCGTCCTCCTCCTCCTCCTCCTCCTGAAACATCTGCAAGAGAGCACAGGGACCCCACAGTCCTCCTCTTTCTCCCCCTCCAATCCCACTCCCTTCTAGCACTGATGACGTATCTACTCAGGTAATGAAATGTCTGCAAGAAAAAACCCCCAAGCTCAGAGAGCACCAAGGACCCCTCATTTCAACCCTGAGCTCCAAATATTTTCCTTTATTAGCTTGACCTCTCTCCACCCAGGACTAGCCAGGTGCCAACCAAGCCACCTTCTTCCTCTTACCCACCTACAGATTTGGGGCGCTCGTTGGAATATCCAAGGCGGGATTCCGGATGGCTGATTCGGGAATAGGAGCCAGAGGCTGATGGGATGCTGGAGGAAGAATCTTCGAATCCAGAAGCTGGTGAATCGGAGGCCACTGCCGACTGTTGACCCTCGTAGAAACCTGGTGAAGAAGTGGCATCTATATTACCAGCCTCCTGTGACCCCCAGATTTCCAGCCGAGCAAGGAAAGCCAGATTGCCCATGATCCCACTTCTGACACCAGCCATAGAAGGTGGGAAAACGCAAGAGGAGACAAGATTCAAACAAATGCCATGTTTTCTTCTCCCCATACCTGAGCTAGGCCAGCTGTCTGTCTCAACTGTCTCCCCGCACGTCTTCTCGTTGCCGTATAGTCGTAATAAGCCCAGCTGCTGTTCCATTTCCCACATCAACTCAGGAAGGGCATCCTAAAAAAAACCCAGAAAATCATCAGTTGGTCTCATAAGAGGAGCGGATATTACTGCCTCTTTGGTATCTATAGTAGTAAGTGTAGTAGTGTCTATATAGTAGTATTCATAGTAGTATCAGAGCAGGTAATAGTAGATATCTATTGAATAGGCATCATATATTAAGTATATACTCAATGGTATTATTAGTAGGTATATACTCAATGATTCACCAAAGCACCAGAGGGCAGGACGAGAAACAATGGTTGGAAACTGATCAAAGAGAGAAGCAACCCAGAATTAAGGAGAAAGTTGGTAACAGTGATGACAATTAACCAGTGGAACAGCTTGCCACCAGAAGTTGTGGGCGCTCCATCGCTGGAGGTTTTTAAGAAGAGGCTAGACAGTCACTTGTCTGAGATGGTATAGGTTCTCCTGCTTGAGCAGGGGGCTGGACTAGAAGACCTCCAAGGTCCCTTCCAGCTATATTCTGTTCTATTCTACTCAATATATGATAATGTAGTAATACCTACTCAATGCATGATTAGTACATTGAGTAGGTATCACCTTGCTGTGATACCTACTCAGTGTTCTAATCATTGCTGCGCTCCCCCCCCCCCAAAACAGGGAAATCAACACAATTTCCTAGCCCAGAAATCTGGAAGAGAGGTGGACCCACAATCACTTCCTTTTCCGTCACTCTCTACTCAGACACACAACTCTCTCAGTAGACTCAACAACTTTCTGGAGAGCAGTGTAGCTTCTCCTTGATGTGACCCCCTTTCCTTACAAGCCAAGGTAGTTTCCATATGTAGGACAACCCCCCCCAGACGTAGATGAGGTCAGAAGTCCCCACATGTTTTATCGTGGTAGCCAGATGGAACAGGGAGCTCCAGAAGAGTGTGTATTTGTGTTTGTGTGTCTGTCTAAGGTGGATGTGTGGATGTGAAAGAGAGAAAGAGACTGGGAAAAGAAGGAAGGGGGGGGGGAAGAGCTATGGGGCAGCTTTTGACCTTCAGACAGATGGTGGCCCCAGGGAGAAAAACAACTAGTTTGGAAGCATCAGTCAAACTCTGGACAGGAAAACAATGGGGCGAAATTTTCACCCGCAAATAAAGTGTGTGTGGGCCTGTAATCACAAAGTAGCGTCTGTTGGCGACCGCAAAGCTCTCCAGACGTCCCCATCCAGACAATCTAACCAGAGATTGCAAAGATTGGAAGGTAACAACACAAAATCTTGGAGAATGTTTGGTGGTCAGCAAAGCAAAATAAAGGAAAAAAGCAAAAACGCAAAAAGCAAAAAAGCATTCTGGGAGTTGAAGTCCACACAACTTAAAGCAGCAAAGGTGGCTGGGGGATTCTGGGAGTTGAAGTCCTCCCATTCTTTCAAGCGGCCAAGGTTGAGACACACTATGTCAGGTCATTAAGGAAGGAAGCAGACGGGAGAAGAATTTGGAGCATCCTTAAGCCAGTCTGTGGTCACGGGTTCGGCAGATTCCTTCAAGTGAATTCCGGTCTGTTCCTCCCTATCAGCTGTTAGGCCCAGCAGGGGTTTTGCTTCCAAATTGTCTGGATGAGGTCATGGAAGAAAACTTCTCCCGGCTTTTATCCGTAGCTGCTTGTTTTGTCTCAACCTAACCCACGGATTTCTACTGACGGAAAATACATTTTCTTCTCCCGATTATTTCTTGCACAACCCTGCACACAGAATTCCCTGACACGCCGCAAAAGCTTGAGCGAAGATATGCCAGTACAGGTAGTCCTCAATTTATGACCATAATTGAGCCCAGCGTTTTTGGTTGCTAAGTGAGACATGGGTTAATTTTGCCCCGTTTGATCCCCTCTTCTCTTTGGCAGCCCCTCAAATATTTTAGAAGGCTGTGATCATGTCACCCCTGGCCCGTCTCTTCATTAAACTAGACATACCCAATGCCTGCAACCGTTCTTCGTATATTTTAGCCTCCAGTCCCCTAATCACCTCGGTTGCTCTGCTAAGGCTATGAAACATCCCAGATTTTGCATTTCCACCTTGCAAAACTGTCTGCCTTTGTCTAAGAAGGAAGAGCCCCTCAAATCCTCTCCCTCACCTGTCAAAATTTGCATCTAACCTACTTTTTACCTGGTGCAGTTGAATTGATTCCAGTTGCAGGATCTAGGAAGAAATCCCTTAAGGGAAGAGGAAGGCGATCTTCAAAGCTTTTAAGAAAATAATCTACACTGGGGTGACTTTATTCCGTCTGCAAGACAGACTCCGAAGAGGAGATATACTTTTTATCTCCTACCTTCCTGGAATCTCTTTTCTCCCTCTGGGGGTTATGTGGGTGTCCAAGAAATCAAGAAAGCAACTCTGGGATGGATAGATTATATTCAGTTGACTCATGATGGTCTCCGTGTCTCCTTTCTGAATTTCTCCGCATTTCCTGAGAGCAACTCAGGGTTTAGATTTAGCTGCGGTTTTAAACCGGCCCTACGGATCCCCTGTTGCTCACTACCTTAGGAGCTGGATCTACCTTGAAACCACTCGAAAGAGAGGATCAAAAGTCCAAAAGGAAAGCCCAAAAAAGGCCTTCTCAGCAGCAATCAACACCCCAGATGAGCAAAGATTAACACCAAGATTAACACCAAGACCGACAATCAAGAAGTACACAATGGCCCAATCAAGGAACTACCAACACAGACGAACAAGCTAATAGTAAACAACAGCATAATCAAGGAAGAATACTGACAACGCTGATAGGGCAGGCCACTAGTATATAAAAATAAGGACAAACCCTACTCCCTTCTAACACGGATGATGTTACCTAGTTTGATAATGAAATGTCTAAAAGAAAACCACCGAGCTAAGAGAGTACCAAGGACCCCACAATTGTTGTCATTGTTATTGTCCTCCTCCTCCTCCTCCTCCTCCTCCTCCTCCTCCTCCTTTCCACAACCTCCCTCCTTCTAGCATTGATGATGTTACCTAGTTCGGTAATGAAAGGTCTGCAAGAAAACCGTCAAACTCAGAGAGCACCAAGGACCCACAGTTGTTGTAATTGTCCTCCTCCTCCTCCTTTCCACAACCCCTCTCCTTCTAGCACTGATGACGTTACCTAGTTGGGTAATAAAACATCTGCAAGGAAACCACCACACTCAGAGAGCATTTCATATTATATACAGTACTGTGGAGGCAGGAATATCTCAAACACACGCATGGTTCCATTAGCACACTATATTATCCCCCCATGCTTACTGTGCAAGCACAAAAACACACACTTTGAAACGGCCAGAGAAATACAGCGGTGAAGTAGATCACCTGTTTGTTTATAACCCAGTTACAGCACAAACAGGTTTACAGTCCTTCACTTGTGCTTATTTGCTCTAGATATTTTATTTTCAAACGCCATCCTTGGTGCTTCAACCACGTGCTAGTCAATTTCACAACCCCAGCTTGTCAATTTCATCATTCTGGACAGCTTTTCCTAAGAGCTCCATTTGCTTTTATTCTAATTCCCATCTTTCCTTGGGCATTTCCCACAATAAAACTCTGATGAAACCAGAGTTATAAAACACATCGTCCTTGGAATTGCAGCTAAGATATAATTACCTCGAAAAACCCTTGCACAAAACCCATAAAGTCAGAATAACCAGATTGTTTCTCTTTTAAGGGGGGGGAGAAAGAAAGAATAACATCAGGAAGCTATTAGGAGAAAAACTTTCAAGAATGATTGCAAGGAGGTGATATGGTTTCCTTGCAAGGGAAAAGTCAAGGTGGAAATAGAAACGAAACTGTACAGTATTTGCAACGTTCATTTATTTTCGCTGCATTTGTGGATGCTGCATTTGGACTGATTTTTAAGGGGGGGGGGAATTGAACATTCCAAGGAAAAAAGCTGCCTACTTATTTTCCAGATTATGCTGAGCGGTTTAAGGCAAAATATCTCAAACTGTGTATCACGAATCCCTGGAGAAATTTGGAAAAGCACACATTATTGAGGGGGCTTGCACAAACAAACCAGGATTGCAACCAGGACTTGCTTTGAATCCACCGTCACCATGGCCATCTTGACTTTTTTTGACCCCTTCCCAGATCTCCCTGTTACAAAAATGAACGAAACCAGCCCTGAAGGCATTGAGCTCTTTATCTCCCTGCTTGCAACTGGCTAATATATTTAATTAGCATTCATTAAACCTACTTTGTAGTAAAAACTGAACCACAGATACACCTTGGCTTTGAGCTCTGAGCAGCTCTTGCCAAACCTAAGCCTCCTTCCTCACTTGCGGTCCTGCAGGTGTGCTGGATTCCGACCCCAATGGGGCGGCGCTGGCTGATAACCATGGACTTTGTAGTGAAATGCAGCTCAGAGGCACCAGCAGCGTTTAGCAAGCCCTGCCTGCTTGCTTCATCCGGCCTTACTTTGATATTACTTAGTGCAATATTTCCAGTTGTGTATTTCCAAGCTCTGGTTTTGCAATCTGCGGACTAGGAGAGGAATGTGCTTTGATGAAAGAAAAATTTGCAAAAGCTCGAAGCTTTGGCTCAAAAAAACCCCAATAACGTGGCCGACTTTCAGCTTAGGCAGCCGGAACTGTTCCAGCTTCACTTTTTTTTCTCCGGAAAACAGCTTGAGGAGACTTTGTGGGCTTCCCACAGCCCACAAATCCTGCAAAGGGAGGAGAGGAAGGGTCTTCCTATTAGCCAAGACGTGCCAATTACCTCTTTGGTTAATTAGGAAACTGCTTCGGACAGGAAGGCGGTGCAGAGAGCGGTGAGGATGGCAGAAAAGATCATTGGCAGTTCCCTCCCTCCCATCCAGAACGTGGCACAGAAGCGTTGCTTGAGTAGGGTCCGCAAGATTGTCTGGGACGCTACACGTCCTCTCCACGACCTGTTTTCCTTGTTACCTTTTGGGAGGAGGGGGCTTCGGGGTATCCGAAGCAGTACATCCAGATTCAGTCACAGTTTTGTTCCATGCAGTATCAACCTTGTGAACTCTCAAGCTTCCTCCTTCCGTTATGTATTCAAGATGGGCAGTGATTAATGTTTATATGTTACTTATATGTAAGGGTGTAGTAGGTCTATACATGTGTTGTATATAGCATGTTTAAATGGGTGTTATGTATGTGTACACTTTGAGAGGCAGCAACTAAATATCATTTTTAATGTGTGCCGTTGTGCCCACAGTAAAAAATGACAATAAAGGTTATCTATCTATCTATCTATCTATCTATCTATCTATCTATCTATCTATCTATCTATCTATCTATCTATCTATCTATCTGTCTGTCTGTCTGTCTGTCTGTCTGTCTGTCTGTCTGTCTGTCTGTCTGTCTGTCTTCTGAAGCACACCCATTCCTAATGGGCTAGACTCCAAGTCCCATTATCCTTTGACTAGGCTCCTAGGGAGTTATGGGAATTGAAGTCCAGCCCATCTGCAAGGGCCTTAGGTTGGGGAAGGCAAGCTTAGTCCATTCTCATTTTTCCGAGTGGTAAATTCCCTTGAAAGACCCAGCAAAGCCTCTCCATTGTTACCGGATCTTCCCTGCCAACCTTATCTTATCTCCTTTGCCCTGAGTATATTTAGAAAACCTTCCCCACCCCTCTGCTTAAAACAGCTTCTGCAAAGCTTCCCACCCCCTCCTCTGTTGCATTTTGCACTTAATTATGGAGGAAATTTGCATTTTCCCCTTTTGTTCGTCCTCTTCTGTTTTCCTGCTGGAAGCAGTCACGATTAGATTTAGGACGTTGGGTTAATATCCTGGAAATCAACTCGGGAATAAGGTGGGTTTCTTTTTGCCAAGTGTTATTGCCTAAGAACACACTTGTCTGATGAAGGAGGTGAGCGTAGACACATCCCTTAGATAGAACAGAGAAGAATAAGAGTGGAAGGGACTCTGGAGGTCGTCTAGTCCAACCCCCTGCTCATGCGGGAGACTCCATATCAGGAGTGTCCAACCTTGGCAACTTTAAGACTTGTGGACTTCAACTCCCAGAATTCCCCAGGAATTCTGGCTGGCTGGGGAATTCTGGGAATTGAAGTCCAATAGGTCTTCAAGGTGCCAAGGTTGCACACTCCTGCTTTATCATCTTTGTTGCTCTTCTGTGTACATATTCTAAGGTCTGCAAGCATACAACACCGTGTTCACTGACTGTGTGTCCTCCTATGGGACTACAACTCCAATGGACCAAAGGAGCAATAGGCTGAGGATTATGAAAGGCATCAGGACTTCAGAAAGACCTCTGAGGAGAAGGCTTTGATCCTAGTCCCATCATCCTGATCAGCAAGAAGCTTCTATGATTATTGGCAAAATTCTCTCCCAGCTACAGAGATCCAGCTGACAAGTTTATCATCCCGCTGACAAATCCAGGATCCAAGAGACTCCTTACCATATTCTCTTTCTTTCTTTCTTTCTTTCTTTCTTTCTTTCTTTCTTTCTTTCTTTCTTTCTTTCTTTCTTTCTTTCTTTCTTCCGTCCTCTTTCTTTCCTTCTTTCCTTCCTTTCTCTTTCCTTTCCTTCCTTCCTTCTTTCCTTCCTTCCTCTTTCTTTCTTTTTTTCTTCCTTCCTCTTTCTTTCCTTTCCTTCCTTCCTTTCTCTTCCTTCCTTTCTCTTCCTTCCTTCCTTCCTTCCTTCCTTCCTTCCTCTTTCTTTCTTTCTTCTTTCTTTCTCTTTCTTTCTTTCTTTCTCTTTCTTTCTTTCTTTCTTTTTCTTTCTTTCTTTCTTTCTTTTTTTCTTTTTCTCTTTCTTTCTTTCTTCTTTCTTTCTTTTTCTTTCTTCTTTCTTTCTTTCTTCTTTTTCTTTCTTTCTTCTTTCTTTCTATTTTTCTTCCTTCCTCTTTTTTCCTTCTTTCCTTCCTTTCTTTCTTCCTTTCCTTCCTTCCTTCCTTCCTTCCTTTCATTCGTTCCTTCCTCTTCCTTCCTTCCTTCCTTCCTCTTTCTTCTTTCTTTCTCTCTTTCTTTCTTTCTTTCTTTCTTTCTTTCTTTCTTTCTTTCTTTCTTTCTTTCTTTTTCTTTCTTTCTTTCTTTCTTTCTTTCTTTCTTCTTTCTTTCTTTTTCTTCTTTCTTTCTTTCTTCTCTCTCTCTCTCTCTCTCCCTCTCTTTTACTGACTTATTTTTAAGGTTTATTAGCTGCCCAACCTTCAGTCAATGCTCAGGACAACATGCGATAGGTGCCAACTAAAATCCTTGCCAAGTGTAGGAAAGTCACACAACAATTGGTAAAAAAGCAGAGACTCGAAAACTTACTTTTAAAAAAATCTCAAGATACCGTGGAGACAGATATACACAGGAATAAAAACATAGCAAAATGCAAAGTCAGTGTGGGAAGCCAAACTCACTTAACAACCATGTTGCTAACTTAAGCGATTCACTTAACAGTTGTGGCAAGAAAGGTCATAAAAAGGGGGCAAAACTCACTTAGCCACAACAATTTGGAGCTCAGTTGTGATTGTAAGTCAAGGACCGTTCGTACAGCTAAAAGCTTCCAATTTTTGTCTTTAGAAAAAAAAACACTATATACTTTGAAATTTCCTAACTAAAAATGGCTTTTAGGGCAAGGCAGGGAAAAATATGAAGCCTCAAGCAAAGTCAAATGTGTCTTCCTTCTGCTCTGGGTCTCTGTGAGTGAGATGAGGAATTAATGCATTGACAGTTGGGGGCTACATAATTACTGCCAACAGTGCAATGATTTGCAAAGCTCGAGGCGGTGTCGCCCAACTATCCTGTGTTCGGTTATGTCAGTGGTGCATCCAATTCATTGGAACGTGTTTCTGAGTAAAAATATATTACATTTGGGTGGCGGTTCTTGCAAAACTTCCTGGTGCTCTCTGAGCTGGGTGGTTTTCTTGCAGACGTTTCATGACCCAACTAGGTAACATCACCAGTGCTAGGAGGGAGGGGGGTTTGTGGAGAGGAGGAGGAGGAGGAGGAAGAGAGGGCTCCTTGGTGCTCTCTGAGCTGAGTTGCTTTCTTGCAGACGTTTCATGACCCAACTAGGTAACATCATCAGTGTTGAAAGGGAGTGGGGTTTGGGAGGAGGAGGAGGAGAGGGGAAAGGCTATGGGGTCCTTGATGCTCTCCGCTTGGCATTCTCTTCTCGCCCTTCCTTGCAGACGTTTCATGACCCAACCAGGTAACATCATCAGTGCAAACCAACTTTTTTCTAGCCCTGATGATATTACCTAGCTGGGTCATGAAACGTCTGCAAGGAAGGGTGAGAAGAGAGGGCCAAGCCCAGAGAGCCCAGAGGACCCTGCAGTCTCCCCCTCCCTCCTCCTCCTCTCCCACTTCTCTGCAAATCCCACTTCTAGCACTGATGACGTTACCTAGTTTGGGTCATGAAACGTCTGCAAGGAAAGGGAACCACCCAGCCCAGAAAGCACCAAGAAACCCTCATTTCAACCCTGAGCTGCACATATTCCCTCCTATCGATGCTTTCAAGTTTCAATCGAGAGGCTGGTCTTTGAAGCTATAATGTAGGAAATTAAAACGAGCTTTTCCCCCTTCCCATCTGGTACCCTCTCTCTCTCTCTCTCTCTCTCTCTCTCTCTCTCTCTCTCTCTCTCTCTCTCTCTCTCTCTCTCTCTCTCTCTCTCTCTCTCTCTCTCTCTCTCTCTCTCTCTCTCTTTTCTTGCTAATTTCCTGGAAATGATAAGCCATCCACAAAGAACTTTTAAGAACAGACGTTGGGATTGCAAATATTTTCTGGCTGGATTTCATGTCTGCAACGTCCAAATTCAAACAATTTATAAACACACGTTCAAAGCTGAACTTCAAAACATTTCAGCCCGCCTAAGTTTATGCTTAGGGAGAGAAAGAGACAGGAGAGAGAGAGAGAGAGAGAGAGGGGTCTGGACTTTTATCCTTCCTTCTGGAAAGATCTGAATCACTGCATCATCTGTAAGTCCTGACTCAAAGGAGACGAGGCAGACCCCCAAGCAGAGCTGCCCTAGATGGGGGAAAGGCAGGAAAGAGCTTGCCAAAAGCTCCTTCAGCCTCTCCAGAACAGCAGCCAAACGACCTAGTAGTCAATCCCTGGCATGGCAGAACCAACTGGAGCATTTTGCATTTTAGATCACCTTTTTGGAACCCAACCAAGAGAAAGAGGATGGTGGAGTTTTTCTGCCTTATTTAGTTAATGAAACAACCTAAAAGGATGGATATATATACCAGTAGATGATAGAGAATAGAGAAAGAGATAAATGATTGACAGACAGACATAGGGATAGAGAGATGATAGATAATAGATAATAGAGAAAAATGATTGACAGACAGAGAGATAATAAAGAGATAAATGGGAGCGAGAGCGAGGAAGTCTATACCTCCTAGTTCAGATGGGGTTGTTGAGATAATCAACCATTTCTCCACGAGGAAGGCATTTGGGAGTCCTGGCCCAACCCTCTTCCTCCCCAACCATCATAAATTCCAAGATAAGACCTCAGACAGGAGGGGGACAGAGGGAGGGGGGAGGGGGGGAGGGGGAGGCCAACTCTCCCTCCGCAGATTATCCAAGCTGAGCAAACACAGCCTATGGGATGATTTGGGAAAGAGACTCAGGTCAGGAGGAGTGGATTCCCTCCCACCTCCTTCCCCCTCCTCTCCGATGGGCTCCTCTACAATAGTCCTCGGCTTACGACCACAAGGGGTCCCAGAATGATGCGGCTCAGTTAACAACCGCAGGGGAAATTCTGATCCCGCTTGTGGTCGTATGTCAAGAGCTACCTAACTGCAGAGGTTTGAACCCATCACAGTCACCACCTTGGAAGTTTCACACACAAACACACACACACACACACACACACACCAACAGCAACCTCCTCCAGGCCAAAGTCCAGGTGTCCTTCCAGCTGCAGTTTTTTCGGGGGTCCTTAAAGTGAGCACAGCTAATCCAAGGTTTGTTACTAGTACTCTGACCTTCGCTCTCATTACCTGCCCTGCCCTGAATTGTCCGATGGCCCTTCTCCCCCTGCCCCTTCATGCCTGTTTGTCTATCTTGGGTCCTCCTCCCCACCCAGGGCCCTTTCGCCCCCCCCCCATGACACATACCGGCCATATTTTCAGGGCTGACCTTATCCCAACCTTCTGCAGAGTCCTCCTTATCCCGTTTCTCCCTCCATCCTAGCAAAGTGCCGCCTGCTTTATGGTGTTGACACGGCTTTCCTGGTGCCTGGTTGACCTGACAGACACACACACACACACACACAACACGAAGTGGGGCCATTTCCACAGACCCCCCTAAATCCAGCCTGTTGGAAGAAATGAACAATAAGCTTGCTTGAGTTTACTCCGCAAGCTTCAGCTGGTGGTCCAGGACTCTTCCCTTCGATATGACAGACTTTAAAAGGCGGCCCTTTAAGAACCATCACTGGGGCTGGGGAAGATAGGAGTTGTAGTCCGATGGCTCAGAGGTTGGCTGCTGCAGAGGACTCTCTGAAGCAACTGTGCAAAATGAGGACGGTGTGGTGAATGAAGATCAGTTTTGCTTTAGAAAAACCTGACAACAGTCACTGAGTCATGGGGGGCGTTGAGGGGGGGGGTTCAGATTCAGGAAGGTAAACACAGATCTCTTACCCCCTCCAGGGAGGGGGGTAGGTAGGGAGGGAAGGAGGGAGAAAGGAAGGAGATTAAGGGAGGGAGGGAGGGAGGGAGGAGATGGGGAAGGAAGAAAGGAGAAAAGTCAATGCAAAGAAGGTTATTTTCTTCTAAAGTGGAGAAAGGGAAGAATACATGGTATTGGGGGGGGGGGTCTGTACCACTATCAACCTCCCAAATTCTCATCTCAGCCCAGCACATCTGGAGCTGGCAAAGGGGTGGTTCAAGGCAGTGTTCATCAACCTTGGGCACTTAAAGATGAGTGGACTTCAATTCCCAGAATTCCCCAGCCAGAAAGCCAGGCCAGCCCAAGAGGCAGGAGACCACCCCTCTCTCCCCCAAACCCCTGAGTTCATCGGCTGGCAAAGAGGTCTAGGCAACTGCATGCAACCCACCACCTCAGAGCTCCGTCTATATGACTCCAGTTAACCTTTCCATTGTAAGGAACTCAAAGTGAAGTCCTTAGCCTACTGATTCCCAGGAGGCCCTGTTGGACTACAATTCCCATCACCTTCAGCTGTGGGGCAACAAAGATGGCAATGCAACACATTTCAAAGCATCTTATGCAGAAAACCAGCCCTGGGAATTTTGCTAGAAAATCCAGAGATCTTTCAATTCTTCAGTCCACTCAGGGGATGCTTGCCTGATCCTGCTTTGTGCTAGAACTAGGTGGGTTCCAGATATCTCCAGCATGGCTCTTAAGTCCCCAACAAGGGACTTGTCTGTCTCCGTCGTCTCCAACCAGGACAGGAAAGAGCCAATCCAACCCAGGAGACCATAAATTCAAAGTTGCGTGAGTTTGGGGCTCTCTCAAAGAAGGAATTATCTGTTGGAACAGTCAGTCCTGGTGCTTAACACTATTCAGCAGGCTGAGAATACAAGCTTTCATTGTGCCCGACACAGAATTGCTAGCTAAATACTGCAATATCTGTTCGCAAGCCACCATCTGGACGTTATAGGCTGGGTCACCTGTTAACCCAGCAGTAGCCAGGTTTCCATCTGGCAGCGATAGCCACGGCGTGCCAACCTCACAAAGTGTGCCTGGCTGGTCCCACAACGCTGACCAGCAGCTCAGAGAATCGCAGTTTTGGGAGGGAACTAAGAGGTCATCAAGTCCAACCCGCTGCACGCTGCAGGATTCATGACACCATCCCCTTTGATAACTACCCAGCCTCTGTTTGAAAATCTCCAGGAAAGAGGCAAAAAACCCTGGATGTGATAACCTATTCCACTGATTGGCAGCTCCGAAAGTCAATATAATCCTTCCCAATATTTAATTGGCACCTTACGTTTCATCCCATGAGTTCTAGTCTTGCCTTCTGGAGCACCTGAGAAGAAATTCGAACTCTCTACAATGCAACAGCCCTTCAAAGACTTGAGGGCAGCTGTCGTGTCCTCGTTGCCAGCTAAGTCTTTTCACCCTTTCTCTAGGACAGTGTTTCTCAATCTTAGCCACTGTAAGATATGTAGACTTCAACTCCCAGAATTCCCTGGCCAGCCATGTCTTGAGAAACACTCTCCCCGATAAAAGCGCAAGCCCATCCAGTTCCAACCGGTAGGAACTCATGAACCAGAACTGAAAAAGGGAGGAACCTACTCCGGGATGGTTCAGAGGGAAAAGGAAAGGGATCTACTGGCTCCTTCTTTAAACTTCCAGGGATCGTGTCGCCCCGCATTTCAGCGAACACATCTGCTGGGGGCACTTTCCCTTTCTGAAGAGCCATCCCCTCCCCCCCCCCAATGCCAAACGGGCAATTCAGATACCAACTGCCCCCGCTCCGAATGCCACAATCAAGCCTCGCTTTAATCCGGAGTCGTCTCGATTCCCCTTCGGCTCGCCTTTGCCGGGGAATCGCTTCCCTCTTCAGCAACCAGTATTCCCGGAGCAGGAAAAAGGGAGCTGGCGGACCGTTTTTCCATCCAGCCACGGGTGGATTCCGCCTTCCCAGTCCCGCCCGACCCCTTCACCCCAGCTAAGCTCGCCTGGGAAGCATGGGAGGTGTAGTCCTGGAGATCTGGGAGGAACCTGCCTAAGGAGGGGAGGGGGCCCGCCTGCCCAGAAAAGAGCCCTCCGAGCAAAGCGGCGTTGCGCTCCCGGAGTTGGCCGCAGCGGCGGATGGATCGGCGAACCCGGCTGCCGCGGTCCTGGCGCAAGCCGGAGACCCAGCCTGGCGGCGGGCGGGCGAGCGAAGGAGGGGAGGGGGCTCTGCTGATTTCTTCCAACGGAGCCCAACCAAGCGCAGAAGGAAGGCGATGGGGCGCAGCTGCCCGCTCCCCCCAAGCCTCCCCAGGGCCGGAGGACGCGGGGTGGGAGGGGAGGAAAGGGGGAGGGCGCCTCTCTTCCATCCCCATCCCGCGAGCGCGCGCATGCTCCTGCTCCATCCTTGCCGCCCCCAGACCCATTAATCCGACTGCGGAGAAAGGAGCCCGCGCAGGGGACCCGGGATCGTCCGCCTCCACCGTCTCGGCCGGTTCAGGCCGCCGCCGACGTCGGGCAAGGAGCAGCCCGCCCGCCCGCCCGCCCACCCACCCACCCGGAGCCCGGGCTCTTCCGACGCCCCTTCCCCGCGGGACAGCCCGAGGACCCCCCTCCCCCACCCGGAGCATGTCAAAGACCCCTCCCCCAGGCAGAAAAGGGGGAGGGAGGGCTGCGGCGACCCCTCCCCTCGCCTCTCCTGCCGCCCCCACCTCCCTCCCCCTCCGGTGGTCCCAACCCGGCGCGCCCCCTCCCCGCCTGGGTCTCCTGCCTCCTTCCACCACCACCCCGCTCCGGCTCACCAGCTGCTCCTCCGGCGAAGGCTCCCCGCCTCCCCCGGGCTCGCTGCTCCCGGGCTTGGCGGCCGAGGGCTCGGCGGCGATGCGCAGCGCCTGCCGGACGCGCCGCTCCTGGCGCTCCCGCAGCAAGTGCAGCTCGCACAAGCCGGCCAGGGTGCCTTCCAGCCAGGCGCGCAGCCGGCTCCGCTCCGGGCTGGCCGGGAAGGAGAAGGCGCGGATCATGGTGCCGCCAGCCGTCCAGGCAGCTGCAGCCCTCGGCGGACGGGCGGACGGGCGGCGGCTCCTGCAGCGGCTCCGGCGCCGGGAAAGCGCAGCGGCGGCGCAAGTGCTGCGCTTCGACGGCTGCAGCTCCGGCGCTGTCACCGCCTCATTTGCATGTCGGCGCCAATTGGCTCGCCCGCCCGAAACGGATTGGGAGACTCGGCCTCTGATTAGCCCGCCCGGCCCAGCGCCACGCCTCCCATTCAAACAATTGGGCCCCGGCCGCGCGTCGCTTTGGCCCAATCGAGCCGCGCCATTGGCTCCCTCGGCTCCGCTTTATTTACAAAGCTCCTTTCGCGGTGGAGATCCGGCATTGGCTCAGCTGGGAGGCTTAATTTGCATGGCGTCGCCCTCAAGTCCAGCCATTGGCTCTTCCGCGGGAACTTCACCCGTTGGGACCCGCCCTCGCAGCGAGCTATTGGGCGGTAGCCAGATATATCTGCATACTCCCGCCGCCGAGCCGAGCTGCTGACACGCCCGCCTCATCTGCATAAAACTCCCCTCTCCGAAAGTGCGCCCTTGATTTGCATAATCGAGCCGTCGATTCAAGCCATTGGTTCTTTCCCCTCCCTGCCTCCCAGCCACGCCCTGCGAAGTCTATTGGTCCGTTCAGCTCAATTTACCTGGCTGGCCACGCCCTGCGATGGGAGCCACCGACGGCCAGGACATTAAATCATTTTAAACCGTTAATCAAATTATTAAATCATAACAAATAGTCATAAATTCCCCGCTCCCTGATCTCCCCGACACGCCTGGACGCCAGGAGCATCATTTGCCGGTTCATTTGCATGTCTCCGCCTTCTGCTGGCCCAACCCCTCCATCGTCTCATTCATAAAAAAATCTGGCCCCGCCCACCGAAGTGAACCAATTTCTGGCCGCCCATCTGAATGTCTTGTTTTCTGAATGAATGAAGCTTCGGGGATCCCTCCCCCGCCCCTTCAGGGGCCCCGCCTTCCCTCCCAGCATGTCCCCCTAGTTTCTCTTGTCCCAAAGTGTGCCGAGGGTGACCTTTTTCAAGCGGGCGTCCGGCCAAAGGCAGCTTCCGGGGGATCCTCTCGACTTTCCCCTAAATGCCGGGGGCTGGGCGGTTTGGGGCCTGGGGTCCCCGAAAGGTTTGGGGGAACGCACCCGCCGACCGTGCCCCCGCCTCCTGGTTACCAGAGGCCAACTCAGCTGCTGCCTTGCTGGAAAGGCGGACTTGATCTCCAGGCGAGGCCGAAGAGGGGCTTCTGTTAGGCGGTCAGCAAGCCTGGAAAATGTCCCTCTGCAGTTCAGACTACCGTCATTCGTGGAGTTATGGATGGGGAGACGACCGGAGAGCCCCAGGTTGGGGAAGGTAGGTTGGCTGACTTGGGGATTCAGAGGCGACTTCGGACAGGGAGCTTCCCCCCCCCCCCGCTAAACAGCCCTCCGGAGCCTCAGCTCCAAAAAGCAGGGGACCAGGTCAAAACATTGGACGTGGGGATGCCCCACTCCCCATTCTGCATCTTCCCATCAGTGTGAAAATGTTTTTTTAAGGAAGGAAGGAAGGACAGAGAGGGAGGGAGGGAAGGAAGGAAGGAGCTAAGGAAGGAAATCTCCTCCCCAACCACACACACACACACACACACACACACACAGCTGCGAATAAGTCACCCTGGCTGAAGACCAGAAACTGGGTGCTTTCTGGAACATGCGGGGGAACATGTCAGGAGCCCTTTGAAGAGTTCTGCACATCCTTTTTTGTGATGGGGAGAGAAAACCTCAAAAGGACTAGATTCCTCCTTTCCCAAACCCCAGAAGGGCTTTGGGACTCCAACTCCCATCACCCTCGACAGCGTGGGTATTGGGCGGGGAGGTCTGCCATACCTTGGGAACCCCAGCTGGTGGTGAAGGGGCTTTGTTTTAAGAGATCCACTACATGAGAGCAGGATTTCTGACAACCGATCCCCCGATTCAAAAGGGGAAACTGATCCAGGAGGAGGAAGAGGAGGAGGAGGAGAGGCTGGCTCAGCTTCCAGGGAACAGCCATGCGCGATGCTTCGGCCGCCAGGAGGAAGGGGCTGGCAGCAGTGACAGTGACTAGGATGGGTAGCAACACGGGTTTATAAATGGTGGTGATAATAATAGTGTGAGCAGGTAGCCATGGTGATGGAGAAGCGGGTAGCCATGGCAATGGCAGTGGGGGGGGGAGGATGCCGGCAGCCTTTGCTAAGGACAGGGAGAAATAGCAATATTGGGGGGGCGGGAAAGGAAGGAAATGGGAAGATCGAGTCTCTTTGTGGCTGCTGGCAAGTGGTGGTGAGAAGCATCTGTGCTCCCTTCTCACCGTCACGCTGGGCTGCTCACGTGCCAAGGAGCCTCGCACGGTGGGTTGGTGCATGGGGGAGGCAATTTGAGCCCCAAAGGCTTGGGGACCCAAGACGGGCCCAGACTTCCACAGCTGGAAACTCAGAATAAAACCTCACAATGCCTTTCTCGGAGACCAAAAGGGGCACCAGCAGAGCAGGACTAACAGCCACTTTTAAGCAGCTGCTGTGACCTCTCTAGCTCTCAGGAGTGCCTCTGAGCCAGTGCAAAGTGCATTACTTCCTCTCCATTGGGAATCCATGTCAATTCCACACCTGGAATGAACGTCAATTCCCCATCTGGAATCCATGTCAACTCCTCACCTGACATGCATGCCGATTCCACACCTGCCAGGCATGTCAATGCCACACCTGGAATACATGTCCGTTCCCCATCTAGCACCCTTGTCAATTCCCCACCTGGAAAACACATCAATTCCACACCTGAGAGTGTGGCCAGCCTGGAGCCTGTTAGCAGTTGGCTTTTTAGCAGATCTGAGGGTCCCTCTCTGAGAAGGAACGCGCTCTGCCTTGCTAAAGCCAGCCACCGCCGAATCTGTGGCAGGCGTTCCAGATTTCCGAAGCATATGCAGAGCGAGAGGGGCCGCGTGCCAAGGCATGTGCGGCAGAGTCGTGTTCTGGAAAAAGTGATTGGAAGGAGGAAAAAACTTATTGTCTGTATTCCATTGTTGCTATAGCCACAGCCTGCCTGGAAAGTCCTTCTGCCTCCCTCTACTTCAAAGTAACCTCCTCGCCAGGCATGGACGAATTCCAGACTGCAGGAAATCTCGCCAGGGATCAGATCCTTCAAGGCACTGTTTCTCAACTGGGTCAACTTTTAAGACGTGTGGACTTCAACTCCCAGAATTCCCCAGCCAGCTGCATCTTCAGATTGCCAAGGTTGCTTTAAAGTCCAGTTAAGTTAAACCTTTTGCTACTCCCCCCCCCTTTCCTTTGGCCCATAGCATCCGTCAGCCTCTGTCACCTCCACCGCTTCCTTCTGTCCGCAAACCCACCTCAGAATTGAGCTTCCCTTTCAAAGTTGACTCATCCCAAACCTCCAGCTTATTTTTTTTTTTGCATGGTCTTCCCCCCACGCGGCACGGTTTCCAAATGCCCACCTTGCACAAAGGACACACAAACCAGCTTGCCAAGCGGGGGCAAATGACCAGGCCAGGCCTGGGCCAAGGCAGCTGAGCACTCCTGGAAAAACGATGGAAGGGGGGGGGTCTGCCCAGCAAGTGCCCCCAAAAGCAACACCATGCAAGGTGCAAACTTTGTAAGAGAAGAATCTTTCCAGAGACTGGAAAGTAGAATGAGAACAAACAAGAAGCCCAGAGTCGCTTGACAGGAGATGGTTGGCATATAAATTTGATAAACAGATCAATAAATAGAAGGATGGATGGATAAATAAATAAATAAATAAATAAATAAATAAATAAATAAATAAATAAATAAATAAATAAATAAATAAATAAATAAGAGAAAGAAAGAAAGGAAAGAAAGAAAGAAAAAGAAAGAAAGAGAAAGAAAGAAAGAGAAAGAAAGAAAGAAAGAAAAGAAAGAAAGAAAGAAAGAAAAAGAAAGAAAGAAAGAAAGAAAGAAAGAAAGAAAGAAAGAAAGAAAGAAAGAAAGAAAGAAAGAAAGAAAGAAAGAAAGAAAAAGAAAACCGGGTGGGCATTCTCCCCAGAGACCTGCTCAATAGAAAAAAAAACGGAGGTTCTCCTGACTTCTTCAGCCAAATCTACATGCAACTCAAAGACGCCTTTTTAAATCTAGGATTTAAATGTATTTTTATATACAGCACAACGTTCAGATTATTTTTTAAAAAAAAAAGACATTTCAGGGTATAAACAATTGTCCGGGGGAAGCTGCCTCTTCAATGCAAGCCCAGTTGCTACGAAGTGGCCACATCAGAGACCGCCCCATAGCAAAACTGACTCTTTCCCATTGACCAATCAATGGTGGTTTATTCCACAAGCTCTAATGAGCAAACCAGGTTGTGAACCCAGTTAAGTGCCGGGGGGGTGGGGGGGGATCAGTAAGATTCAGCAGAAGGATGTTGGCCAAATTTAACAGCAGAGACGGACCATTAATCTAATAAATGCCAATGTGGAGGGGCTGAAATCTTGCTGGGAAGGGCGGAAAATCCCATCTTGGTTTGCGTTACGCAAACAACCTCAAACCCACACATTTCTCCTTCCCAGATCCAGAGACCTGCAAACTGCTACCGTTCTTCCAGCCAGGTGAGACTACCATTCCCATCAGCCTGGCTGGGGACAAAAATATTTCTAGCTGACCATCACGGAAAGCATTAGATGGAGAATTCCTGTCCCGTCAAAAACAATTATGGGGTTAATCCTTCACCGGATGTGCAGAATGGGATCTGAATCTTTCAAAGAGAAATACTTTAAATAAAAAAAAAGGGGGGGGAGAACCACACAGCATCTCTCCCCCCCCCTCCCCGGGGCTTTCCTCCTCTCCCTTCCGGCGCATGGATTTGGGCCAGCCCACGTGGTTTGGAGGCAAAGACGTTGGCCCACTCCACGCTGGAAGAGAAGGTGGCTTTGTCTGGCGCACAAGGAGCCAGTCTTTGGTGGCGCTGGCCTGTTTCAAACGGTCCGCTTTGGAAAGCTGACCTGCCCTTGGGAGGCATAGAGGAAGGAGCAGAGATTTTGGAGGGGGGGCATACGAGGGGGGTCGATTCTTGTTTCTGCCTCCCCCAAAGTTGAGTCCGACTTTGAAGGCTGCCTGAGTGAGTTTTTGCCTGCTTGACAATTCCCTCCCCGTCAATCCCCGTTAAAAGCAAGGTTTCTAAAGCTGGGCCACTTTAAGAGGGGTGGACTTCAACTCCCAGAATTCAGCTGGCTGGGGAATTCTGGGAGTTGAAGTCCATCCCGCTTAAAGCGGCCAAGCTTGAGGAAACACTGATTCAGCGATCAAAGAGACCAATTCCCACCCAGATTGATTAGATCAGGGGTCTCCAAACGTGGCCACTTTAAGACTGGTGGACTTCAACTCCCAGCATTCCTCAGCCGGCGTGTTTCTGCCTGCTGCCTGTTTCTGGCTGAGGAATGCTGGGAGTTGAAGTCCACGAGTCTTAAAGTGGCCAGGTTTGGAGACCTCTGGATTAGACCCCCTCTCCCCCAAAGAAACCTTCATTTAACCAAGAACCTTCATCAAAGAGAGCACCACCACGGTTTTCAGGCTGTTTCCACTGTGAAACAGCCCCGATTCCTCTTCCTCAACCTCCACACCTCCCCAAAGCTTCCTCTGCATCCCTGGGTGGGTGGGTGGGTGGGAGGGACACACAATCTGTAGCCCCCATTGGTCCTCGCTCAAGAAAACTGGCTATTTTTTGCATGAACCTAATTTTTAGCCAAACATTCAAAACGGGCTAATCATGCAACGTGCAAAGAAAGTCCCCAACCCAGCCCTGAAAAAAGGGGGGAAACAATGGACGCAGGGCTCTGTCCAAGGGTCAGGTGACTCTACCCATTGTGCATGATTACCTTGCCCATGGTGGGTCTTCTTCAACGCGGGTCTTAGTCATTCCGACCTCCGAGCAGCCAAAAGTCTCCTTGCAAAGATCTGACAGGTTCCGTTTCTCGTTTTTCCAACCTCCCGGAAAAGAGATTATTGGGGAGGTGGCGAGTGCGAATTCAGAGAGAGGCCAGGGTTGCCCCAGTCAAGGTCCTCTTCCAGTTGCGTTGCCCTTCGTCCTGCCCGCCCCGCCGCAGGCCTTCAGAGGACGCTGACCCGCTCGGCTAAGCCCTGCACCTCCATCTCCTCTTCTGGCTCTCCGGCCTCTTCTTCCTCTTCCTCCTCCTGCAGCCGGCGAACGCGCAGATGCTCCGGGTACTGCAGGCTGTGCTCAGCGGCAAACTGCTCCCAACGGGCGTCGTCGCTCTCGTGGGTTATGTAGCGCTCGCCCATCCGGCTCTCCAGCTCCCGTAGGTCCAGCCAGGTCTGGTAATCCTGAACAGGAGAGGGACGGGGGAGGGGCAGGTGGAAAGCAGACAGGAGGTTTGCGGTGGTCTTAGGGACCAGCTGGTGTCAGGCCCAGAGAACCACACTGACACTCCCAGCCACACGGAGAGGGCAAGCCGCCAGAATAGGAGGGCAAAACCCCAGCCATTTCTAGCACTGATGGTAGTGCCCAGTTGGGTAATGAAACGTCTGCAAGAAAAGCACCCAGCTCAGAGAGCACCAAGGACCCCACAGATCTCCTCCTCCTCCATTCCGTTCTAGCACCGATAGCTTGGTAATGAAATATCTGCAAGAAAATCACCAAGCACCCTATAGTCTCGTACCCCTCCTCCTCCTCTATTTTGAAAACCTGCCTCCCTTCTAGCACTGATGATGTTACCCAGTTGGGTGATGAAATGTCTGCAAGAAAACCATCAAGTTCAGAGAGTACCCAGGACCCCACAGTTCTCCTCCTCCTCCTCCTCCCTTCTAGCACTGATGATATTACCTACTCTGGTAATGAAACGTCTGCAAGAAGCCCACCAAGCTCAGAGGAGCCTTCGATTCAAGACCTTTACAGTCCAAATGTACAGCGGAGATCGTGGTGGGGAAAAACTGACCTAGAGTGACCCATTTGGGTCAGGAGAGATTCAACGCAGCACAGCCCCCACCTCTTCAGCCTACCTGTAGCCAACTGTGGCTGAGTGATTTATCCACACTGTAACGTTTCCTCATCTTCACCTGGAGCAGGTTGTTGATCAGATCGATGGCTGAGAGGGGGCAAAAGGAAAACCAAGCCTTAAAAACAGGATTGTTTATTAATGTACTCAGCCATTAAATTTCTGTCGCTGCCCAACCCAACTCAACCCAAGTGAGGCTAGGTGGGGATAGGATGGATGGATGGATGGATGGAAGGAAGGAAGGAAGGAAAGAAAGAAAGAAAAAGAAAGAAGGAAGGAATAGAGAGGAGAGAGAAAAGGAAGGAACAGAGAGAAGGAACAGTGAAAAAAGGAATAGAGAGAAGGATGTAAGGAATAGTGAAGGAAGGAAGAGGGAAGGAAGGTAGAAAAGGAAGAAATGAGGGAGGGAGGGAGGGAGGGAGAGAGAAAACGAAGGAAGATAGAAAAGGAAGGAAGAGGGAGGGAAGGAAGGAAGGAAGGAAGGAAGATAGAAAAGGAAGAAATAGGGAAGGAAGGAAGGAAGGAAGGAAGGAAGGAAGGATCCCCAATTGGTTTTCAACCAATGCATCCTCCAATAATCCAAATAACCAGGATGAAGAAAGACATCAGACATAAATGAGACACAGCCACACAGGGCTTGATTCATGCTAGACGTTCTATTTGTGAGTCAGAATCTACACCCCCCCCCCAAACTAGAAACCCAAACATTGTGGGAGGGGCTGTAGTTCCACTCTCTGAGCCAATATTTTTCAACCTCAGCCGCTTTAAGACGGGTGGACTTCAACACCCAGAATTCCCCAGCCAGCATAGCTGGCTGGGGAATTCTGGACGTTGAAGTCCACCCGTCTTAAAGCGGCCGAAGTTAACAATCAACCCGCTGGTCCTTCCACCCGCCTTTCACCCTTTCCCAAGAGAGTCACCTCCGACCGAAATCTGCCGCCAGGGGTTGTGCGGGTACATGAAGTCGGCGTTCTGGATCTGGTCGTTGATGTCCTCGTCCTCGTTGAACGGGAAGGTGCCGCTCAGGCTGACGTACATGATGACGCCAACCGACCACATGTCCAGAGAGCGGTTGTAGCCCTGGTTGAGCAGCACCTCGGGGGCCAGGTAGGCCGGGGTGCCCACCACCGACCGGCGGAAGGATTTCTCCCCAATGATGCGGGCGAAACCAAAGTCGCACAGCTTCACCTGCGGAGCGGAGACCGGAGGGAGGGAGGGAGGGAGGGAAGTTTAGCTGACGGGCGTCGTTGTACAGGTGGTCCTCGACTTACGACAGCCCGTTCAGTGACCGTTCCGAGTTACAAAGGCGCTGAAAAAAAGGGACGCAGGACCGGTTCTCACAGTTAACGACTGTCGCGGCATCCCCCTGGTCACGTGATCCAAATCTGGACGGCTTGGCAACTGGTTCACATTTAACGACGGTCGCAGCCTCCCGGGGTCACGTGATCCCCTTTTTGCGACCTTCTGACAAGCCAAGTCAATGGGGGAAGCCGGATTCACTTAACGACCGGGTGACTAACTTAGCAACCGCAGTGATTCACTTAACAACGGTGGCCAGAAAGGTCGTAAAATGGGGCCAAACTCACTTAAACGTCTCACTTGACGCCGTACATTTTGGGCTCCATTGTGGTCGTTAAGTCAGGCATGTCAAATTTGCGACGTATTGCGACTTTCTCCCCATTGCCGGCAATGGGGTGGGTGCGGTTTCGGCGTGACGCACCCGGTCCGCAGGCCGGCAGTTTGACATGCCTGTCATAAGTCAAGGACTGCCTGTAAATCAATCAAGTTGCATTTTCACACGTAAAGCTCATTTTTCACGCCTGACACTGAGAGGCAAGGTGTGACCCTGAGATTTTGGTATACAAAGTTAATAATAATTATAATGATAATAATGTAGCAGTAATAGTAATAATAAATAAATTGAATTCCAAAGAGCTTCTCCCAAATAATGCATACTGCCTGAAGATTTTGCTGAAAACTGCAATTTACAATGACCCCCTCCCCAGACAGCTTCCCCCCCCCCCCGCCAGCTGAAGTTAATCAATCAATCAGAACAGAGCTGGAAGGGACCTTGGAGGTCTTCTAGTCCAACCCCCTGCTCAGGCGGGAAACCCTATCCCATTTCAGACACATGGTTGTCCAGTCTCTTCTTCAAAACCTCCAGTGTTGGAGCATCCACAACTTCCGGAGTCAAGTTGTCCATTGTCCACTCCATTGCGACCACATTCCCAACCCCTTCCTTTCTCTCCTGCCTTCCTTTCCATCCCCAAGACAAACCCACCTTGTTCTCCTCAGCCAAAGGCAAGCACAAGGACACGTGTGAAAGAAAAACACGGTTATTTTTTTTTAAAAAAATCAAGAGCCACACATTCTTCGTCCATGTAATTCTGTCTTTCAACAACACAGCCTCTTCTGACCGTTCAGGTGACTTTTATCATTCCCGCCCTACCTGGCACAATCGCATGAATGCCCAGAGGGAAGGCGTTGTGGCTGACGTTTCCTGTCCCACAAACACACTTCCCATTTTGGAGTGAAAGTGAAGCTGGCATGCAATCGGGGGAGCGCCAAGCTTTGTCCAAGACGGTGTCGGGAGGGGTCCACCTGGGACGAGGAAGGGTTTACCTGTGGGAAGGGCTCGGCTGATGCCAGGAGGACGTTTTCAGGCTTCAGGTCACAGTGAACAATGTTCTTGAAATGCAGATGTCGGAGGGCAACCAGGACCTGAAGGGAGAGGGAACGTCCAGAAGAAACAACTTAACTAATAGAAGAGAATATTTTGTAGCTCAGGGTTGAACTGTGGGGTCCCTGGTGCTCTCTGAGCTTGGGGGTTTCCTTGCAGACGTTTCATGACCCAGCTAGGTAACATCATCAGTGCTAGAAGGGAGGAGGAGGAGGACTCTGGGGTCCCTGGTGCTCTCTGAGCTTGGGGGTTTACTTATGGAATGGGATAAAATGATCAGAAGCAAAGTACAGAAATTACATTTGACATGTTGATAACTTAGAAAAGGGACAGAGAAAGTGCTGTCTTTCTTTTGAGATTGCTGGAGTTGTTCTGACTCTAGAACAGACTTGACAGGTTCCAGGTTGATCCCATTTTCCTTCCAGAGAGCCCCAAAGGGGATTTTTGCTCTTTGTTTTAAGGAACCTATAACATTCCCCTGGGAACAATCTGTAATCATGTCCTTGTTTTGAGATCAAGGCAGAAGCAATATTTTTAGGTAGGACTCTGGAGCCCCCTAGTGACAGATCCATGAATTACATCCTTCAAGATTTGGGCAGCAGGAAGTTTATTTATTAAGAAATTTTGAAAGAAAGAAAGAAAGGAAGGAAGGAAGAAAGAAAGAAAGAGAAAAAGAAAGAAAGAGAAAGAAAGAAAGGAAGAAAGAAAGAAAGGAGGGAGGAAGGAAGGAAGAAAGGAAAGAAAGAAAGAAAAAGAAAGGAAGAAAGAAAGAAAGGAAGAAAGAAAGGAGGAAGAAAGGAAGGAAGGAAGAAAAAGAAGAAAGAAAGAAAGAAAGAAAGAAAAAGAAAGAAAGAAAGAAAGAAAGAAAGAAAGAAAGAAAGAAAGAAAGAAAGAAAGAAAGAAAGAAAGAAAGAAAGAAAGAAAGAAAGAAAGAAAGAAAGAAAAAGAAAGAAAGAAAGAAAGAAAGAAAGAAAGAAAGATCTGGAGAAGCATTTCTACCTGGGTGACCAGGAACTTGGTCAGTCTCTCTGGGAGCCGGCCCTTCTCCGAAGACAGGATCATCTCCAACATATCCCCATGGAGCTTCTCCATCACGACGAAGACTTTCTCCGGGGTCTCAAACATGCATTCCAGGTTTACAATCCCAGGGTGCCTCAAACTCTAGCACGGGGTCAAAATGAAAAAGAGGAGGCTTAACCTTAAGGCAAAGGGGCTCCCCAGCCCCCCTGCAGAGAGAATATTGGCAGGCTGGGTGCCACAAGGGAGTTAATCGGTCGCTTTATTTTGGCGTTGACCAGCAGAGCCAATATCTGTGCAGCCTGTTATCAGGACAGAACTCGACTAGAAGAAAAACCAGCTAAAACCTCCTATAGCAATACGCCTGAAATTGTAAGTTTAAGATCTTATATAGTTAAGAAACATGAATATAGTTAAGGCATTAAGGCAATCTGAATAAGGCAATCACGTCATTTAGAAGAACAGTAAAATTACCAGCCTGAAGTATAGTACTATTATAATACTAAAATCCATGGGGGGGAGGGGAAGGTGTAATTAATAAAAATATTATGTCTAGAGAAAATGCCATGCTTTGGTGCAGTGCTTCTCAATCTTGAACACGTTAAGATATGTGGACTTCGACTCCCAGAATTCCTTCCTGGCTGAGGCACTCTGGGAGTTGAAGTCCACCAGTCTTAAAGAGGTCAGGTTTGGAGACCCCTGGCTTAAAACCGAAAGGTGAGAGTTCGACCACAATGTGTTTATCTATCTTGCCCACCGACTCTGGCTGCTTAACGATTAAAAACAAAATGAAATAGAAACGAAAAGTGAGAATCCCCCGATAGCGGGGCCACCAGGCTGGATGGCACCGCTCACCTGCAGGATGGCGACCTCGTTGCGCAGTTGACTCTCCTGCTTTGTGGGGAAACGAAGCTTGTCGATGACCTTCACCGCCACATCCCGACCTGTCTTGCGGTGCTTCCCTGGCAGGACAAGAGAGAAGTTTCGGGGTCAGTTGGTTCCAGCCCCCCTCCAGACCAGCCCCGAGTCTCCCCAAAGATGACCCTTCCTCTTGCAGGGCGTGAATCCTTGGAAAAAAGGGTTGGGAGATGCCTTCAAGACTTCATCTTCCCTACGGTTCCCTTGTTTCGAAGAATTGCCAAGCTTTTGATTGAGGTTAAGGGTTAGTTGTCTGGAGAGGAAGAGGGAGAGGGAAAATGAAGAAAAGGAAGAAGGGAGGGAGGGAGGGAGGGAGGGAAGGAAGGAAAGGAAGGGAGGGAGGGAAGGAGGGAAGGAAGGAAGGAAAGGGAAGGAAGGAAGGAAAGGAAGGAAGGAAGGAAGGAAGGAAGGAAGGAAGGAAGGAAGGAAGGAAGGAAGGAAGGAAGGAAGGAAGGAAGGAAGGAAGGAAGGAAGGAAGGAAAAGCTACTATCAAGGGCAACAGTAGATAAGAGAGGGCTGAACCCTGGCCAAGAAAGTACAGGCAGTCCTCAACTTACAACCATTCATTTAGTGACAATTCAAAGTTACAGGGGCACTAAAAAAAAGTGACTTCTGGCCATTTTTCACACTTATGACCATGGCAGCATCCTTGTGGTCCCGTGATTGGGATTCAGACGCTTGGCAACCGGCATGTGCTGAGGACGGTTGCAGCGTCCCAAGGCCCCCCGCGATCCCCGATTAGCCCGGTCCGTGGGGAAGCCCGATTCACTTAACAACCCTGTAACTAACTTAACAGCTGCAGGGATTCACTTAACAGCCATCACGAGAAAGGTCGTACAATGGGGCAAAACTCACTTAACGACTGTCTGGCTCAGCAATGGAAATTTCGAGGCCTCCTTGCACAGTGAAAGGGGGAACTCTGTTTGTGGCCCTCCTTCAGTTGCTCAACTT
This sequence comes from Azemiops feae, assembly GCA_023970755.1. NCBI lineage: Eukaryota > Metazoa > Chordata > Lepidosauria > Squamata > Viperidae > Azemiops > Azemiops feae. Next base: position 925,727 of record JALGBA010000620.1, read on the forward strand.
AAGTTCTCAGCACAGCAATGACAGAGACAACGAAACGTGGAACGTTGCAAGATTTGAGGACCACAATTGGCCCTTTCGGAGATCCAGAGACCACTTCCAGGGACATTCCCACAAGCTTCGGGGTGTGCATCACAACATTTCAAGAATGGCACGGTGCAGGCTTGTGAAATGGAAACAAATCCACCCTCCATCCTGTTTTTGACCTCCGTGGCAGCGGCCGTCTCGACTTTTTGACACCCATTGTTCTGTGACAAAACCTGGGAAAAGGAATAAGGGCCGCCAGCTGGGTTACCTCCGTAGACCACGCCAAACTGCCCGGAGCCCAGGACCTCATCGGGGAATATCTGGTAGACGGTGGCGATATCCTGCAGGGGGACAAAGAAGTCACCTATTGAGGTCACCTTCAGCGGGTGACGAGATCGAAGAACGAGACTCGGAGGAAGGAGAATGGCGGCTGGTAGGACACTCACCACGTTCTCCTGGATTTGGCTGTTGGACACAGAGATCCGCAGAGACGCTTGTCCTAGATGAGACAAGACGAAAAGATTTAACCTCCTCCGTGTCTTGACTCCCTCTTCTCTCTGGTTCACCAGGAACTGGGCCCCCGGAAGCCACTTTGTAGACCACGATGTATCTCCAAGGACCCCAAACCAACGAGAGGAGGCAAGGTAATACCCTTTCCCGTCATTAGAGGGCAGTGTTGCGCAAGGAGCACGCTCAGAAGGGAAACTTTGATTCACCCAGGATTGATTTCTTGGCAAGGAAACTACGAGTAGTCCTCGCTTACTAGCCATTCCTTCAGCAACTGTTTGAAATGATGCTGAAAAAGGAGACTCACGACTGGTCCTCAAAGTTATGGCCGTTGCAGTGTGCCCACGGTCACGTGATCGTGATCTGGGCACTTGGAAACCAATGCACATTTAAGAGGGTTGCAGCATCACAAAGTCACGTGATCCCCATAGGCGAGTTTCCCTGGCAGAACCTCACACCCTCACAACTTCACACCCCTGGCTTCCTACAAGCAAACTCAATGGGGAAGCCGGCAGGGAAGTTTGCAAGCCACAGTCCTGTGACTTTGTGCTTCATGGCCTCAGGGGATTCGCTTAACGACCACGCCTGGAACTGACGTCATAAGTCAGGGCCGTCGTGAGACGTTCCACTTTCACAGCGGCCTCCCTTGCAATAGAGTTGCCAGCCCCCGTGGCAGTCAGTAAGTGAGGATTACCTACGCAAGCGTCACCCGCCGCACTTACTGTGGGGGTGCTGTCCCAGGGCAGCCGGCGCCCCCTGCAGGACGACCGGCATGAAGGCTTGGCGGAGGGCCGTCTCCCAGGCCTTGGCGTGTTCCAGGCTGTCTCCGCCGTGCTGCGGGTTGCTGGGGGCGCCGTTCTCGCCCACGTAGTAGGTGGCGTTGGCGGTAATGATTTCGAAGCAGTGAGGATTGGCGCCGGACGGCATGAGGGAAAAGTCCCGAGCCGGCTCCACGGCCAAAATCTCCGACAACGGGATCTCCTGGCGGAGGTGGAAAGGCGGAAAGAAAGGAAAAAGGGGAAATAAATCAGCTCTTCTCCAGAGAGAGGTAGTCCTCGGTTTACGACGGCTGGCTTAACAACGGTTCAAAGTTACGACAGAGACACCCCCCCCCCAAAGGGTGCTTCTGGACTGGTTCTGAAGTTCTGACGTCTGTCAACCCTCCCCTTGGTCATGTCACCATATTTGGGTCACATGCCCATATTTGGGGACACTCAAATCTCCAGTGAGATTTACAACATTTTTTTTGGCAAAAACTGCCGTTTCTTTCCAAATTCGGGGCAAAAACACCCATAGTGAACTGGGGGTGGTGGTGGTGTTTCGAGTGGAGGCTGTGGGAGATACTTCAATCTGGCTCTGAGCCGGGGATGGAGTAGATGACCTCAAGCCTGCCCCTCCCCGCTCTGGAATCCTCTGCTGGTTTGCTTCCTGGGCTGTGAAAGGCCAGCCCCTTCCCCGAGTGACTCTTCTGCTCCCTTTTTCTCCCAAAAAGTTTCAGCGGAGAGGAGACACCCCCGCCCACCCCCAGCGAAGGGCAGAAGCTTGCAAGGCCAAGGGGGCCGGCTCCCCACTTTTGTCCCTGTCCTGCAGACCCCGAGGAGACGAGACTCACCTTGTAGTAGCGGTTGCTACTGTTGTTCTGGAAGAGGGTGAGGCACTTGCTGTCCAGCCGCCAGTAGTGGCGTTTCCGCTGCAGGAGGAGGAAAACGCAAAAAGGGTTGGGGGGTCAGGGGGGCATCAGGGGGAGGAAGGGGCTTCTCTGGCGACGAAAGGCCCCCTCTTGGCACAGCCTGCTGCTGAAATTGAAGGTGGGTGGACTTCAACTCCCAGAATTCCCCAGCCAGCACATGCAACAGAGTTGCCGATCACATGAGCTGGCTGGGGAATTCTGGGAGTTGGAGTCCACAAGTCTTAAAGTGGCCATGGCTGGAGAGCCCTGCTCCAGGCATCAGGGCAGCCAGTCCAGCAAAGAGACCAACCATGGTGAAGCCCTTGTGGGACACCCTCTTCCGAGGAATCCTGAACGCAGCGCTAGGAGGTCTCCAGGAGATCCCTCTGCAGCGCCTCTTCTGATCCATTTTGGGCCCCGCAGCCCCTTCCCCTCGCTCACCAGGGTGTCCTTGTTGCTGAAATGCACCATCCAGCCTTCCTTCAGGGCCGTGCTGGACTTGCGGGTGGTCTGGCGGACGGACTGCACGACTCGCATCAGGGGGATGTACCCCACGGAGCTGGGTAGACAGAGGGGGAGGGGCACAGGTCAGAGGGGTTGGGGGGTGCAGGGCGACGGAAAAGACCCCCCGTGGGAAAAGGAGACCCCAAAGATGGGGAGGGGTTCACCAGAAGTGCTGAAAAATCAAAATTATCACCGGCTACGAGCCTGGGGTAAGAGGAGGAGTCGTTATACAGGCAATCCCGGACTTAACACTTATGCGGCTAAGTGAGGCATTCGTTAAGTGAGTTTCGCCCCGTTTTATGACCTTCCTCGCCAGTCGTTCAGTGAAGCACTGCAGTGGTTAAGTTAGTTACAGGCAATCCTCAACTTACCACAGTTCGTTTAGTGACCGTTCAAAGTTACAATGGCACTGAAAAAAAATGACAAAGGGGATCACGTGACCCTGGGGACACTGCAACTGTCGTAAATGTGAGACAGTTGCTAAGCATCTGAATTCCGATCCCGTGACCACAGGGACGCTGCAACGTTCCTAAGTGTGAAAAACGGTCCTAAGTCCCTCTTTTCAGTGCCGTTGTAACTTCAAATGGTCACTAAACGAAGACTGACTGTGTTGCAAAGCCGGACCTGCCACCTGGCCCCTGGGCTTCCCCCTCACCTCTGGGACTTCTGGACGCTGTCCGCGTCCTCGTCCATGCGCAACTCGCTCTCCGAGTGGGATCCCGGGATGATCCCCGAATCGTCGGACTCGTCCATGAGCGAGTTCTTATCCGCCTCGCTGAGATCACTCGATTCTTCCACGGGAACATCTGGGGGAGGAAGAGGGGAGGAATCCAGGGATCCAAATCCAGCACGGGAGATCTGGTCACCCTGATTCCAGCCCTGGGTATCTCCCCGCTGGGTGGGATCAAAACGGTTAAACGAGGGGCCACAGCCCTACGGGTAGTCCTCGCTTTACGACCACAAGGGCCCCGGAATTTCCTGGGCTAAGCGAGGCAGTTAAATACATCGCGCTCAACTTTATGACCTTTCCGCCACGGTCGCTAAGCGAATCGCTGTCATTGTTAAGCGAATCACGTGGTCAGAAACAGCTGGAAGGTCAGCTTTGCATTCTTTCAGGCCAGGCCAGCATCCGGCGTTGCTCCTGCCCCAGCCAGCGTAAAATCCCCCCACACACACACACACCCTGGCCAGAGTCTCTTCCGTCTTGCCCCACCTGCAACGTGAGACGTCTTTGGAACTCACCACCACCATTAAAGGAGGCCTCTCCCAGACAGTCGTTGGGCACTCGGGTCGCACAACGCTTGTGGCAGTTGAATTTGCAATCTGGGGGGAGTTGGGGGAGGGGGAGGAGAGAAAGGAAGGGAGGAAGCCGCTTTTCAGCGACTCCAAAAAGTCACCCACTTGCCTTCCCTGCAGGAAAAGGGCTGGCCTTTGGGGGATGTAATGCCATCAGCCGCCAGCAGGGGGAGACCAGAAACAAAACGGGTTCTAGCCGGGCAAGGCCAGCATTGCACCTGCAGCTGTCAGGCTGCAAATATCTGGTAGCGGGGAGTTCCCCATTCCCCCTCCCATACATGTTACGGAAATGAGCCCACTCACCTTTGCACTGAAGGCCCTGGCGGAAGAGGCCTTTGAGGAGCTTCTTGCAGTACTGGCAGACGGTGGGGCGGGTGTAGGAATGGATGAGGAAGGTGTGGGGCACCTTCACCTTGGAGAGGAAGAGCTTGTCCAGCTCAATGGGGCGGCCGATGTAGGTGGAGGAGGTCAGGCGGCGGGGAAAGATCTCCGTGGAACACCGACTCTGGGCGAGGAACGGGCGGAGAAGAGGACAGGATCAGGGCAAGGACAGGATACAGAGAATGGCCAGGAAGAGAGGGAGGGAGGGAGGGAGGGAGAGAGGAAGGAAGGGAGGGAGGGAGGGAGGGAGGGAGGGGAGGAAGGAAGGGAGGAAGGGAGGAAGGGAGGAAGGAAAGAAGGAGGCAGGAAGGAAGGAACGAAGGAAGGAAGGAAGAAGGGAAGGAAGGGAGGGAGGGAGGAAGGAAGGAAGGAAGGAAGGGAGGAAGGAAGAAGGGAAGGAAGGGAGGGAGGAAGGAAGGAAGGAAGGAAGGAAGGAAGGAAGGAGGGGAGGGGAGGGAGGAAGGAGGGGAGGAAGGAAGGAAGGAAGAAGGGAAGGAAGGAAGGAAGGAAGGAACGAAGGAAAAGAAGGGACTGAGCCCTGGCCAAGAAAGTACATGTAGTCCTCAACTTACAACAGTTCACTTAATGGCCATTCGAAGTTACAACCCCACTGAAAAAAGTGACTTACAACTATTTTTCACACTTACGAAGGTTGCAGCATCCCCCTGGTCACGTGATCAAAATTCTAGTCCTCAAGGCTCAGAAGAAACCAAGCAGAGGCCAAGCGGAGCTGCCTCAGGCCCGGGGGGGGGGGGAGGAGGCAGGGCTGACTCACCAGCTCGTCCGTGCCTGTGCCGGGCAAGGATTCGGTGATTGACAGCCGCAAGGACTGTGAGTTGGCCAGCGAGGTGGACGAGAGGCGGCGTTTCCTGGCGCTGCTGCAGTTGTTGGGGATGCTGAAGGCGCAGCGTTTGTGGTAGTTCAGGCCGCAACCTGTGGGGCAGAAGAGGCCGCGGGAGGTTAGAAGAAGGCAAGGGTAATTAAAGTATTCCTTTAATAATCATTTTAAATCCTTTGCCAGTGAAACCATGTTACTGTACTGTTCACTCTGCAGGCTGAGGGGGAATTTACAACAGCTCTGCAGGGTAGGTCAATGCTCCGCTTTAGTGTTTCTTGACCTTGGCAACTTTACGTTGTGTGGACTTCAACTCCCAGAATTCCCCAGCCAGCAAAGAATTCTGGGAGTTGAAGTCCACACTTCTTGAAAGTTCATTAGCATGCCAGCTGGGGAATTCTGGGAGTTGAAGTCCACACAATTTAAAATTGCTAAGGTTGACAAACCCTACTCCATTTCATGCGTATCTCTCAGGCCTCCCCTTCTGATGTGCAGACTCTGGACATGTCCAGATGTTTCAAATCATGAAAAGACATTTTTTTCCCCACAAGGAAAATAAAAATAAAGATTTCTACGGGGAAAGGATTGCTTGTTCTTACTACCATGGTTCCTTTCCGCCAAGGAAAATAGGAGATACAGGCCGCTATCTGACGGCCATCATGAAAAGGGGGGGGGGGAATCCATCTTTTAACAACCCCAATTCTCTACTGCAGCTTTCCCTTCACCCCTTCCCCAAATAAACCCCGTTCTTCAAGCCGGTCCTGAGTGCAAATCTAGCATTCTTAGAAGTAGAAAACTGCCTTTAGTTTTCTGCAGGTGAGTTTTTTTTTTCTTACCGTCACATTTGAGGCCTTGGCGGACCAAACCGAAAAGCATCTCTCCACAGTGGTCGCAGAACGCCGGGGCCCGGTACGAGTGGACATTGAGAGCGTGCGGACGGATCTGGAAGTCCTCAAAAGTAGCCGAAGCTGCAGGAAGAGAGAGAGAGGGAGGGAGTGAGTGAGTGAGTGAGAAACTGGGGAGGAAAATCCAAATAATGATTGTTCTTTTCTGCACTTCATGTCAAGCACTTTTGATTCCGGTTTTCATGCAAGTAGCAAAACTTTTGGGTGACCCTCTTAATTTGCTGATCTCCAAACCTCAAAGTCTTTTAAGTGTGTTTTTAGCTAGCAGGAGATAAGTAGCTGCCTTAATTTATCTTTTAATTTATCACTGTTTTTCCAACAATGGTTGGAAACTGAACAAAGAGAGAAGCAAGCTAGAATTAAGGAGAAACTTCCTGAGAGTGAGGACAATTAACCAGTGGAACAGCTTGCCACCAGAAATCGTGGGCGCTCCATCACTGGAGGTTTTTAAAAAGAGGCTAGACAATCACTTGTCTGAAATGGTATAGGTTCTCCTGCTTAAGCGGGGGGGAGGGGGCTGGACTAGAAGACCTTCAAGGTCCCTTCCAGCTTCTATTCTATTATTATATCTAGCTATCTACTTGTATATATTTAACCCGTTGCTTAAATTTAGCTACTCTGGTGCAAATGATCTGATCCAAAACTAAAGGAAGGGGCTGGATTCACACAGCCAGCTAAGACATTTAAAAAAACAAACAAACCCTGTCCCTAATTAAAACTAACCAAGTTTAGCTGCTGCCATCTTTACCCGATTGCTAACCTTAGTTTTCATTTAGGGATTTTTTTTTTTTAATTAGGGTGAATTCAACCATTGGGAGTCTGTTGGATTTTTGCTTTCTTGCAGATGTTTCACTACCGGACTAGTGCGAGGAGGAGGAGGAGGAGGAGGAGGAGGAGGAGGATTGTGGAGTCCTCTCTGAGCTGGGTGGTTTTCTTGCAGACGTTTCATGACCCAACTAGGTAACATCATCAGGAGACTGCCTTCCCTTTACCTGAGAGAACCACCTCCACCAGGTCCCCCTCCTGAATGTCAGAGGCGGCTCGGACCAGTTGCAGGATATTGGCTGTTGAGGAGTCATGTTTGAACAGCAGGATTTTATCGTAGAGGCCGTAGAATCCGCACTCGGGAAACTGCGAAAGAGAAAGACCAGCGCGGATCAGATAAGCGATGGGGGGAAAAGCCTTAGAAAAACCAGGATTTGGGTACCAGGGAAAGGTAGGCCCAGGGCTTGAATGCTTCAACGTTTGAGGGGACCCAGCCTTGCACCCTCTGACTGTACAGGTGGTCCTCATTGAACAACCGCAATCGGCAACTCAGTCGTTAAGTGAAGCGGTCACCAAGGCAAACGGCGACTGGGTTTACAAACCAGCCTCAGATTTCCTTCGCTTTGCGTACCTGTGGAGGTGTGTAAATGAGGCAGGACTTGCCGGGTAGGGAACTTTCGGCTAGGAGCCTCGTTTTGGGGAACCCCGTGAAAATCCCGGATTGTATTGGTTCTGGGGGGGGGCTCCCCAAAGTATTAGCAACTAGAAGCCAATAATCAATACTTTCGACAAATAATCAATCCTCATCAGTAAAGGCCAGTGGTCTGCCTAGATCAGGATTGGATCAGGAATTCTGGGAGTTGAAGTCCACAGAGAGTCCTCTGCTTACAACAGTTCACTTAGTGACCAAGGTTTACGACGACGCTGAAAAAAGTGACTTATGACCAATTTTCACACTTAACGACCGGACGCTTGGCCACAGTCTCATACATATGACAGTTGCAGCATCCCGGGGGGCCACGTGATCCCCTTCTCCGACCTTCTGACAAGTAAAGTCAGTAAATGAACTGCTGTAAGTCAAAGACGGTAACCTGTATTACGTAGTAGGCAAAGAAGAACTTCAGCAATTGTAATCATTAGGAATTGGATCGAAGAGATTGGTGCTTAAACATTTTTTTTTTCTGATTTTGGAATTTGAGATCCAAATGAAGTATAGAAAAATATGGCGTAGCATTTCTGAAAAATGAAGGATTTGCCCAAATTTGGATCCGAGACCTATTGTTTTGCCGGAATGTAATTGACTACATAATTTGTTTTGAAATGGAAAATGTTTGTATTGTGTATCCTAAACAACAGTGGAGCATTCCAAAACTTAATTCATTGATTATGCTTAAAACTTAATAATAATAATAATAATAAAGTTGGAAGGGACCTTGGAGGTCATCAAGTCCAACCCCAAGTCAAGGGGGAAGAAGCCAGATTCGCTTAACAACGTAACAACAGTGGCAAGGAAGGGGCAAAAATCACTTAACAACTCTCTCGCTTAGCAACGGAAATTTTGGGCTCAACTGTGGTCGTAAGCCGAGGACGAGCGGTCGTTGCCCACCCCGGCTCTATAAGGCATCCTGGAAGCTTTGTTTTATTTGAAGACCAGGTGTGTTTTTGGGAAAAGGCAAGCGGAATTTAAAAAAACACACCTGTCGTCCATGTAGGTGGGGTGGTGGATTGTTGTTGTTTTTTTGAACCTCTCTTTTCCCACAGTCACCCGGGGCCCACCCTTGGAGACTGTGCCAGGAAGGCTGCCCGGTCAGACTCCAAACTGCACTGCAGGGGAAGGAAAGAGCTTCTCCGGGCATCCCAAACGGCAGGGGGGGCCTTCGTGGGGCTGCCTGCCAAGGCGGCAGGTATTTTGCACGAGGCTGTTCAACCTTGGGGCTGGGGGGGGGGAGGCTGAGAGCTCTGCGAGGCAGGCAGGCAGGCGGAGGCCCAGGGCTGCTCAGGAAGCAGGCGTGTGCCACGCAGGTAGGCGAGGCAGCCATGCGAGGCCTCCTGGCACCCGGGACGGTTATGCAAATCTCGGCTCTGATTTTGGTCCAGCTGATTTGCGACATTCCTTTGCAGGACAGATTGTTCCCCCCCCCCAAGTCTTTGTTCTTTTCTTTTTCTTTTTCTTCCTCCCTCCCTCTCTCCTTCCTTCCTGCCAGCCATCTTCTTTTCTCTTTTCTTTTCTTTTCCTTTTCTCTTTTCTTTTTTTCCTTTTTTCTTTCTCTTTCTTTCTTTTCCTCCTTCCTTCCTTTCTTCCTGCCAGCCATCTTCTTTTTTCTTTTCTTTTTCTGCCTTTTATTTCCTTCCTTCCTTCCTTTCTTCTTTCCTTCCTGCCAGCATCTTTTCTTTTCTTTTTTCTTTTTTTTTTCTCTTTTCCTCCTTCCTTCCTTTCTTCCTGCCAGCCATCTTTTTTCCTTTCTTTTCTGCCTTTTATTTCCTTCCTTCCTTCCTTCCTTCCTTCCTTCCTTCCTTCCTTCCTTCCTTCCATCTTTTTTCTTTTCTTTTCTTTCTTCTTTCTTCTTTTCTCTTTTCTTTTCTCTTTTTCTTTCTTTTCCTCTTTCCTTCCTTCCTGCCTGCTTTCTTTTCATTCTCTCCTCCCTCCCTCTCACACACAGAGTATAACCTGCACCACATGGAATGTTTCCCCCCCCCAAGCTAGGACAGACGGAGGGAGGGGGGAGGAAGGGGGAAGCTCCAGGCCCTGCTGGGATGATCAACCATCCAGTTTTTTTAAGCAAGGAAACCCACCCCTGCAAATGCCTGGCTTGGATCTCAGCAGGACCCTCTCTGGAGGGGCACACAGGCCAAAGAAGGCTGTTGTCCTGTATGGGCTTACAGGAGAGTACGTCTTACGGCACTGAATTGTTGTAAGCCACCAAGAATCACTAGATACGAGATGGGCGACAAATAACTTTTATACATAAATTTAAATAAGTAAATTGAATTCCGAAGAGCTTCTCCCAAGTAATACATACTGCCTGAGGATTTTGCTGGAAACTGCAATTTACAAGACAGTTTCCCCCTCCTCCGAGCTGAAGTTAATCAATCAATCAGAATAGAACTGGAAGGGACCTTGGAGGTCTTCTAGTCCAACCCCCTGCTATACCATTTCAGACAAATGATTGTCCAGTCTCTTCTTCAGTGATGAAGAACTCACAACTTCTGGTGGCAAGCTGTTCCACTGGTTAATTGTCCTCAGGAAGTTTCTCCTTAGTTCTAGGTTGCTTCTCTCCTCGATTAGTTTTCATCCGTTGCTTCTTGTCCTGCCTTCAGGGGCTTTGGAGAATAGGTGGACCCCCCTCTTCTTTATGGCAGCCCCTCAAATATTGGAATACTGTTATCATGCCCCCCCCCCCGCCCCCAGTCCTTCTTTTCTCTAGACTGGCCAAACCCAGTTCCTGCAACTGTTCTTCATACGTTTTAGTCTCCAGGCCTTTAACCATCTTAGTTGTTCTTTTTTGCGCTTTTTCCAAAGTCTCAACATCTTTTTTTGTAATGGGGTGGTGACCAAAACTGGATGCCGTATTCCAAGTGTGGCCTTACTAAGGCTTTATAAAGCGGTATTAATACTTTATGTGATTTTGGTGAAGACGAAGAAAACTTTGTTTTCACCCGGAGATCAAATTTCCTCTTTCTTCGCACTGCACACCCAGGACCCTGCAGTGGAAGGGACGTTTTCTGCCAGGGGTGGGAGAGCCAGCAGCAAGGCACCCTGGGAGTTGAAGTCCCACACATCTGGGCAAGGAGATGGGCCAGCCTTGCCTCTGTCTCCAAGTGCTCCGAAATCCACCCCTCCCCTCCTTGAAAATGCCACAATATCCCAGCTGGGGTGGGCAGGGGGGACGGCTTCAGGGTCTCCTATCCTATTGCACCAGCCCACCTCCCTCCACCACTGCTCAGCTGCCCAGCATTCAAACCTGGGTCACAAAAAAACCCCACAACAACCTATAAAAACCGAGAATAAATTTAAGGGCAGCCAAAAGTAGGCTGAGTTAAGGAAAGAGGGGGGGAGATAAAATGCCAGTGACTCACCCAGCTGGCACCAGTTCGGCTGGACTGCAAGGAGGAGGCAGACTGGAAAAACAGCAAGAGGTTGCACAAATGCACAAATCTCGGGGTGGGGGCTGCTCCCTCCAAGCGTGGGATTGCATCAGGGCTGGGGGGGGGGCAGCCAGACCCCTTGCCTGCTTTTGTCCCCTTCCTACAGGACTATTACGGGCTTCAGAGAGGGTATCGAGCAAGGGACCCCCCCCCAGTTTGTAGTTGGAAGACACCCCATTGGAAAAACAACAACAACGGTGTTTCCTATCCGGTCCAGTGTTTCCAAAGGCAACAGCTGGCAGGCAGATGTGCAGCCAGGAAAACCACCAAGACCACAGGCGTTGGTTGGTTCTCTGCCTTTAGAATGGGGTGTTTCCAAGGTAGACTGCCTCTGGACGTGGAGGATCGACGGCGTTAAACAAGGGCTTCGCCCCAAGCAAAGTTGACAGCTTGACATTTGCAAGCAGCTGGCAGAGTTTGAATTTTTAGGGATGTGTTTTTCAAGTTTGGTGGACTTTAAGAGAGGTGGACTTCAACTCCCAGAATTCTGGAAGTTGAAGTCCACCTCTCTTAAAGTGCTTTAGGGCTTTCCCACTCTTTCAGATTATTTGGACATCCTCAAGCCCAAGAAGGGCCTTTATCAAACTGATCCATTCACCCCACACACACTTAAGCCTAAAATGAAAAACAGGGGCACAAGCAGAGTGAAATGAAGTGAATCTACCTGCTTCCCGGATGATCACAAAAGCAGAAGCGGGGTTAGCCTTCCGAAGAAGCAAATCCCCAAAGATAAAACCTACGTCTTACTCATGACACGGGGGGGAGACCTGCTCACACTTTATCTAAACTTTTAGCGCATTGTACCACAGTGGTAGCCAGTTCACCTTGCCCGCTTGAGCAGGGGGCTGGACTAGAAGACCTCCAAGGTCCCTTCCAACTCTGTTATTCGGTTGTTTTCAACCCGAGATTAGATTCCACGTCTTCCCTTCGTGAAGGCACCACCTTCAAAGGAATTTGCTTGACCGCTTAAGTCCGAAAAACCCCCCCCCCGGATTTCCTGTCTCCTGCTCAGCCACAATAAGGACTCGAGGTCATGTTGAAAATGGATGCTCGGATGGCCGTTTCTCAGCTAAATCGGTCGTTTTACAGGAGGTCCTCGGCTTATGACCACAATTGGGACAGCATTTCTGTCACTAAGTAAGACCGTCATTTAGTGAGGCGCACCCAATTTTAGGACTTTTGCTGCAGTCATTAAGCAAATGGCTGCCGTTGTTAAGCAAGTTGCCAAGCTTCCGAATTTTGATCAAATGACCCCAGGGATGCTGCAACAGTCGTAAGTGTGAAAAAGGGTCATAAGTCATTTTTTTCAGGTGGCGTTGTAACTTCGGTCACTAAACGAATGGGTTGTTAAGCCGAGGACTACCTGCAAATAACAATTATTTATTGTACATCGCCCAGATTCCCACTGCGAGGGAATAACAGAGTAACAGAATTGGAGGGGACCTTGGAGGTCATCTAGTCCACCCCCCTGCTCAAGCAGAACACGCTATACCAGTTCAGACAAATGGCAGTCCAGTCTCTTCTTAAAAACCTCCAGTGTTGGAGCACCCACAACTTCTGGTGGCAAGCCGTTCCACTGGTTGATTGTTCTCACTGTTAGGAAATTTCTCCTTAGTTCTAAGTTGCTTCTCCCTTTAATGATCTTCCACCAGTTACTTCTTGTCCTGCCCTCAAGTGTGTTGGAGAACAGAATCCTAGGACCATACAGCTGGAAGGGACCTTGGAGGTCTTCTAGTCCAATCTCCTGCTCAAGCAGGAGACCCTATCCCATTCCGGACAAATGGCTGTCCAGTCTCTTCTTAAAAACCTCCAGTGTTGGAGCACCCACAACTTCTGGTGGCAAGCCGTTCCACTGGTTGATCGTTCTCACTGTCAGGAAGTTTCTCCTTAGTTCTAGGCTGATCCATTGCTGGGCGCTCTTTAAATATGATCAACGAATAAAGCGAGCTCCTTTGGGCTACCCGGAAGCAGGGCGGGCAGGGGAGAAAGCCGGGTGTCAGGCTGACCAAGGACATACGTGTTGCTCTTAAGAGCCGCGCAGGCCCCACCGGGGCCCGAAGGCCACGCTCTCCTTGAGCCCGGAGGCATCCAGGTTTCCTCCTGACCGTCGCAGCAGCAACATCAACGGATGCAACCAGGGCGGCTTCCATCCGGGAGAAGCCCCAAAGATTATCACCCTCCAAAACGGGGGGACCGTTTCCCTTTCCTGCCCAGCACGCAGCCAGGCGGGCAGGTCCCAGCTGCCGTTTCCGCTGCTTTGCCGTCACATAAAAAGCTCGCTCAGCACCAGCACCCAGGCCCCACATCACTTGTGCAGAGGAGAGGAGACAAGATGTTGCCGCCAACGGCTCCAGCCACGTCTCTCTCTCTCTCTCTCTCTCTCTCCCCCCCCCCTGGCTCCAAGTTCAGGTTCAGCATCCATCAGGGCGGTTTCTGCGCTGGCTTCTACCTGCCCTAACAATATGGATCTAACCCACCTCCCCCCACCCCCCAGAGCACCCTGGACCGGATCGAAAGCACCACCTGCAAAATGCAAACTCTGCAAGCAGCCTCTGCAACACAACGTGGCAGCCCTGAAAGTTTTTTCTTTTTCTAAGTCAGCGTGGCAACTCTTCATGTTTCCCCCCCCCCTGTTTCCATTTCAGGGGTTTCCCCAGCCCCCGATTTTATTTTCCCTTGTGGTTTCCTGAAGTCTAGGCTGTCTCCTCATTGCCATGCAGGAGGTGGCGTTCGTATAGGCCCTGCCACCCTATAAACTAACATTTTTCGAACTTGGCGACTTGAATTGAAGTCCACCCAAGTTTGAAAAACAGCGGCATGAACTATTGTTCCCAACAGCAGCTGAATCGGGGTTCACACATTCCTTTGGGGCATCTCTGCTTAAAAAGTGAAGGTTTTTAAGAAGAGACTGGACAGTCATTTGTCTGCAATGGCAGAGGGTCTCCTGCTTGAGCAGGGGGCTGGACTAGAAGACCTCCAAGGTCCCTTCCAACTCTTGTTATTCTGTGTGTGAAATCTAAACCATTGTACACCCAGGAGGAGGATCCTTTGTCCAGCATGACAGACCTTAAGCCCCCTCCTCTTTCTTTTGGCCATCAGACAGACCTTAAGAAGCGTTTGGAGGATTGTGGGTGCTGAAGTTCCACATTTTTTGAGGATATTTGATATTGAGAGCCAGTTTGGTCCAGTGGTTAAGGCGCCAGGCTAGAAAGTGGGAGGCCTTGAGTTCTAGCCCTGCCTTAGCCATGAAAACCAATGGAGTGACTTTGGGCCAATCACCAGGAGACAGGGAGTTCTAGTCCCGCCTTGGACATGAAAACTGGCTGGGTGACTTTGGGCCAATCACCAGGAGACGGGGAGTTCTAGTTCTGCCTTAGCCATGAAAGCTATCTGGGTGACTTTGGGCCAGTCAGTCTCTCTCTTAGCCCAACCCACCTCACAGGGTTGTTGCTGTGGGGAAAACAGGAAGAGGAAGGTGTGTTGGATGTGTCCACCACCTTCAGTTATTTGTAAAAACAATACAGTTGGGATACAAATAAATAGATATTTGCAGAAGGGTAGCTATGGAGGAGCCGCGAGGCAGGAACGGGTCCACCTGCCCAGCTCTCTCACCTGGTCACTCACTCAGCTCTGCTGCTCTCTCTCCCAATTTCTCATTTATTTTGCTTTTCCCCCCTCCCCCTCTCCAGCCGAATCACTGACCCGGAGACCTTCGCTGCATTCCTGCCCCTTTGATCTGCCCCACACCTGCTCAGTGAGCCGAGCTGGGCTTGCAAGGACCCAGAACCGGTTTTCCTGCTCAGGGCTCCGCTGCTCTTCGCCAGGCTGACCGAGTCCCTGGCCAAAGAGTTGCGTGTGCAGGTTGTGTGAGGCTGCCACAACAGCCACACACCTGTCTAAAAGGTGCTCCTTTTTTATTTTTTTATTTTTTTTCAAAAGGCAACTCGGACTTTCTTGGGTTTTTTTTTTTCCCTTTGAAAAGAAAAAGAGTGAGAAGTGAAACCTTTTCAAAGAAAAACAAACAGCAAGGAAGTCCGTTGGCCTTTTGGGAAAAAAAGGAGAGAGGCACCTTTGCCACAACCATCACCTGGAAACGCTCCGTAGACTCACCTGCACACCGGCCCCAAACACACCCAGGCCGGGCAAAGGGCAGCGGCTCAGCCCGAGGCTCCCCGGACCGGTCTCCAGCCTCCACCGCCCGGCCCGTCTTAGGCGAAGCGCTCCGAAGCCCGGGAGCCGCGAGGGGCAGAAGCCGCCGGGCGTCCCGAGGCGAGAGGCCGGCCCGGCCCGGAGGTCGCCGCCTGGGAAAACCTGCCCGCCTCCCGGGCTTCTCCGGACAGGAGCGCGGCGGTCGCGCCTGTCCGCCGTTGCCCCGCGGGAGGGACCCCGCAGCGACCGCGGAGTTAGGGATGCTGCGGGCTTCAGCCGCGCTCCTCTCCTGGTGGTCCCCTTTCCCCTCGGGCTGCGGGCGCTCCAGGCGGGCGCCCCTCCCCCTCCCCTCCCGGTCCCCGCGCGGCGCCCACCTTCTGGTCCACGATGGAGCAGGCCAGCTGTTTGACGTGGGCGAGGTCGCAGGCGGCGGGCAGCAGGACGTACTCGCGGGTCAGCCCGATCTGCAGCTGGAAGGAGACCCCGGCGGGGGGGGCGGCCGGCGGGATCGGCTCGGGGGCGGCCGCGGAGGCGGCAGCGCCCGCGGGGGCGGCGGGCAGGGAGGCCATCCAGGCGCCCGCGGGCACAGCTGCCCTCCCCGCCCTCTCTCTCCCCCTCTCCTTCTCTCTCTCCCTCCGTCCCTCTCTTTCTCCCTCCCTCCCTTTCTCTCTCTCTTTCTTTCTCTCTCCCTCCCTCCCTCCCTCTCTTTCTCTCTCTGTCTCTCTCTCCCACCCCACCCAGGGGCCCTCCGGCGCCTCTCCAGCGACCGGGACGCGTCTCCGAGGAGGCGGCAGCAGCGCCCGGCCCGCCGGACAAACTTTTCTCGCTCCTCCGCTGCCGCCCCCCCCCCGCGCGCCTTCTTTCCCCCGAGGAGGAAGTGCGTGGAGTGACAGACGGCCCGGCCAATGGCGAGCCGCGAGGATGAAGTCACGGAGCCCGCCCCGTCTCTCCGGAGGGGAGCCGGAACGAGCCGCGCGCGCCCGCGGGGAGGAAGCGCCGCCCTGGGGCCGCGCGGGGGTCCCCGGAATCGCCTTTGCACCGGCCGGGGTGGGGGGGGGCGAGGAGAGGCTGACCACCCGCTCACCAGGGTCCAGGACCTGGAGCTGGTGGTGCCTGCGAGCATGTGCAGAGTGCAATTTGTCGCGGCTAATTCCCGTCGAGGAATTTCAACCTTCTGCTTTCTTTAGCGGGACTGGGCTCATTGTGGAAACGCACAACACAACACAGCACAACTCACCCGATCTTTTTGTTGCAATTGCTCAAGTCTAACTTGCCCGCGTTTATGCACAGATCGGAACTAAGCAGAACCTGCCTCGGAAACTGATTCACACGTTCCTGATTGTTTTCGTTTCCTCCCGCCGTGGCGAGAAATTCCGGTTTTTTTTTTTTAAACTCTTGACATCTGGAGCCAAAATACCTGGGGGTATTCCACCTTGACTTCGGCGACCCCTCCCCAATTCTTGGCTTCTGAGTCTCCCCTCTTTTTAAAGGGAGGGGGGCATTTGGTCCGGGTCAGACCCGGGAAGGGATGCGGTCAGAATAGCCCCCGTCCACCTCCTGCCAGTTGGCCAAAGATTGCCTTAACACCCCACTTGGCGGGGGAGCAACGGAGAAAGGCATGGGGGATGTTTGGGGGAGGGGGCAAGAGTCCCCTCCCCCATCTCATCTGGATGCACTGGACCCCATCTCCCTGTTAGCAAAGGACTATAGGATTTGTAGTAAGGACCCATCTCTACCCTAATACGTGAAGGAAAATCGTACGACAATGAGATAGGGGAGGCGTATAAATTTAATTAATTGGTTGATGGATTGATCGATCGATTCCTGGCTCTTGTTTAGACGCTGTAATGTCTCTGCCGATTACTTGGGGCGTTTGAGACGCAAAAGTCCTCCCACCAAGACTCAAAAGGAAGGTGTGATGATAAGCAATTGCTCTCCAGCTCTTCTTCCCGGAATGGAAGACTTGAGTCATCGGAACGGGAACAGGTGTGGGAATCCAGGTGTGGCCTTTAGTAGTGAGGAGACCCAGCTCCCCCTTTTCAAAAACTCCTTGGGAGACTTTGGAGACCACCCTACTTCAGAGGGTGGAACATGGAACGTAGAATCCTAGGCCTGGAAGGGACCTCAGGGGTCTTCTAGTCCAGCCCCTGCTCAAGATAGAGGATTTTATACCTTCCCTGTCAAATGGTTGTCTGATCTATTGTTACATTCTATGTTCTACATCAATGCCTGCTTTTCATAAGCTGAGATCTAGTTCCGTCTAGCTTGCTTTACTGTAGTCCAGGACAATGTAGTAGGTCAAGCTCAGCGCCTTTAAGGCTGGACTGCGGGGGAATTCTGGGAGTTGGAGTCCATCCATCTTAATCTTTCATTTAAACTGGTGGCATCTTCTGTTAAAAGAAAAGTTTGGTCCAAAAATCAAGTCAGTTTGGTCTAGTCCTTCGGGCACCAGGCAAGAAACCAGGAGACGGTGAGTTGTAGTTCCGCGTTAGGCGTGAAACTTGGCTGGGTGACTTTGGGCCAATCACCAGGAGATGGTGAGTTCTAATCCTGCCTTAGGCACAAAAGCCAGCTGAGTGAGTGACTTTGGGCCAGTCCCTCTCTCTCAACCCAACCTACCTCACAGGGTTGTTGTGGGGAAAACAGGAGGAGGAAGCTGTGTTGGGAAATGTTCGCTGCCTTATTTGTCAAAATAGTAAAAGCGAGATACGACCCAATCGATCCGGACTGCCTTTCTAAGCAAAGCCCCCTCTGTGTGTTTCTTAGCCGCAGACCTTCGCTCTGGGCCTCTTCCGATGCTGCCAGTCCTCTTGAAGGAGCCCCGAAGGCTGCAGCTGCCAGATATCCGAGAGCTGTTCCTGGAAGTTAAGGAGGGGCGGTTTGGCTCCGTCTTCCTGTCTGCCTTGGAAGAAACATCCTGCTGGAGAGGCTGCCCGGATTACGCCCCTGGGCAGCGCGGTTCCCACAGCCTGGAATGGGGCTTTCCCTGCATGCCAGCCCTGGGTGTGAAGCCTCTCGGCCTCCCCTTCCCAGCAGCTTTTTCAAAACAAAGACAAAAAGCGGTCGATAAATAAAAACTGCCTTGACTGCACGCGGTCCTCGACTTACAAAAATTTCTGTTGCTAAGCGAGACACTCGTTAAGTGAGTCTTGCCCCGTTTTACCACATTCCTAGTCACAGTTGCTAAGTGAATCACTGCGGTTGTTCAATTAGTCACCCGTGGTTGAGTGATTCCGGCTTCCCTCGTTAACTTTGTCGGAAAGTCGCAGGAGGGGATCACGTGTTCCCCGGGACCCTGCAGCATCCTCGTGGTCACATGATCAACATTCACAGGCTTGGCAGCTAACTCGTATTTATGATGGTTGCAGTGTCCAGGAAGGATCCCCTCTTCTCACCCTGATGATGTTACCCACTCGGGTCATGAAACGTCTGCAAAAAACAACAACAACCCACCTACCAAGCTCAGAGCACCAAGGAGCCCACAGTCTCCTTCCACAAACCGCACTCTCTTCTGGCACGGAGGGTGCTCCTTAATTGGGTAAAACAGCCCCCCAGCTCAGAGCCCACCGAAGACCCCCCAGCTCAGCCCTCCTCTCCTCCTGCTGCTGAAACACAAGGCAGGCAGCCGAGGGAGAAGCCAAACCAGCCGAAGCAGCAGCTCCGCCTGCCCAGACACCCAAACGGCTCTTCCTGGCAGCCAGAGCAGGTCCGACAGGGTTTCACCTTGAGCCGCCCTCCAGGTGCCACCCTGCGGGCACTGCTTGCTCGTTGGATGCGCCAGCCCAGGAAGCCTTCCTGAGCCAGCTGCAGCGCCTGGCAGGCCGTGCCACGCTTCATTTCCTAAAGCCAAAGCTGAGGAGCGCTGCGGAGAGCCGTGCCCAGGGCGGGGAGGGGGGGAGACAGGGGGGCGGTTGCGCGCCAAGCTGGCTTGGGGGATGCCCCCTCCTGCTTCTCAGGGCCTGAATTTCAGCAAAATTGGAGAACGGAACGGGAAATCCTTTCCCCAAGCATGGCAGGGTGTTGTTTTTTAAAAAAACAGGGTTGCTATTTCAACCACAAGAGGAAATAGGCCGCAGGGTGATAACAAACCACGGGCAGTTCAGAGAGTTTGGCTCCTATTTATCTAAGGCAAGGGGGTCTGCAAACGTGGCCACTTTTAAGACTGGTGAACTTCAACTCCCAGAATTCCTCAGCCAGCCAAGCCAGAAGATAGAAAATTTAGGGTGGTGAATTCTAGTCCTGTCTTAAGGCATGAAAGCCATCTAGGTGACTTTGGGCCAATCACCAGGAGACGGTGAGTTCTAGTCCTACCTTAGGCATGAAAGCCAGCTGGATGACTTTGGGCCAGTCTGTCTCTCTCAGCCCCACCCACCTCACAGGGTTGTTGTTGGGAAAACAGGAGGAACGTGTGTTGGAATGCTGCCCCCTCCTTTTTAAAGGAAGAGAAGTGGATGGAAAAGGACCACCAGGGTTATGGGGGAGGGGGGGCCTGCCCCTCCCCCAGAAGGAAAAAGCAGCCCAGCTCCCACCCGTCTCCAAAGAAGCACCCTTTGTGGTCAGACGGCCTCATTTCGGGAGACTTTTTAAAACTACAGGTAGTCCTCAACGTAAGACCATAATTGCGCCCAAACTCTGTTGTTAAATGAGACATTTGTCAAGTGAGTTTTCCCATCTTACGACCTTTCCTGTCACAGTTCTTAAGTGAATCACTGCAGCTGTTTAGTTAAGTGAAACTGGTTTTCCCATTGACTTTGCTTGTCAGGTCGCAAACGGGGATCACGTGACACCCCCCCATGCAACCGTCGTAAGTACAAGTCAGTTGCCAAGTGTCTGAATTTTGATCACGTGACCGCGGGGATGCTGCAATGGTTGTTAAGTGTGAAAAACGGTCGTCACTTTTTTCAGTGACCGTTCAGTTGTAACTTTGAACGGCCACCGAATTGTTGTAATTGAAGGGACTCCCTGTACGGAAAACTCCAACCCTTGAAACAGCACTTGTGGATGGGTGCGCAACGGGCCCCGAACGTTGCAGAAGACCAGAAAAAAAAGAGTTGCAAATTCCGGCTCTTATTGCAAAACAATGACATGGTTTTTTTTAATTACTTTTATTATTAATATTATTACCGAGGCAGTTTTTCCTTTTTTTTTTTTTTTGGTGCCACATACAGTTCAGTTTTCGGATTAAAACAAGGCCCCAAATTATAAAGACAAGAAAGTTCAAATAAATATTGGAGAAAGCTAAATTGGCGGTTTTTTTAAAAAATAAAGCAGGCGTGCTTGGTTCATATCGGTGAGCCCCACGGAGAAGGAAGAGGGGTGAATGGGAGAAAAAGGGGTGTGTGAGGAGGGAGTGGCCAGTAGTGAGACTCGGGGTGCGTGTGACACGGCTGCTTCTTGCCTTTGAAATCAGCCTTCCCCTCCCTCTCCCACCCCCAGGCCCGAGTTCAAATTGGACGTTTTTCCTTTATAAAAAAGACCAGGTTGGTGCGTAGAAACTATCACACAGTGATAACGAGGTTGTGGTTATTTCAGGATCAGCCCTTCGGAGTGCTGGGGGGGGGGGGCATTTTTTCTTTTCAAACCTTATTGTTCTCAACTGTACAGAATATACAAAAACAAACCAGGAAGACCCAAATACCCACCCCGAACGAAAAGAGATAAAACGTCTAAAAAGTGAAACCCAAACTGGCGTGTTTTTTTTTTCCTTTCCAAAACTTACTTCCAACTGCAGGGAGGGGGGTGTTTGCAAACAGCCTGGGTGATATTTGTAGGGAGGGAGTTGGGGGGGGCTTATAAGGTCAAGACGGAGGTCAAGAGTTGGGAAATCAAAGCCCATTGATGTGCATTACAAAAAAGGGGCAGGGTTTTGATCTCCTGGTGGTGCTCGCTCCCTGGACTTTTGGGACCCCTCGCTGCAGATACGACCAAAATAGCTGCGTGTCTGCCCTCGCCTTGCGTAGACGTATGCCAGCGCTTTGACGAACCGCCTGGGTCTCCTTTCATAGGTTTCCCAGGCCAGGAAAAAGGGCAGAGGCTGTTAGCTGCCCACCCCAGCTTAGTGTGACTAGAAGCTGCCTTCGTTTCTGTCCAAATCTTGGATTAAACCTGGTTGCCAAACCGACATATTTGGCAATTGAGTGAGAAAATAAACCCATCTCCAACCTGGGGTCTTTCCCGACAGCCCCAGGTTTAAAGAAAGTCATCTTATGGTGTATGGATCAGCCCCCCCCAATAATGCCCCCCCTCTAATAAAGTCTCCCATGGGGGAGGGGGGGAAACGTGCATCTTGCTTTAAACGGTCACCAGGCCTGCCAGTTTCCTTGCTTGGAGCAAAAACTTGCCCCCCACCCCGAGTTTGGTTCTGGATAGAGGACAGCAGAAGCAAGAATCTGAGAGGGAGGGGGGGCTTTATTGCTAGGAAGGACCCCTCCCAGGCAGGTTGAGCAACTGAAGGGGGCCCCTGGAAGTCAGTGGCTTTGAAAAAAGAGGGAATGGGGAAATTATTACATAGTTTCTCAAGCTTAGCAACTTTAACACAGGTGGACTTGGGCTCCCAGAATTCCCCAGCCAGCCATGCTGGCTGGGGAATTCTGGGAGCCCAAGTCCACCTGTGTTAAAGTGGCCAAGACTGAGAGACGCTGTGGATTGCTTGCTTCCAGGTGTCAAGTCTGGTGGCTCCCCTACTTTCTGCAGGCACGCAGCCCACCCACCCCCTTAGAAGCAAGAACCCCTTCCTCTTAGCCCAGGACGAGGCCATCCAGCCACTTTTACAATCCCCTCCCTCCCTCTAAACGTTCCTTCCCCAAACTTTTCACCCTCCTCATCACCCCCTTATTCATCACATGCGCGGACCCCTTTTCTCCTGCCCCCAAAGCCCACCGCCAGCAAGGAGGGGAAGAAGCCAGGATGTTTCGTCGCTAGCAGGGGAGACCAGCATGGGCTGGTTGACTGGTCAACCCTGCTCCCCTCCTTCGGGACCCCTTTGCCCTCCCTGGTCCCCTTCTCTTACCTGCCCCCTTCAGAACAGGGGTCTCCAAAGGTGGCCCCTTTTAAGACGTGTGGACTTCAACTCCCAGAATTCTCTGGTGGCTGGGAAATTCTGGGAGTTGAAGTCCACCAGTCTGAAAGGGGCCACGTTTACAGACCCCTGCTTTAGAATTAACGGCAAAAGCAGAGGAGACCCCCGCCCAGATCTTCTGCCTCTTGCAGGATGCCTGCCTGAGGAATGGGGGTGCAGGGGGCGGGAAGAGAACGACACCCCGTCTCCTCTTCCCAAGATCGCTGCCGCTGAGCGAGGCGTGCCCCAGGGGTGCAAATCGGAAGGGGCTGAAGAGGAGAGGCAGAACAAGGGGAATCCCGTGGCTCAAGAGCAAACGCTGGCACTTGATTTCCTTCCGGCTCTTGAGCCCCGAAGCCCCGTAGCCCCCCCCTTCTGTGGGGCCGGAGGACGAGTCAACGGCCTGGCCTTGGAGACGCTGCATTTTGTCCACCGTCGGGAAGTCTGTGTGGCCTCAAAGCGGCCCCAAACCTTTGAAAAAAATGTCCCTGGGGAGAGATTTCAATGCCCCTCCCTTTCCCAAGGGGGCAGAGGTTTTGGGGGGGGTCCAGGTGCCCCTCAAGCTACTGCAGCAGCTCGGTGGGGGATTCCTTCCCCCTCCAACGGCCATGGGGGAGGGGGGGAGGAAATGTTTTTTTTTCTTCCACTCCCTGAGCTGGGAAATAAAAAGCACGGTGGGGGGGGGGCCTTGAAATGAGTGGAAAAACAGAGATTTCAGTGCTGGTGAAGGAGGTGAGCTCTGAGTTCGAGGAAGGAGCCGTGGCTGGCCCCTCGTGCTGTCCAGCAGGCATTGGTCCCGAGCTCAGGGGAGACGGGGAGGGGTCCCGGCAGGTGAGGGACGCGCCATCGTAGCACCACTGCCGGGCCGGAGAAAGAAGGCAGCGGAAGCGCCAGGAATCCTGGAAAGAGGAGAAAGAGGCTTGTGAAGAAGCCTGGGGGGGTCGGGAGTGAGGGGGGGGGGTCCTAACAGCCTGAGAGAATACAGGTAGACCTTGACTTACAACAGTTCATTTAGTGACCATTCAAAGTTATAGCGGCACTAAAAAAAAGCTTTTCACACTTACGACCGCTGCAGCATCGCGACGGTCGCGGGATCAAAATTCGGACGCTTGGCAACTGACTCGTATTTATGACAGTCGCGGCGTCCCGGGGTCGCATAATCCCCTTTTGCGACCTTCTGACAAGCAAAGTCAACGGGGAAGAAGCCAGATTCACTTTACAACCATGTTCCTGACTTAACAACTGCAGGGTTTCACTGTACGACTGCAGCAAGGAAAAGTCGTAAGACGGGACAAGATTCACTTAAAAACTGGCTCGCTTAGCAACAGAAATTTTGGGCTCAGTTATGGCCGTTAAGTCGAGGACTACCTGTAACTGAGTCGGAAGGGACCGTGGAGGTCCTCTAGTCTGACCCCCTGCCCAAATGCTGCCTGTCTCCTCCCCCCCCCCCCCGGAGCAGGGCCTACCTGCAGGCCCGCCTCCCCTTCAGATGAAGACCTTGGCCAGGGCATCGGCGCCCGCGCTGGCGATCAGGGCCTTGCTGGGGTGGAAGGCCACGTCGTGAATGGCTTCCTCGTGCTTCTTGCGGTGAGCCGTGATCTCCTGCGTGCAGGTCTTGTTATCCAGGTTCCACAGCCGCAGCGAACAGTCGTGGCCTGCGGGAGGAGAGTAGCTGGAAGCACCCACAACCACACCCAGAGATGCACACCCACGCAATGCAAGACCCTCCTGGGCTGCCGGGGTCTTCCTCCTCTCCTGGCAAGAGCAGGGCTGGCCCTTTGAAGGCCAAACGGCTTCTTCTCAAGGAAGGACGCACCCAGGGGCTGTCAGCATTTGAATCCAAGACTCGGGACTTGTCCAGCACGGGGGGGGGGGCAATTAATTTATCCAAGAGGCCACACAACAAACTGGGATCGTTTCAGAGGACGGAACCAACAGGGATGTGAAGGTGTGTAGGCACACACACGCACACATGTACAGGTGTCCTTGACTTACAACAGTTCGTTTAGTGACCGTTGGAAGTTACAACGGCACTGACAAAAGTGACTTATGACCATTTTTCACACTTACGACCGTTGCAGCATCCCTCTGATCACTGGATCAAAATTCAGACGCTGGGCAACTGACTCGTATTTATGACGGTCGTGGTGCCCCAGGGTCACGTGATCCCCTTTTGCGACCTTCGGACAAGCTGAGTCAACGAGGGAAGCCAGATTCACTTAACAACCGTGTGGCTAACTTAAAAAACTGCAGTGATTCACTTAACCGCTGTGGCCAGACAGGTCGTAAAATGGGACAAAGCCCACTTAATGACTGTCTCGCCTAGCAACAGAAATTTTGGACTCCGTTGTGGCTGTAAGTCTAGGACTGCCCGGATATCAGTGGGGAAAAGGAAGGAGCCGCCGCCTTCAGAATAAAACCGCGTGCGCGGGGTGCCCTTGCTGACCCCTGGCTCCCAGTTCCTCACGCCAGCTGGACAAATGCCCCGGTCGGCTCCGACGGAAGCCGACGAGCCTCAGTCCTTACGGCTTCATCCCTCCAGTTTGTTGTGCTCAACGGCACTTGCAGAGTTGGCCGCCAGGCTCCTTTCTCTGCCCAGGAGACAAAGGAAGAGGGCAGGTACCTACTTCCTGACATGAGGAAGACTCCGTTGGGATCCACGGCTAGGCAGGTAACGGCATCCAGGTGGGCCACCATAGAGTGCACGGCTTTTCCTGGACAGAGAGGGAGGGGAAGCGTGGTCAGGGCTAGACCGGATCCTCCCAGCTTTCTTTTCCAGCCCCGAATGGGGGTCACTGCCCGTTCTTGTGTGAAGGAACCAGATAAAGGAGAGTATCTGTAGCTCAGGCTTGAAATTCAGCCCATTCCTTACTAGCACTGAGGATGTTGCCTAGTTGGGTCATTGAAACGTCTGCAAGAAAACCACCCAGCTCAGAGAGAATCAAAGAGCCCGCAGTTGCAGCTGTTTTTTCTTCTTCGCCTTCTCCTTCCTCTTCTTCTTCTTCTCCTCCCCCTCCCCCTCCTCCCCCCACTGACGATGTTACCTAGTTGAACTTACCAAGTTGGCTTATGAAACATCTGCAAGCTCACAGGGCACCAGGGTTCCCACAGTCTTCCTCCCCTACTCCACAATCCCCCTCCCTCCTAGCCCTGATGATGTCTCCTAGTTGGGTCATGAAACATCTGCAAGAAAACCACCCAGCTCAGAGAGCACCAAGGAGTCCTTGAAGGAACCGGAGGCCCCAAGTCCCCCCTTACCTGTCCGATTGTCTAGGAAACGGATCCCTCGGTCGTCGTGCGCGGTGATCGTGATGGACTGGGTGGGGTGACTCACCACTTGGTTGATCTGACTGGCTCCTGGCCGAGGGCAAGAGAAGGGCGTGAGCTCTGCTTCCAGGAGGCTTTCAGAACTAAGGACCCTTCCTTCATTTTAGAACGCGACCCGCCCACCTAAAATTCACACAACAGCCCACAACTTCCCCCCACCCCCACCACCGAAGGCCCTTCCCTTGGGAAACCAGCCTCTCTCTCCCTCTTCATCCAACTCACCAGTGGCAGGACTGCTCTCGAACGCCAGGACGGGGCAGGCGGCCTCCACGTCGTAGAGCAGCGCCCTGCCCGTCTGGAAGGCCGCCACCACCCGCGTGGCATCGGTGCTGGAGAAGGCGACGGAGGTGGGGCTCCCGTTTTCTGCAGAAGAGGACCAGCAGGACCGGGGGGGGAGGGGGGGGGGACAGGTCAGCCCCCGAATGTAATAATAAAAAAAAACCCTCCACTCTGTAGTATTCTGATTTTTAACTTATTGGTAGTCCTTCACTTACAACCATTTGTTTACTGACCATCTGACATTACAGCAGATTTGTAACTTGTATTCAAGGATGTTTCAACCTTGTTAACTCTCAAGACTCTTTTTTCCGCTATGTATTCTGAACGGTCTGTGATTATTATATTTATATCTATCTATCTATCTATCTATCTATCTATCTATCTATCTATCTATCTATCTATCTATCTATCTATCTATCTATCTATCTATCTATCTATCTATCTATCATCTATCTATCTATCTATCTATCTATCTATCTATCTATCTATCTATCTATCTTATCATCTAATCTAATCTAATCTATCTAATCTCTATCTATCCTATCTATCTATCTATCTATCTATCTATCTATCTATCTATCTATCTATCTATCTATCTATCTATCTATCTATCTATCTATCTATCTATCTGTATGGTTGTGTGTGTATGTATATGAATGTATGTGTGTGTATGTGTGTATGTATGTATATGACACAGAGAAACATCACAGTCTAGTTCGAACGTACACATGTGCATGGTGAAATATATACATCTTATCTTATCTCAAAGGATGGAGTTTGCGTCACCCCCTTGTGGTGCCTGCAGAGTCCCGTGCGCTCCTCCGCAGAACCCGCGCCCAGCCCAGCTCACCGCTCTCCGCGTTGTAGGTGCTGAGACAGGAGCCGCTGCACGGGTCCCATATCCTCACGGTGCCGTCCGCCGAGCAGGAGGCCAAGCGATTCCTCGAGAGGCTGAACGCCAGACTCCAGACGGCATCCGTGTGGCCGTCCAGGACAGTGTGCAGCACACTCGGATCTAGGCCACAAAGAGAGAGACGGTGTCTGCCACCCTTCGCTTGTGCAGACGCTTCGCAGCAAATGAGGGGGGACCAATGAGACCCCCAGGAGGAGGGAAAGACCGTTCTACCTGCCAGCTGCTCAGATTTGCTCAGACCGAACTAGCATAAAAGCCTGTTTGGTCTAGTGGTGAAGGCACCAGCTAGAAACCAGGAAGCGGTGAGTTCTAGTATTCATGGTATGAAAGCCGGCTGGGTGACTTTGGGCCAATCGCCAGGAGACGGTGAGTTCTAGTCCCGCCTTAAGCATGAAAACCAGTTGGATGACTTTGGGTCCATCACCAGGAGACAATAAATTCACTCTTTCTCAGCCCAACCCACCTCACAGGGTTGTTGTTGTTGTTGTGCGGCAAATCGGAGGAGGAAAGAATATTAGTTCGCTGCCTTATTTATAAAAATAACAAAGGCGGGATAAAAAATGAAGTAAATAAATCTTAGTAATAAATAAACCCTATTGACAGGTTCTCAGATGTGTTCCCAGGTTAGACTAAGACAACGGAACACGTAAAAAGGAACGTTTAACTAAACGACGCAACAACCAGCGTTGGAAAACGAAAAGCAGGAGGAGGGTTAGGGTGTGAGCGCACAGCCAGGGCCCCAGCAGGGTTTTGAAGCAAGGATTTGGGGAGGTTCCCCGTCTCCGAACAATAAACCTGACTCTCCACCCGACGTTTCCTTTCGGGATTCAACTTTGCAAGCAAGAAGGCAGGAGGCGGTTGCTGAAGCCGGGGCACTTCCTACCGTAGCCGTCGTAAGGATCCATGCCCAAATCGGGGATCTTCCAGCAGCGGATCGTCGCATCCGACCCACCGCTGTAGCAGGATTCGCTGTTGCAGCCCATGGCCACAGAGAGCACCGGGCCCCTAGGAAGGAACCAAGGGGAAGCGTCAGGGAAGGACTCGGAAGAGGCGAGAAGGAAGCGCGTGTCCGAACGGCCTTTCGAAGCCGATCCTGAGGAATCTCCAGGTTGGTTTCTTGGGAAGATGCTTTTGTTGCCTTCTGAGGCAACAGCCTTTTTCAGTGCCGCTGTAACTCTGAACGGCCACTAAATGAATTGTCGTAAGTCAGGGATACCTGTACTTTCCTGCATCTTAAGAAAAGCCCCCCCCCCCCCCCCCGCAGCAAGCACATCTGCGCACCTGTGTCCTCTGAATGCGTAGACCGGTTCCACATCCAAAGCGGCGTTCCTGTAACCGGAAGAGAAGAGAGAGGACCAAACAATATCGGAGGGGTCATCTCTATTTGGTCTCTTTTCCCCTGGTCATCCTGCTGGTTTCCTGGGGCTCCAAGGGGTCTCCCCACCTGGCCTGCAGCAGCCTAACGTCAGCAGAGTGGAATCACACGGGGCCAATGGATCGAGGGCTCAGCTAACCCGTCCTTCCCCAACTTGGTGCCCTCGAGGCCTCCTGGGGCTCCTGTCCTGTCAAAAAGCCTCGCGGGGTCTAACCGGCTGGCGCTCGGCCTGTGACACACCTCGACAGTAGGAATCCTTCGGCAGAAGTCATGGCAGCCCCACAGAGGGGCCCAGGGCCCTACTCCAGATGAAGAGGCAGGGGGAGACCCTTCTCTGCCTCCACCCTATGGAACATCTTGACCCCACAGGTGATGCAAGGCCCCCACGCGCCTGGTCTTCCAGAAGAGCGCTAAAACCTGGCTCTGCCAACTGGCCTGGGGTGCGAAGAGTGCCCTGCAACCCCTGGGGGTGGTCGGTGGGCTGACGGTGCTTCCTCTGCCTTTGGACTCTGCAGTTTTTTAAACTTTGTTTTAATCTGGGTTCTGTGATTTTAACTATAGATTTTACACAATTTTATTGATGTAAAACTGCCCAGAGACACAGAAGTGTGGTGGGTGGTACAGAAATTTGATTAGATAGATTAGATAGATAGATTAGATAGATAGATAGATAGATAGATAGATAGATAGATAGATAGATAGATTAGATAGATTAGATAGATAGATAGATAGATAGATAGATAGATAGATAGATAGATAGATAGATAGATAGATAGATAGATAGATAGATAGATAGATAGATTAGATAGATAGATTAGATAGATAGATGATAGATAGATTAGATAGATAGATAGATTAGATAGATAGATGATAGACAGACAGACAGATAGATGGAGAGAGCAAGAGAGAGAGAAAGAGAGGGGATAGATAGTATTTTTGTTTTTTATTTTATTTATTAATTTTTTATGCTGCCCATCTTCCCAATAAGGGGACTCAGACAGAGAGACTCAGAGACAGAAAGACAGGCAGGATAGATATAGATAAGAGATATCTATAGACAGACAGAACAGAGGGATGGAGGGGAAGAAGGAAGGAAGGAAGGAAGGAAGGAAGGAAGGAAGGAAGGAAGGAAGGAAGGAAGGAAGGAAGGAAGGAAGGAAGGAAGGAAGGAAGGAAGGAAGGAAGGAAGGAAGGAAGGAAGTAAGTTAGGAAGTTTCCCTTGGGGCTCACTTTTTGGCAGCCACGGTCTTCTGAAGGTTCCACAGCTTCAGGGTGCCGTCCTCCGAGGCCGTGACCAAAGCCGACTCCCGGTGGTGGAAGACCAGGGCTCGAATGCCATCGTAGTGACTCCTCAGGGTGAATTTGGGGTTCCACGTCTTCTTAAAAGCGTCTTTGCTGTCCGAGAGCTGGGAAAGGAGGAGAGGAAAGACTCAACACCTTCCCCCCGCCCTGCAGACCCCTCTCTTTTGGCACACCCAACAGCACAGGGGGGCTGAAGTGAAACGCGCGAGAGGACAAGGCAGGCGAAGGGACGGCAGGGCGGCAAGAACACCGGTCGCCCCTCCAAGGCTACTCACGTCGCAGCTCAGCTCGTTGTCGTTGGTGACGGTCAGATCGGCGAGGTCGCCCAAGCTGACCTCCCCCCCTCCGATGGTGTCCATGATAAAGACGTCTGAGGAGAAGCCCAGCGACCCTGCTTTGGGGAGAGGAAAGGAAAGAGTTCGGACGGGGCAAGGCGGAGGAAGAGACGCCTTGGGCAGAACGACAGAAAAGGGAAATCGGAGGCTGTAAAGCGTGGGGTCTTCCAACTTGGCCACTTTAAGACTTGTGGACTTCAACTCCCAGAATTCCTCAGCCAGCCGTCCACAAGTCTTAAAGTGGCCAAGTTGGAAGACCCCTGCCGTAAGCGTGGGGGTCTAGCCAAGCCATCACCTTCGTGGGATCTGGGCTGGGAAGTCATGGCTGACGGGATGGAAGGCTTAGGAGAGAGTCCATCCACGTCGCGGAGATCAGCCAGCATCCCTTGCAGCTTCACCCGGCGGGGCCCTGGAAGACAGGCAGGGAAGGGAAACTGAGTCAGCCTCCACGGCTGCCAATCAGGCACTCTTCTGGAATTCAGGGAGCACGAAGGGGTCACCAGAGACAACGCAGGCAGGCCTCGGCTTGTGACAGTGGAGCCCAAAGTTTCTGTTGCTAAGTAAAACAATGGCTGAGTTGTGCCTCATTTTACAACCTTTCTTTCTTTCTTTTTCTTTTCTTTCTTTCTTTTTCTTTCTTTCTTTCTTTCTTTCTTTCTTGTTAAGTGAATCACTGCTGTTGTTAAGTTAGTAACATGGTCGTTAAGGGAATCGGACTTCCCCGTTGATTTTGCTTGTCAGGCAATTGCAAAAGGGGATCACGTGATCCCGGGACCTTCCAACCGTCATAAATATGAGTCAATTGCCAAGCATCTGGATTTTGATCGCGTGACTCTTTGGATGCTGCAACGATTCTAAGTGTGAAAAACGGTCATAACTCACTTCTTCCAGGGCTGTTGTAACTTTAATAACAATAAAGTTGGAAGGGACCCTTGGAGGTCCTCTAGCCCAACCCGCGGCTCAGGCGGGAAGCCCTACACCATTTCAGACAAATGGCTGTCCAGCCTCTTCTTAAAAACTTCCAGTGTTGGAGCATTCACCGCTTCTGGAGGCAGGTTGTTCCACTGGTTAATTGTTCTGTCAGGAAGTTTCTCCTTAGTTCCAGGTTGCTTCTCCCCTTGATTAGTTTCCATCCGTTGTTTCTTGTCCTGCCTTTGAATGACTCTGAACTTTAATGACTTTGAACGGTCATTAAACGAACTGTTGTGAGTCACGGACTACCTGCAGTCTGAAATGATATAGCGGGTCTCCTGCTTGAGCAGGGAGTTGGACTAGAAGACCCCCGAGGTCCCTTTCGACTCTTGTTATTCTGTTAATTTGGCGTCTCAGGCAGCCTCTCCTGTTCCTGAGCAAGGAACGGTCTTCTGGCTCCCAGCAGCTTCAGTGACGGCGCAACGAGGCATCTGATGCAGCCCCCCCTGTCCCCCCCATTTAACTGCCTTCCCACCTTTCTCCTTCCCGATGCCCTTCACGGAAAAAGAAGCGAGGAGACCATCTGCCGACTCCACAGAGAACGTACCCAGTTCATTGCCATCTCCAGCACGCCGGCTGTCACCAGACCCTTCCCCGTTTTCCCCGGAGCCCAGGAAGTGAAACTCGCTCAGGGCGTCCTCCGAGTCTTCATCGTCATCTTCGTCCTCCACTTCGGGCATCAGGGGCTTGCTGGCGAGCTGCCAAGAAAAGCACGGCCAGCAGACCTGGGTTAGAGCTGCTTCCCTAATCCACATCCAGGGGATTCCACCAACGTGGCCACAGGAAAGCAGTTTTGGGTCACGATGGGAGGTGAAAAGGCTGTAAAATGTGCCTTGTGCCCCAAATCGAACTGAAGGGGAAAATATCCCCAATAAGGCCTCCTAATTCTCAGGGTTGCCCTCTTGTGAAGCTGCAGTGCTTCTTCAGTGAATGAGGGCTACCTCACTGGCAACGGGCTGGTATTTTGCTTTTTCAGCTTGAAAACTAAAGGAATAAATTAAAACATCGCACAAACAGCAAAAGACGTGACTAATTGGACCCACGCTGTAATTGATATCCCATGCTTTAAAGCGGGAGGGTCCAACCTTGGCAACTTTTAAGACTTGTGGACTTCCACTGCCAGAATTCCCCAGCCAGCATGAGCTGGCTGGGGAATTCTGGGAGTTGAAGTCCACAAGTCATCAAGTTGCCCAGGTTGGACACCCCTGTTTTAAAGGAAAAACTCTTGATTAATAAACCGAAATTAGGAACGGGCAAAACCTTCACGCCCTTGAAATGCTTCCAAAATGTGTCCGAAATGGCTGCTGTGGGTTGCACACTTCACGCTCCAGGGGCAGTTTTGC
Source organism: Azemiops feae (assembly GCA_023970755.1). Taxonomy (NCBI): domain Eukaryota; kingdom Metazoa; phylum Chordata; class Lepidosauria; order Squamata; family Viperidae; genus Azemiops; species Azemiops feae. The sequence goes on from JALGBA010000620.1 coordinate 957,811, forward strand.
TTTAGAAATTTTATTGCAAGCATAACCGAAATCCAGTTTCCATCCTTAAAGGTTCCTAGTCCTCACCGGAGACTGGGCACCACTCAGCAGCGTAGTCTCCTGCCTGCCTCCCGGTGCCTGTTTAACCCCAGCAACCTCGCAAGGAGCTAAGGGGATACCTTTACGCGCTGCTTCTTGTGCTGGCGCTGCGTTTCCAGGGACAGGCCTTCCAAATCCTCCTCTTCGTCGCTGTCGTCGTCCTCGCAGCCCCTCAAAAAGGGGATCTTCTCCATGACGGTGTTGCTGATCCGGTCCGTCGCCTCCTTCCCAGCGTTTCTGTCAGAAGGAAGAGAATATCTGCAGCTCAGGGTTTGAATGTGGGGACCTCAGTGCTCTCTGAGCTTGGGGGCTTTCTAGCAGACGTTTCAGGACCCAACTAGGTGACCTCATCAGTGCTAGAAGGGTGTGTGTGTGTGCGGTGGTGGTGGTGGAGGAGGACTGTGTGATTCTTGATGCGCTCTACGTTCATTGGTTTTCTTGCAGACATTTCATGACCCAACTAGGTGACATCATCAGTGCTAGAAGAAAGTGGGGTGTGTGGGAAGGGGGAGGAGAACTATGGGGTCCTGGTGCTCTCTGAGTTTGGTGGTTTTCTTGCAGACGTTTCATGACCCTACTAGGTAACATCATCAGTGCTAGAAGGGGGAGTTGTGGAGGAGAAGGACTGTGGGGTGTGCAGACATTTCATTACCAAACTAGGTACCATCATCACGGCTACCATGAGCTCAACCTCAAACAGGAAGTACGAAGACAGACTGCAAGTGCCCCACTTCCTTGTTCCAGGAAATCTAACGAAAGCCGCAGTGAGGGGCACCCGCAAACCAAGCGTCCCAGCGCGGTCATTCTAACCCAGACAGACGCCCCAAGCCGCTCACCTTTTGATCTGCTCCTCGATCTGCTTGACCAGAAGCGATTCGCCTCCGTTCAGGCTGGTGGCCCCCAGGGCTGGTCCGGTCCCCAGGCCGCTGGCTTCGGCGGCCCCGTTCAGCTCCACGGAGCAGCGACCCAGCAGAGAGCGGACCCGCTTGGAGCGCATGTCCAGGATGGTGTCCGTGTAGCCCACTTCTTCCAAATACCTGGAGAGACCCCCGGGGTCCGGGGGAAAGGCGGCTCTTAGTCAAACGGGCAGGCTGGCGACCGGTGGCCTCGAGGTCACCGAGGTAGTCCTTGTTTTGCAGCCGTTCAAAGTTATGACGGGCCTCTCTGGAGGCCCTTACGACCTGGTTCCGAACTTCCGACGGCCGCATGCCCCCCCAATCACGTGACCGCAGCCTGGGTGCTCGGCAACCGGCCTGCGTTTACGTCCATTTGCAGCATCTCAGGGTTACCTGACTGTCTTGCCAAAGTTTTGCTGAAAACCTGCATTTACTTCCTTTTTTTGGGGGTGAAGTGGCCCGTTCGCTTAATGACTGCCATGATAAAGAAGTCTTAAAAATCAGATTGGACACGTCGCTGGCCCGTTTTACGACCATCCCGACTTTATTTATTTACTTAGAAAGTTTATATTTAGTTGTTTACATGCCTTACGACCATGACAGGGCAGGCTCCATTCCAGTCGTAAGTGGAGGATTACCCGCGTTGGGCAAAACCTTGGAAAGAGCCCAGTTTTGGCTCAGAGGGGCCTCGCTCAAGCTCCGAAGACACCCAGAAAAGGACTGGGGTCCTTCCAGAAAGGATGGAACCCCTGTGTCAAATGCACACTTCATCGGCATGAAAAAGAACCTGGCACACTCCCTTGTTAACGCTGGCCCAAAAACAGCTGCCAAAGAGGCTGGCAGCCCCCAAACCCCCAGTGGGGAGGGCCGGTATTTCCCCTGCCTTCGGAGACCCCCCCCCTTGAAACCCCCTCTACTCACTGGCGGAGGAGTTGGCGTCCTTCTTTCCAGATGAACGGGCTGTTTTCCAGGGAAAGGAGCTCGGCTGGCCCGTTGGACACTAAACGTGGAAGAGAGCCCCATCAGCGAGACCCTCGGCCCTGGAACCGGAATCCCCCTGGCCGAGGCGCAGCCGTGAGCCCGGCCCCGTTACCTGGTTCAGAGGTAGGCTCCGGTTTCTTTTCTCCCTGGGTCAGCTCCGTGCCAAATTTCAACTTGTGGTATTTTGACCTGGAGTTAACGAGGAAAACTTAGGAAAGGATGTGGGATGTCGGCAGTCATTTCTCACTGTGGCCCTCAAAGGAGGGAAGGCCTTCGAACCGAAGGGCAGACGTCACAGCCAGGCAGTTTGACAGCGAAGGCGCCGGTCTAGAAGCCAGGAGACTGGGAGTTCCTAGTCTTCCTTTCAGCAGGAAAGCCAGCTGGGTGACTTTGGGCCAATCACCAGGAGACGGAGAGTTCTAGTCCCGCTTTAGGCACAAAAGCCAGCTGGGTGATTTTTGGGCCAATCACCAGGGGACGGTGAGTTCTAGTCCTGCCTTGGGCATGAAAGCCAGCTGGGTAATTTTGGGTCAATCACCAGGAGACGGTGAGTTCTAATCCCGCCTTAGGCTTGAAAACTGAATAGGTGACCTTGAGCCAGTCCCTCTCTCTCAGTCCAACCCACCTCACAGGGCTGTTGTTGTGGGGAGAATAGGTGGAGGATGTTGCATTGGGTATGTTCACTGCCTTGAGTTACTTACAAAATAATAAAGGCAGGATAAGCTTTGAATAAATACATCCATATACACGTACATACAGACTGCGAGGACATTCAAAAAGAGAGAGAACCCCCTCAGAGTATCTTTCCCCTTCCAAAATTCGGGCGTGGACTTCCAGCTTAATAAATTGAGGCAGGGGTCCCCAAACGTGGCAACTTTTAAGACTTGGGGACTCCAACTCCCAGAATTCCCCTATGCTGGCCAAGTTTGGGGACCCCTGAACTAAGGGGTACCTACCATCCCGCCTCCGAATCTCCACTTGGGACACGCTGGAGAGGGCGCCTGCAAGGGGGCTCACCTTTCTTGCTTCAGCGCATACTCCAGCATCTTGATTCTCCGCACGAGGTCGGCCTTCAGGTTCTCCTGACCCTTCCTTTCCCCCTGCAGGAAAGCCACTTGTGCCTAAGAGAGGCAGGGAACCCCAAGTTAAGGGCAGGCTATTCTGGCCAGCCGCGCAGACATCCCACATCATGCAAAAAAGAGTGCGTGAGCAGCATAAACCCTGCATCGGTGCATCCAGTTCCGATCACAAAAATACAAACCCTAGAAATTGTGCAGAGATGATCAATAAAGAGGCTAAAGGGTCTGGAGGGTAAAGCGTATGCTGAACGGTTGAGGGAGCTAAGTATGTCTTCTAGCGGGCTGAAGAGAAGGAATCAGGGGGACACGATAGCTGTCTTCAGTACGTGAGGGGCTGTCACAGAGAAGAGGGGGTGGTCTTCTTCTCCAAAGGAGGAGAGGACAAGAAGTAATGGGTGAAAGCTGGTTAAAGAGAGATGTCCAACTATGGAGAAATTTCCGGACAGTAAGCATAATTAATTAACGGAACGGCTTGCCTCCAGGGGTTGTGCGTGCTCCTTTGCTGGAGCTTTTCAAAAATAGACTGGAGAACCATTTGACTGAGATGGAATAAGGTCTCCTGCCTTGACCAGGAGGTTGGACTAGACGACCTCTGAGGTTCCTTCCAGCCCTAGGATTCTTTGTTCAGTGTAGTGCGAGAGAAACACTTCTGACCTTGGCACCAGCCTGCTTTTCCTGCTTAGGTCTTCCTTCTCACTAACTTAACCGTCCAGCCGTTACACGACTCGGATCATTCAGAGGGCTTGAAACCAAAAAGGACCCGTCACCTGAACGAGGGGGGAAATCTAGGCACCAGGTCTTGAGGGTTTGGGGGATGCTGGGAAATAAGACCAAGAGGCCAGGAAAAACCTCAGTGGCGTTTAGAAACAAAAGCTTAAATTGCAGTTAGTAAGCGGCAGTAAAAACGCAGACCTGCCTCTCTTGAGCAACCATGAAGAACGCTCCCACCGTTGCTTTGCATACTTCAAATTTTTATCATGTTTTTTCATTTTTCACTGTGACATTTTCTCTCTTTAAAATGAAGGCTTTTATACAGGTAGCTCTCAACACACGACCACAACTGAGTGCCAAAATTTACCTTGCTAAGTGACACGTTTGTTAAGTGAATTTTGCCCCGTTTTATGACCTTCCTTGCCACAGTTGTTAAGTGAATCGCTGCAATTGTTAAGATAGTAACACAGTCGTTAAGTGAATCTAGTTTCCCCCATCGGCTTTGCTGGTCAGAAGGCCACAAGAGAGGATCACGTGACTCCCCTGGGACACTGCGACCGTCATAAATATGAATCGGTTGCCAAGCGTCTGAATTTTGATCACCTGACCTTGAGGTTGCTGCGATGGTCGTTGAGTGTGCAAATGGTCATAAGTCACTTTTTCCAGTGCCGTTGTAACTTCGGCCACTAAGTGAACTGCTGCAAGTCGAGGACAACCTGTGGTGTTGCTCTACTGATTGTTGTACATCACCCAGAGTTGCTTCTTGGGGGACCGGCAGTCGTATAAACGGGATTAATGAATAATAAGTAATGGGTGTCCTTGAGCCTGTTTCCCTTCTAAAGTTTCAACAGGGAAATCCCTGCTTGCAAATAGGAGTCAAGGTGAAGCGCTGGCTAATATCCAGCCTGCCTCCAGCCTCTCCTTTTTGGGGAAGGTTGTTCAGAGGCCGTGGAAGAAGCCGATCATTTGGATACCTTCTGCTGGGTTTCAGGCTGGAGAACGGCACCGATCCCATTTGGGGAGGATCTGTGGCAGGACCAGGACTCAGGTGATAACGGTCCATCCTCGTCTTCCCTGAACCTCCGTTTCCTACTACCCATCATGGTCAAGCTGGGGGGATTGGAAGGCCAGCATTGGGGAGGGTCTCCTTGTTGGAAGGAAGAGATCCTTCAAGGGAAAACCAAGAAAGGCCGTTTGCCTCTTGAAAAAAAGCCCCTTTGAGACAACCACGAGCCGGGTGGCCGAGACTCTCCAGAGATTTCAGTACACCAAGGACACCCAGCTATAGCTTTCTACTCTGGGCTGACCGAGGGAGGTCAGGAAGTTTTGTGCCTGGAGCCCAGTCCAGGATGGGGAGGAGCAGGTTTTGGCTGGACCCTAACAAGACCAAGACCGCCCAAATCTGGGGGTCTTTCATCATCGTTTCTGGATGGGGTGGCACTTCTTCAGACGGAAAGGGACACACAACCTGGGGGGTCCTTTGGGAGCTGCAGATGTATTTATAATAAAGAAACGAACAAAATCATTGCGCAAAGGGAACTTGAGAGAAGCACTTCGCGGACCCCCCCCCCCAGGCCAAAGGTTTGCTTCCAAGGGTAACCCTGGCATCTCAGCACCAACCCACACTGAGCACAACCAGCGCCGTCTCATCTCCACCTCGCCGCCAATGCAAACAGGCTTAGTGAGTTAATGATTACAGGCTGCACTAAGGAGGCAGTTAAAAGCTTCACCAGGCTTCCCAAAACTGCTGTCGCGAATAAACTCTGGGACAGGACCCAGAGCAGCAGAAAGGAAGGCAGGTAGTATGTTATTTTCTAGAATTAGGGTGGCTTAAAGAGACGATTTTGGTTTCGTTTCAGTGGGGCTTTGATCGTGGTCGACCACGCAGGGACGCGCCCCTCCCTCCAGCTCTGACAGACGGACGGTGCAAGGTTTTTTTTAATTGTTTCAAAGAGACTTGTAAAACTTGCTGGACAAGGAATATGGCGCCAGGAAAAGCACACTAGAGATCCCAGCTTCATAAACCCTGACGGTTGAGTTCACACCACCAAGACATACAGGCAGTCCTCGACTTACGGCCGCAACTGGGCCCAGGATTTCTGTTCCTAAGCAAGAGGGTTAAGTGAATTTTGCTCCATTTTATATCCTTTCTTGCCACAGTTGCTGAGTGAATCATTGCAGTTGTTAAGTTAGTCCCACGACTGTTAAGCAAAGCCGGCTTCCCCCGGATTGACTTTGCTTATCAGAAAGACGCAAAAGGGGATCACGTGACCCCCGGGACGCTGCGACCGTCGTAAATACACGTCAGTTGCCAAGTGTCTGAATTTTAATCACGCGATTGCGGGGATATTGCAACGGTTGTAAATGTGAAAACCAGTCCCAAGTCACTTTTTCCAGTGCCACTGTTAACTTCAAACAGTCACTAAACGAATGGTTGTAAGTCAAGGACTACCTGTAGTCAAAACCCTTTGAAAGGACCTCAAATGATGGCCAGCAACTTGCACTTCAAACAGAATAGAGCTGGAAAAGACCTTGAAGGTCTTCTATCTAACCCTCTGCTCAAGCAGGAGACCTGCCTGTACCATCCTGGGTAAATGGCTGTCCAAGCTTTTCTTGAAAACCTCCAGTAATAAGAGCACCCACAACTTCTGGTGGCAAGCTGTTCCACTGATTGTTCTGTTAGGACATTTCTCCTTAGTTCCAGGTTGCTTCTCTCCTTGGTGAGTTTCCATCCGTTGCTTCTTGTCTGAGGACCCCCAAGGCCAATTGTGGAGAACCCTTTTTCTTCTAGACAGATCCTTCCTTGCTCAAAAGTGTGCCTGTGCCAAAGTTGTCTCCAGTCTTCAGTCAATCACACCCACTCCCATATTTGTACACGCTCCGAGATATAGAAGCAGCGCACACGCCTTCTATATTCTCCACCGTCACTATGGCAGCAGGGGGGTGGTTGCTTCCCAACCGGTTTGGGGTGACAAACTAACTCTTGCAGATGCTCCTGTCTTTTAATACCACTGCCACTGAGTAGGTGCCTGCAACATTTCCCTACTTACCCCACTCCATCACCAACTTGGGGGGGTGGGGGTGGGCGCTAAAAATGGGATAGTTCATTGTCATTCCAATACCAGATTCCAAGACACAAATGATAATTTCTTCTTTACAGACCCGATACACCAAATTATCTGAGACTGTGTGAAAGCAGGACTTGGCACCCTGTGCATGGGCTACATGCAGCTTCAAATCAAGTTATCCTTCACAGATATTATTAGCATGCTTCTCTCCTTCCTCTGTTTATGGCCCAAATATCAGACAACCAGGGATTGATTTGTGACCAAGTTCTGGAGACTACGCCAGCATGTCTGGATGTGTGTTTTTAGCCATAGCACGGAAGCTGTTTGCAAACCACCTTCTTGTGGGATGCTGTTCGACTCCCTAATCCGTTCTCGCCTTTCCTGTATGCCAACATTCATAGGATCCCAGGGCTGAAGGGACCTCGGAGGTCTTCTAGTCCAACCCCGTGTCCCAAGACAGGAGTCCTTCCTTATTCCATCCTGGACAAATGGTGGTCCATTTTTTTGTGGAAACAGCAACAGCATTTAGGCTTACAGCATTTAGGCTTATACACCACCCCATAGTGCTTTAGACAGAGCACTCTCCGGGCAATTGACAATGTCAGGATTATTCGCATATTGCCCCCAACAATCTGGGTCCTCATTTTACTACTTTGGAAGGATGGAAGAAAACCATCCCCCCCCCCCCATTCTTGCCTAGATCTTTTGAGATCAAGGAAGCTGAACCAGATACAGACCTGGGTGGCATCTATTAGTTTGAGATATATGATTACTCTGATCCTAAAGAAACTTTATTGCAATCGAACCCTTAATTCTAAATTAAGGGGTGGCTTAAGTATTTCACTTCTGCCTACCTCCTCCCACTGCACCCCAAATTCAGACCTCCCCAGTCAAGGGGGCTAAGGGTCCATGTCCCCCAAATTTCCACCCCAGCTTTCTACAGGACAGGAGCGACCAGAAAGGAAGGGGGGGGCAATTCAGAAATGGCCACCCCAGCACAGCTGCAAAGCCAATTGGGGGGGGGTACAGACGTGCTGGGCTCGAGGGTCCCTGAAACCGCCCCCCCCAGACACCTGGAGGGTTGCAGACCCCCCCTTTGAAACTGGGGGGGCTCCAAGGTTTACAACAACTCCCAGCAGCCCCCCCAACGCGACCCATCCAGAGGGGCGCCCTTGGGAGCCCCCCGCCCAGGCTAAGAATGGGGGGGTGCCTGGCAGGCCAGCAAGCCTTATTATGGGATGGAGCGCCCCCCTCCCCTCCCCCGCCCGTCCCGCCGGCCACCAGCAGGAAAGATGGCGGCGGGCAGGGTCGCCCTTGCCCCCCCTTCCCCGCCCCGCCGAGCGCCCCCCCCCACCTGCAGCTCGGCCCGCTCGGCCTCCCAGCGGCTCTTCTCGGCCTCGAAGCGCGCCCACTCGTGCTGGATGAAGTGCAGGATGCCCGGCAGGCTCAGCTCGGCCCCGCCGCTGCCCGGCGTGTTGGCGGCGGCGGCCCCGCTCGGCGGCGGCTGGTCTCCCCCCGCGGCCAGGGCCTGAGGCGGCGGCGGCGCCCGGGCCGGCGGGGCCCGCTCGGCCTCCATGGGCGATGACAGCAGCGGCGGGGGGGGCGGCGGCGGCGGCGGCTGCTGCCACATCGCGGGCCCGGCCGGCCGGCGCGGGAGGAGGACGAGGACGGAGCGGAGGAGCGCGGGCGCGCGACCGAGGGGCGGGGGGGAGGGGCGGGCGGGCGCGCGCCGGCGGGGCGCCCTTCCGGCCCGAACGGAGCCGCGCCGGAAGTCGGCCTGAGGCGCGCGGCGGGGAGGGAGGGAGGGAGCGGCGGAGGGGGCGGGACCAGCGGCTGCTATGGCGACCGGCGCGTCGAGGCCGGCCGGCCTGTCTGTCTGCCTGCCTGCCGCGGTCGGCCCGCTAGGTGGCGCTGCCGCGAGGGAAGCCCGCGCAAAGGATCACGGGGAGCGGCCCGTGCTGACGGTTAGCGGGGTGGGGGGGCGGAAAACACATCCCCGTCCTGACGTTACGCGGACCCGCGTGTCCCAGAAGCGGGCTTTCTCCCCCGCGAGGCGGCGTTATGGTCCTGGGCGACGCGTAAGTGCCCCGCGGGACCCCCGCTGAACCGGGAGGCCGCCTGGCCTGCGGGGAAGGGGCGGGGCGTGGGGGGCGGGGCGGAGCAGGCGTTGCCCCGGCAACGGAGGGCCCCGCGGTGAGCCGCCGCCTCGCCCTGCCAAGGGAGGAGCAAGCGTGCCTCTGAGCATACGCAGAGGGCGGTCCCACCGTTCTAGCGGTTTCTCTGCCTTTATTTGGCCCCGAGGAGTTTTCGGAGGGACCTTCAGCCAGGAGGGGGTCAAAAAAAGACAATTTATACGTATAAATTATAAATACGTGTAATGGTATAATAATATTAGAGTTTTATCTTCACACGGAGGGATGGATGGGGGGGGGCAAATCCATCCAACACAGGCGGTCCTCGACTTACAGCCGTTCGTTTAGTGACGGTTCCAAGTTGCCACCACCTTGGAAAAAGTGACTTTCGGACTATTTTCGCCCAAGGGTGGCAGGTTTCGCTTCACAACTGTGCCCCCAAAAGGTGGCGAAAAGCCTGGCCCTTCATTTAACAGCTGCCTCGCTTAGCAACGGGAATTCTGGTCGTAAGTTGAGGGCTGCCTGTTCCCCTTCCTCCACCTGTTTCCCCCACCACCACAACAACCCCGTGAGGTGGGCTGGGCTGAGAGAGAGAGGGATGGGCCCAAAGCCATCAGGCCAGCTTTCGTGGCTAAGGCGGAACTAGAACTCGCTGCCCCCTGGTTTCTCAGCCGGCACCTCCACCGTGACGCCAGGCTGGTTCTCGTGAAAAGAGTTGTGTAATTTGGGTCAACCATTTAAAGCAGGGGTCTTCAAACTTGGCCCTTTGATGACTTGTGGACTTCAACTCCCAGAATTCCTCAGCCAGGCACGCGTGCCTGGCTGAGGAATTCTGGGAGTTGAAGTCCACAAGTCATCAAAGGGCCAAGTTTGAAGACCCCTGCTTTAACGTGTCCTGGCCGACTGCAGTCTGAATCCCTTGATCTTTCCTAACATTTCTCTTTCTTTTTCTTCTGTCTGCCTCCCAGAGGAACCAGCCTTGGATGGACAAGTCTGGAGCTGCAGGACCCTCTGTGGGCCAGAGGCCGGGACCCCTCAGCAGCCGCCCACTCCTTGCAAGATGCGCGTCACCTTCTGCCAGGGCGTCTTGGCCGCTGCCATCGCCATTAACCTACTGATCCTCTACTACATCTCCAGGCTGCAGCAGCACGTCCTTCAGCGGCACAGGGGCCATGCCCAGCCCAGCTCCCCGCAGCACCTCGGCCCCCTCCACCCCGGCGTGACCATCCTCATCCGAGACTTCGAGGACTTCGAGAACTACGTCCCCAGCGTGGTGCGGTCTTTCCTGAAGCAGCATCCGGAGCTGCCCGTCCTGGTGGTGGCCGACAGCTGGCCCTACCCGCCCTTGCTTCTCCCCAAGGCGCCCAACGTCCAGCTGGTCATCCTCAAGCCTTCCCCGGCTCAGCCGGCCTACATGTCCAGGCCAGAGACCTACGTGAGGACCGAGTACGTGGCCTTGGTCCCTGACGGGGTGAGAGTGGATTCCGCCTCTCAGCTGGAGGAGCTGCTGGAGGAACTCAAGGGCAGCCGAGGGAAAGCGGAGATGGTGGCAGCTCCAGTCCACTCCCTGCTGCCCTTCCGGTGCCTCAACCTCAAGGTCAGCCTCAGGGAATGGACAGCGGAGTACAGCGAGACGCCCCCGGCCTCTAAGCTCTGCACCGCCGTGAAGGGGACCGCCGTGGTGGTCCTCCCCACCAAGAGCCTCTTCAACCTTTCCATGCCTTTGGCCAAGCCATTGCTGACCTCCCTCTTCATCCAGAGCTCCCTGCGCGGGTGGGCCGTCCGAGTGCTGGACCGCTCCTTCTCTTTGCTCCACCAGCCCTTGCTCACCTCCTCCCACAACCAGTGGAAGGCCGACAACCTGGCCAAGGCCAATCGGCTGCAGCTCTTCCGGGATTTTGGCATCAAGCAGGTGATTCTGGAGGACGGCAAGCAGCAGTGGTTCGGCTGCGGCAAGGAGACGCCGCGGTGTTTCGGCACCATTCAGGACGACACGCCGGAATACCTCTACCAGAACCGCTGGACGCCGCCCTGCTGCCTCAAAGCCCTGAGGGAAACCGCCAAATACGTGGTCAACGTCTTGGAAGTCTCGGGGGTGCGGTACTGGCTGGAGGGGGGCTCGCTCCTGGGGGCAGCCCGCCACCAGGACATCATCCCTTGGGATTACGACGTGGACCTGGGCATCTACCTGGAGGACATTCCCAATTGCGAATTGCTCCGGAGCGCCGAATCGGGCTCCATCGTGGACGAGAAGGGCTTCGTTTGGGAAAAGGCCATCGAGGGCGACTTCTACCGGGTGCAGTACAGCGAGCACAACCACTTGCACGTGGACCTGTGGCCCTTCTACCCCAAGGACGGCCTGATGACCAAGGACGCCTGGATGGACCATCGGCAAGACGTGGAGTTCCCCGAGCACTTTTTAAAGCCCTTGGTGCCCCTCGAGTTTGCCGGCTTCGTTGCTTTGGCGCCCAACAATTACCGCAGCTTCCTGGAGCTCAAGTTTGGGGAAGGGGTGATTGAAAACCCAGAATACCCAAACCCAGCCCTGAAGAGCATGAGTGCGGGGAGGTAAGGGGACACCCCCCCCGGGCCCAGCTGCCAAGGGAGAGATCTTGCGGTCTCCAGGAGAAGCTAAAATCTTCCCTTCGATGTGAATCGGGGAGCTGAGCCATTGGCGCACATGGGGGGGGGGGATGGCCCAGCATCTCTTCAGAACTCAGGGAGACGCTTGCAACACTGAAAGGAGTAGAGCAGGGGCCAGAGGGCCGTTTGTCCTGCATTTTCTTCCCAGAAACCATCGATTCTTGCACAGACGTGCATTCCTAGGCCGCGATAACCCTAACCCGGCATTCTTTATCTTCAGCAGCTGGTACTCGGGGGGATACTGCCTCCGCACTCGGCTGCGATTGTTGCAAACGAACACCAGAGAGGGCAGCTGTCTCTTAAAATGGGGGCGTGGGCTGGGTCACCAGCTGAGGAAAGAAGGGGGGGGGAGGATGGCGGCTGTTCATTTTGGCCAGGGGCGTCCGACAAACAGACACGGGGGGGCCCGACTTTCTCAAGATGGCCTGAAAGATCAAAGGGGATCTTTGTCCGAGGACTGGAAAAAATACAATACACAAGATATACAAGCACGCACATACACACCCCGATTCCGGAGTGGTGTGATTCCGGAACAACTTGGCCCACAGCCAACTTGCCGTGGCCAACTCACCACGGGGCAATTTAACAATTCAATTCAATTACTTAAAATAAATTTTAAAAAACATGTTAATTTTTGACCTTTGCGCTTCCTTTTTCTCCCTCCTTTCGCGTCCTTTCTTTAATGATTGTATTCCACCATGTCTTTGATAACTCCTGCCCCTGCCCCGCAGTGGGTTGCCCCTTGGCAGGTTGGCTGTGGCAAATGGTCACAGACGCCCCCTCCCCACTTCAGCTCCCTGGTGGTCCTGGGAATGTCAAAGAAGGGACCTGCACCCTGTTTTCCCTGGCTGGTGGCCCTGAGGGCGGGCAGCAGCTTTGTCCCAAGGCTCAGAAAACAAATGAAAGGCCTCGCCTTGAGACTCAACACTGTTTCCCTGAGCCTTGCAATTGCATCCTTTGACGTTAGGCTCCCGATTCACTAGGCAGAAAGTTTGCCTCTGTCCCCTGGGAGGTCCTTTCAGACAGGTGGACTGAGGAATGCAGCCTCCAGTGGAGGGAGGTCCCCCAGACCGCTTGAGGAAGGGGGCATATGGGCCAGGGGTGCAAGGACATCTTGAACGAATAGGGACAGAGTGGTGCCTCTGTGGCAAACGAGCTTTTTTTTTTAAGAGTAAAAGAGCCGAGTTTCCTGTTCTGCTCTCCTCCCAAAGCCCCCCAAATGGGTTGTTATCGTATTTGGGCTTATTCCACAGCCCAAAAGTTCCCTCACTTTATCTTGCTAACAGACAGTAATTGACAAGCATTAGGAGTCAGGCTTGGCATGGCGATTGCGTTGGATGGTTCGTATCCTGGTTTTAAAACAGTAAAAAATAAAATTAACGTGCCCCTATCTTGCAACGTGGTCCAGATTCTTCTTTCATGCTATGAGGTGGTGTTTTTTTTCTTCTTCTTTTTCTTTGGAAAAGGGCCAGCGAGCAGCTTGTTAAAATCAGGGTCAAAAATGAGCAGGAGATGCTGGATTAGCTGCTTGCCAAAGAAAACATTGCAAATGCCAACCGGCTTTTTAAAAAAAGAAAAAAGAAAAAAATAACTGAAACAAGTGCTAAAATGAAATTTGACTTCAGCCCAAATTCCTGTGGGGAAGTGTTAAAATGTTGGATGCGTTTGGGGGCTTGAAGGGGTCGGGTGATTTCAATCCATTCAAGTTTCTCTTTCTCATCAGCGCATTTATGGGTTCAAATCCCGGCGAAGGCGTTTGGTACGTCTTCCCATTCCCCTTCCTTGGCCAGTCTGCAAAAAGCGTGGTGTGCCTCCACTTCCACGCAGGATCTTTTCGTTCTCAAAGTTCCTGCCGTTATACAAGTAGTGCTTGATCGATGACCATTCGTTTAGTGACCGTTCAAAGTTACGACGGCACTGGGGGAAAAAATTGACCAGTTTTTCACATGACCGTTGCAGCATCCCCACAATCACGTGATCAGAATTCAGAGGCTTGGCAACTGGTTCATACTTGCGACCGTTGCCGTGTCCCAAGGTCACGTGATTTACATTTGGATGTTTGACAACTGTTTCACGTTTATGTCGGTTTCAGTGTGTCAGAGTCATTGTATCCCCTTTTGCGACCTTCTGACAAGCAAAGCCAATGGGGAAGCCTGATTCACTTAACAACTTATCAACTGCAGTGATTCACTTAACAACAAGGTCGTCAAACGGGGCAACAGTCACTTAACAAATGTCTTCATTAGCAACATAAATTCTGGGCCCAATTGTTGGCCAATTCCTGTACTTTTGAGATCCCCAGCTCCTTATCCTCGCCGCCATGGTGGGACCCCCTGAAATTTTGCAACCTGGGTCGGGGGTCTTTATAGAGTGGCTGAAAATGAGCCGAGGGAATCAAAACTGGGAGAAAAATGCCATTTGCTTCCTGACTCCCAGCTTTTGCTCAGCACCACAGGCAGAATAAGGATTGTGCAGCAGCCAGCCAGTGCTGCTGTCCCTACACAACCTCTCTGCGATGCCTCGTTCCTGCCAGCAGAGATCAGCACTGCCGAAGAAGAGTGGACCCAGAGCCCCAAAGCTGCTGACGGCTGCGGCGCTTCTCCAGATTTAATTCCCATTTCAAGCCCGGAAGGATCGTTTTTCAATTCTTGCCCGGAAAAATCCACGGGAAATCCTGCCCTGGAACGAGTCACGCCAGGCCAGGAATGCCGCGGCCCTCTTGATCCTTCCCAGTTAAGTGGCTGGCAGGAAAAGCCCCATTTTTGCTTAGTTGCTGGATGGTATTTGGAAACGGGGACAAGGCAGGAGATGAATTTAGCTTTGGAGAAAGGAAACCCTACGGGCTTTAATGGTGGCACCACAAGAGATGCCAGGTTGGGCTGGAACGACCGAGGGTTTTGCAGCGTGGCATATACTGAGAAATGCAGTCGCTCCCTTCGCCGGGTGAATGAAGCCAGCCACCCAGTTAAAATCCCCCATGCCTTAGCCTGTTATTTTTGAGGTTCAGGGTATCAAATGAGCACATCCTGGAGAATTGGCTTCTGGACAAATTTTATTTATTTATATTATTGCATTCCTTAGACTTGTTTGCTGTCCATTTCACCGAGAAACAACTCTGAGCAGCTTATTATACAGGTAGTCCTCGACAATTTTGAGCCCAAAATCTATGTTGCTAAATGAGACGAGAATTTTGCCTCATTTTACGACTTTTCTTGCTGCAGTTTGTTAAGTGAAGCACTGCAGCTGTTAAGGTTAGCAAACAGAGTGGGTAAGCAAGCCCATTTTCCTCAGTGGGCATATTTTGCCAGAAAGTGGAAATTAATGCTGGAAACTGGCAAAAAAAAAAAAAAAACCCCATCGAAAATTGTGATCACATGACCGTGGGATTCTGCAAATGACCATCAATGCAAGTTTGTTGCCAGGCACCCCAAAGGTCCACAGCGTGTGGGCAGCCATTGGAACCTCAAAAATCAGATCATGAGATGGTCCGTCGTAACTTTGGACAGTTGCTAGGTGACTGGTCGTTAAGCAAGGACTACCCATATTAAGTCTCCCTCGGAGCAAAGTTCCTGTTCTTTGTTCCTCTGGGCTGCTCTTCTTTGTCTTTAGAAACGTAGCATCTCAAATCGGCCGACTTGAGATGAGATCCGACTCGGATAGCCGTAGGATCCGATTTCAAGGATCAGTTGCAAAGGAATCGAGAGCGGATCTTGGGGAAGGCAAGAAACAGCCGTAGAGAGACTTGGAGATTGTACCGTTCAGGCATTGCATGAAACACGAGAGAAAGACCCAAATCAACCCTGTCTTGAATTTGTTTCATGTAACAGGAAACGGGAAAAAACTTGCATAGATTTTCAAGATTCTGTCATTTCCACCCTGCAACAATCAAGCAGCATTCCTCAAATCCTTGTGGGGGTGTCCTTGCCTTGACCTGGCCTGCCTTGGAGGGTCCTCACGAGAAATAGACCCAGATTGCTTGGAAACATGAAAATGGTGCCTTACGGGTCTTTGCCAAATCAAGCCACTCCCTCTTGGGAAAAACAAACACTGCTGTTCTCCCACAGGGCAGGGTGCCGGGGCTGTGCCCACATCCCCTACCTGCTGTCAGGACTCCAGGTTCCCTTCCTTGCCACCTAGGCGTGCCTCCCCGGCAAGCGTCAGAAGGGGCAAGCTAGGACAAGCATGGGTTTCCCTGCACCTCCAAGCTTTGCATTTTGTTGTCAAGAACAGGTGGGGCAACCTGCCAGTTTCTTAGTCTTCCTGCCCTTCAGGTGAAGCCTCAGCTGCTGGGGAAGGTGGGCAGCTGAAGAGCATTGGTTTTAGATCAGAAAAGATCCCTTCAGAATTGCATTCCTGGAAGCCCAAACACCATGCGTGGAAAACTCGGAGCTGAGCGAAGAAATGGTGAACTGAAAGCAGAGCCAACAAATCATGATGAAATGAAGCAACGGTGAAAAGACTGGCTCTTTGGGATTCCTCTCTGGACAAGGGAGAGGGTTCGAGATCACCCACGTGTGTTCCAGACAGCTGCTCCTCCCAAGGAGACCACAAGAAAGTCTGTGATGGGTTTAGTGCTCTGGGAGACGAGGGAATAAGCTATCTTACTCAAAGCAGGGTTGGATCCTTTGCATGCTTCCTTTTCTTACCACTTTTTGGAAATTGCTTAACTGCTTATCAGATATTCGGAACCTTCCGAAGGCAAGTTTAATTGCACCGGGTGAGTTTCCTTCAATCCTTAGCAAAAGGGGCTTTAAGGCAATTATAAGGACTGAACAAACATAAAGCTGGTTTATTTGAGCAGTTTAAAATAGACATGGTACCTTTCATGGACTTTTGCTGGCGTCAGGATCGGTTTTTAAGGGTTTATTTATAGATAAAAGATGAGATTTGGGAAGAAGAGATTTGTTTATTTTAAGAGGATATTAAGTTCCTAAAAGTGTTTATATACTCACGACGAAGGGGGAAGTCCACCCTTTATTTTTCTCTTTTAAGTATATTCTTAATTTTTCTTTTCTGCCCTGTTTTTTTTGTTTACCTTTTCTTGTTTCCAATTGGCATGCGTTCTCATCTTTTCAACTGAACCATTCAACATTACTTTTCCAAAAAAAAGAGGGAAACTCAACAGCGGTCCAGAATTTGGGAATGAAGACCGAGGATCGGCAGGAACCCCGGACACCCAAGCTTGAAAAGAATGGGATTCTACAAAAATCTCTGTCTCCAAAAAACACAAGTGTGTGTGATCCGACAGGCGACACACAAATTGCAACTGCCTTGTTAAAATAGCAGTGTTAAATGACCAGAGACCTGTGATGGGGGACCCATGTGCTCACGGCCTCAGCCTGGCCCCAGAGAAGCCCCCCATTTATTTATTTTTTGCAAGAAGAGATAAACACTCGCTAAAATCCAAAAAAACAGCTTTTATTCTGTGCAATGGGGCAGCTGACATTCCTCTGCACAGCAACCGTGCCGGTAAAAACCGGCCAACTATCCCGTGCAAAGGCATTATTAGTTGACCAGAAAAAAACCAAAACCCGTTTAACCAGTCCCTGTTCTTCAGTTGCCTCCGAAGTGTCCACCCATCCTGGGGAAAAAAAACATTGCCCAGGGTCGTCCAGGTACAAAACAAGGACTCAGACATGCACACACACATCAGAGTAAGTCACGGATCCTTGGTTCACAAAACTAGACCCATCTTTCAGTTTTTCTCCAAAATTCTCGCCAAGCGGGGTACACATCGAGGGTCTGACATAGCCCCTCTGTTTTCGTCTGGTCTTCTTGCAGCACAGCCCCAACCAGACTGATCACCCCAAAAATCTCAAGAGAACTTGTCATGCAAAACAATCCCTTGTCAAAGCCTGGCAGAGCAGCCATTTGCCCTTGGGGTGCCCTTCCAAGGCTCAGTTCACGTCACCCGGAGTCTGCTGTTATACACACGCAATTTTCTCCAATTGTTTATTTACATGGCTTTTTACATTGCCTAGTTCCAAGATTCTAGAGCAGGGGTGGGGAACCTGGGCTCTTTTATGACTTGTGGACTTCAACTCCCAGAATTCCTGAGCCAGCATGGAAACCTCTCTTTCCCCTCAGCAGGCTGGCTCAGGAATTCTGGGAGTTGAAGTACACAAGTCATAAAAGGGCCCAGGTTCCCCACCCCTGCTCTAGACCATTTATACCAGGGGTCTTCAAACGTGGCCCTTTTATGACTTGTGGACTTCAACTCCCAGAATTCCTCAGCCAGGCGAGGAATTCTGGGAGTTGAAGTCCACAAGTCATAAAAGGGCCACGTTTGAAGACCCCAGATTTATATCCTGTACGCTCCAAGGGTCCCATTTTCCTCTGCAAATACAGAGCAGTCCTCGACTTAAAACAACAGTTCATTTAGTGACCATTCAAAGTTTGAACGGCACCGAAAAAAGTGACCTATGACCTTTTTTCTCTTATGACCATCGCAGCATGCCAATGGTCATATGCTCAAACTCCCCACCATCCTATGCTCAAACTTCAGACGCCTGGCAACTGACTCCTATTTACGATGGTCGCAGTGTTCCGGCAGGAGTCATGGGATCCCCTTTTGCAACCTTCTGACAAGGAAAGTCAATGGGGGAGCCGGATTCACTTAACAACCCGTGTTCCTAATTTAAGAACGGCAGTGATTTGCTTAACAGATGTGGCGAGAAAAGTCGTAAAATTGGGGCAAAACTCACTTGGCAACTGTCTCGCTTAGCGACGGAAAGTGTGGGCTCAATTGTCATAAGTCGAGGACTACCTGTATAGGGGATACGCTGCCCCCCACAAGCACAACTACTGGAGGAATAGCAATCCTATTGAATTTGAAAATTTTGTACTTCCTCCCCTTCCTAGCTTGCTCCACCCACATGTATAAAAGCTGGCCACAAAGTTTGGGCACACTGGAGTGTGAGGCTGCCAGCTGCCAACCCCTTACAGCAAAGTTTAAAGTCTTTCAACGTGTTTGGCACAAAAAAACCCCCCATCCTGGAATATAGATTTACGAAGAAGCACAAGAGGAGAGAACCTTAGAGTGCTCCGTTAAAACTTCGGAACATATTCTTTCCCCACTTTCCTGCTGTGAAACCAAACGCAAACAGTCCCCCTTTCAGAAATAAATTACATCGAAAATCAGCCATTCCAATTCTAAAACAAAAGGACAATCATTAACGGAAGTAAAAAATATGGGCTAAGGGGAAGACAGTTAAACGAAGTTGGCCACGTCAAAAGGTAGTGAAAAGTCCATCCGTAGGTCGCAGTGTCAGTACATGGAGTGTGAGAGACGGAAATAAGAAATAGCGATTGAAAAAGTCTGGAAGAAAAACCCCTTCCCCTCCAGTTTCTGCATTTACACGGGCTGTCGGTCGCCTTGCAAACAAGTTTCAAGTTTTTGGATTTGGAAAAAAAAACAAAAACCCACGCAGTTAAGATTTAACTCGGTGCGTTTCTTGTCCTTCTGGCTTAACAGGCCAGAGAACGTCAAGTATAGAATGGAAGGAAAACAAACAAGAAAAAAAAATGATAAGACTAAAGACTCTTTCTGCTGGCTTGGTCCAAAATATAAAAATAAATGCAGAGAAAATTGCACACAAAAGAGAAGAAAAAACAAAAGGACGATTCAGTGATCTCGATATGTCGATTCGTATGATGATTATTCCCCCCCCCCTTTTTAACCGGATGTCGCCGAAGAGAACTTCTCGCCTTGCACAGTGGACGTTCTCTTGCTGCTGAACTTCTACAAGCGTCACCAGAACTACGGAGAAAAATTTGGGATAAATGGAGTGATGATCCTACAGCGTTCGTTGGCATTGAAATTTCCAAACGTACAAAATGCGTGAAGTTCAAAGAAGAAACAGGGGGGGGGGGGGGGAAAGGCTGTGTTTAAACAGATTCTTGGTAGGAAAAAAAACTCCCGGTCATTAAATCTCCCTCTGGATGGGAAATTCTGATCTTGAAAGACGGAGAAAAATTATGTCTTTTAAAGTTCTTTTTTGGAGAAAAGTTCTAAAGTTCTTTTTTGGAGAAAAGTTCTAACTTTCGGCTTTGGAGTAGTTCAGTCACATCACGGATTCTTTTTCGCAAGGTTTGCTATCCTCCAAATGGGTTGGGCCGTTCTGCTTAATCAGCGGGGACCCCTCCTCTACCCACTCGGGCTTGCTGGCCTCCACGGCCACCGTCTTAACCTCCACCAGGTCGTCGTCCTCCATCCTGCCCATTTTCTTCTCAGAGTACACCTGTAGGAGCCCCGCGCCGAAGGCATCGCCCTCCACGTTCAGGACAGTACACGTCCGGTCTCTGTAGGGGAGGAGGAGGAACCGGGTGTGGGAATGCATGCAAAATAATCCCATGAAGCAGGGTGAAAAAGGGGGAGGCCCCCCCTGCAACCCCCCCTCATTCAGAGCATCTTCACCTGCAAAACCAGGGCCAAAAGACTCCCCTGCCCTGGTTAGGAGAGGACAGAAAGATCTGTCATGTGGGGTCCTTGCTGCTCTCTGAGCTGGGTGGTTTTCTTGCAGACCTTTCATGGCCCAACTAGGTAACGTCATCAGTGCTGGAAGGGAGGGGGGTATATGGAGTGGAGGAGGGAGGGAGGGTGGCTGTGGGGTCCTTGGTGCTCGCTGAGCTGGGTGGTTTTCTTGCAGATGTTTCATGGCCCAACTAGGTAACGTCATCAGTGCTGAAAGGGAGGTGGGATTGCACTGATGATGTTACCTAGTTGGGTAATGAAATGCCTAGAAGACAGCACAGAGAGTACCAAGGACCCCATAGAACTTCCCTTCCTCCTCCTCCTCCTGCTTTCCATCCCTCCCTTCCAGCACTGATGATGTTACCTAGTTTGGGTCATGAAACGTCTACAAGAAAAAAACCACCCAGCTCAGAGAGCACCAAGGAGCCCCAGTTCAAATATTCTCTTTTATCAGATCTGTCATGATTGCTGCAACAGACCTTTGCTCTAATCCAGCAGGGGTTTTATCTTCGGCTGTCTGCAGGCAGCCCTCCCTAGCGAAGCCTGTCTGTCATAAAACCCATCACCCATGCAACTAACCCAATTTTACAACCGTTTTTGTGGCGGTCATTAAATGATCCAATTGTTTACTTTGGAACAGTTTTATTAAAAACCAGAAGTAAATGCCAGTTTGGGGCAAAAACATAAAACGCAGTCATCATCGCAAACGGGCTGGTTGCTGGGCACCCAAAACGTGGCAGAACCTCAGGACCAGGTTCCAGTTCTAACGGGGAGTGCTGTCATGACTTCAAACGGCTACTGTGTGAACCGTCGTAAGTCGAGGACTTCCTTGTACAGGTTCCGTGTCCCATGGGAAAAAGAGAACCTCGTGCTGACAGCAGATTCTCAAGGCTGCCTTAACCTTCACTCCAGTCTCCCAGGGACGGCCTCCCTCAACTCCACCTCCCCCCCTCCTCCAGCTACACCAGACAAGCCTGTCGGAGGCCCCCCTCCCCTTCGTTACACAAATTGCACACAAACACAACAAGATTCCGGAGGGCAGCTGGACAAGGAAGAGTCTTAAGTCCTCCTTCCAGATTGCATCCAAAGGTCAGCTATGGCCCCTTTCCGGCCTGTGGACTTTAACTCCCAGAATTCCTGAGCCAGCCATACATGGCTCAGGAATTCTGGGAGTTGAAGTCCACAGGGTGGAAAGGGGCTATAGTTGCCCACCCCCTCGGGCAGAGGCACAGAGCAATGGTCTTGCAGTGGGAAAGTCCCAAATCTCACATGACATCTCGCAAAGGATCGCAGAGAACAAGGATCTCTGGAGAGCCCCAAGACCCAAAGTCCGGATCTTCTCAGGATCTGCCATCCAGAATCTACCGAAAAAGACCCTCCTGCACTGCACTTCCCTTGCAGAAGTCAAGGAGGAGGTGCAGCTAGTCCTCAGACTTACAAAGAGTTCATTTAGTGACCGTTCAAAGTTACGACGGCACTGAAAAGTGGGACTTAGCACCGTTTCTCATACTTACGACCGTTACCGCCTCCCCGTGGTCACCTGATCAAAATTAAAATGCTTGGCAACCGACTCACATTTATGACGGTTGCAGCGTCCGGGGGGGGGAGAAAATCACGTGACCCCCTTCTGAGAACCGGGAAGCCAGATTCGCTTAACAACCCTGTTGCTAACTTAACAACTGTATTGATTCCCTATAGTTTTGCCCCTATAAAAATGGGGCAAAACTGTCCTGAATAGCAACAGAAATTTTGGGGGGCTCGATTGTGGTCGTACATCGAGTCCTTGGACCAGCTGGCCCACCTGCTTTATGACTGGCCCAACGAGCTGGTCCACCTACTCTGTGGTTCCAACCATCTGATTAGGCAATCCTGGTTAGTTCCTGATCATGGGTGGTTTCCCATCTCGCGGGCCGTACTTACACCAGCCAATCCACCGCCAGGATGAGCGAGATGTTGTTGGTGGGCAAGCTGATGGCCTCCAGGATGATGGCCAGGGTGAGGACCCCTCCTGCAGGAATCCCAGCTGCTCCAACGCTGGAGGCTGTGGCCGTGATGCTGCGGTTGGAATGGAGGATAGGATAGGATAGGATTACAGAATAGAATAGAATAGAATAGAATAGAATAGAATAGAATAGAATAGAATAGGAATAATGGAATGGAATAGAATAGAATACAGAAAATAGAATAGAATAGAAAATAGAATAGAATATCTTTATTGTCATTGTGTAACTCAGTGGTTCTTAACCTGGGCGATATCGCCCCCCAGGGGGCGATTTCATTTTTCAGGGGGGCGATGGAACGAAAAGGGGCGATGCGGGGGCGAAGGAATGAAAAGGGGGCGATATGGGGGCGATGGAGCACAAGGCAGCCATTGATGTTCTTTTTTTTTGCTTTTTGTGTACATACATTTTTTTCATTAATAATTGTCTGAGCTTTTATTGTTGTATTTGCTTGCATTGGATTTCACATTCCAGTTTGAGTTTTCGGCTTCGTTTTCGAATTTTTGTTGTGCTCTGTAAAACATTTTGTGTGTCTCTTTGTATTGTACTTTTTTAGCGTGCACTCCAGTTCGATATTATATATTTTTGTGTCTTTTTAATCCTTTTTACAGTGTGCGTGACTATATATACTTTCCTCGAATCTTAATTTAGTTTCAGAGTTTTCGTCTTGAAATTCTTAGTTTTTCTTTTTGGGCATTTCACTTTCTTGCAATTGAATTTTGTTTTCAGTGGTCATTACATTTAAGTGTCTTGAATAAATAAGATAATAATGAAATACATGTATCACGAAGTTTGGGAATAAAGTGACGGGTGGCACCAACATTTTTCACACAGTGGAGATATGGGAAAAAGACTGGAAATAAATTATTTGCATCGATATGTCCTGATGACAGTTTTAAAGAAAACAAAAAAAAGTGTTTGCATAAATTGAAGAATTATTTCCTATGTTGTGATTGAGAGGTTATGTTGGGGGAGGGGGGCGATGACGACTTCCTCATTGGCTCAAGGGGGCGATTCGTTCAAAAAGGTTAAGAACCACTGGTGTAACTCACAACGAAATTAAGTGCTGTCCACAGTGCACTACACACAAGTAAAAACCACAAATAAGAACATACATTATACACACACATCCATCACATTCTATTCATCATTGCGCAGAGAAATGGTGAATAGAAAAGGGCAGAGAAGAGGGTTTAGACCCCCCCCGTTGAACCCGAGGCCTTGGGGCAGCTCTTGGCTGGCGTTTACCCCCTTCTACCCCCTCCTAGGTGAATAGGTGAAGTTATCACCTATTCATCCCCCGACACTTCTCAAAATTGACACACACATACACACCGAAGTAGAACCTCTGGACCAAAATCTGCTCTTTTTATTCCGTCGCAGGGGCTTTCCTGCTCGTTTCCACGACCAAGAAACTTTTTAGCTAAGCTGGGGTGGGGGTGGGGGTGCGAGGAGGTTAGGACTGCTGAGGCACCAAGCCAGAATTGCACTTTGTATAATCTTCGCTTAGCAAGTTGCGGGAATCCAGCCAAGTGTGCTTGGAGGACTATTTGTGATCGCAGCCAGTTGTGCGTCTTCAGCAAGCCTCGGTTAAGCGAACCTGGCTTAGCACGAGGCACAAAAGAGACCGGGCCGCTTTTGCAAGAGGCTGGAGGCAGAAAAAGAACCGAGATTTAATTTTAGCTGGGTGCCATTTTTAATCTAACTGGGAGACTTTTTTCAACCAAATTGTAGCCTTTGAGGTCCCACCAGGGATCCACCCTGAATTTCTCCAGATCCTGTGATTTCAGTCTCTCTCCTTAAAGGCTGCTATTCTAAAAACTAGTTTTTTTTTTTTTTTTTTTTGGGGGGGGGGGGATGTTTCTTTCCATTGCCATGTATCCCGAAGCAACCTCTAGCTATGAATTTCTCCCTTTGTTTCTGGGTGAATCTCATGACTCTGTTTCCACTGACAAAATTACAGCCCATTAAAGCTTTAATGAGACCCGGATTTGTCTCACGGAGAGAAATGAGCAATTGGGGTTTCCTCCAATTAAATCATTTAAAGAGGTTTTATGATAATGTATAGGTTGCCCATTTCATTGTCTGGAGTTTGAGTCTCCTCTTGGTAAACTTTCCAAAATGTTACAAGGCGGGGAGAGGTCACAAGATATTTAATTTATTTATTTCTTTATTTAGGTTGATATCGCCGCCTATCCGCACAGGGCGACTCAAGGCAGGTTACACAAGATATGGACAATTTTAAACGGGAGCAGGGAAACATCAGGGCTTGTAATGTAATCGTGGTTTGTTCCTAACCGTGGTTCACCGAATATAATCCCCACTGGTTGGGTTGTAGTTAAGGCATAATATTCCTGTGATGACTTAAAGCAATGATTCTCAAGCGGGGCAGCTTTAAGATATGTGGACTTCAACTCCCAGAATTCCCCAGCCAGCCATGCTGGCTGGGGAATTCTGGGAGTTGAAGTCCACATATCTTAAAGCTGCCCAGATCGAGATACACGGTTCTAGACTAAAGCTGACATCTGATCTTGGACAAACATGGCCCAGAAAGCAATAAAGTCACGCAAAAAAACCCACCAAACTGATTTCATTCTATGTATCTTTAATTAAAAGCCAGCGGATGCATTTGTACTTCTGCCGTGTCTTTAACATTCTTTCCTCTTTGATTGTGGGAACGGAAAAGCGTTTCAGGGGTCCCTTCCAAGCTTCACAGAAGGCCAAAATGTGGGGCTGTGGGGTGGATACTTACAGGATCGTGATGACTTGGATGAAGTTGAGCGAGACGTTGTTGAGCTGGGCGATGAAGACGGCCGCCACGCACTGGAAGAGGGCCGCCCCGTCCATGTTGACCGTGGCCCCGATGGGGAGGATGAAGCGGCTGATGTGTTTGGAGACTCCGTTGTTCTCCTCCACGCACTTCATCATCAGGGGCAACGTGGCGGAGCTGTGGGGAGGAAGCCCCAGAGATGGGATCGACCATCAAGTCCTCCAGAGATGTTCCTGGGGTACTTGAAGACCTGCCACCTCGCCTTGCCTTCGAAGCATCCCTCCCCGTGGTCTGCTCGGTTTTTGACCACCCAACCAACCAACCTCTAGGTCCCCCCCCCCATTCTTCCAGGATAGTGAATTCTACCTTGAGAGAACAGGACGTTCTCCTCAACAGGGGCAGCTGCCTGCTGAAATCAGCTCAGAGCAATCCTTCAAGGTCACCCCAAGGAGGCAAAGCACCTTGGCAGATTGGGGCGTCCATGGGGTGGTCAAAGAAGGCAAGATGGCGACCGCAATATGGAAGCTACCAACTTCTTTGAGCATCCGCGTGGACACATCCGCCGAAGTGAGCTAAATCTGGGCTACTCTTAACGTGAACTGTGGGGTCCTTGGTGTTTTCTGAGCCTGGCGGTTTCCTTGCAGACGTTTCATGACTCAACTAGGTAATATCATCGGGGCTAGAAAGGAGAAATGTTTCCTCCCTATTTATTTACAAGTGGCTTGGCCTAGAGAGCAGCCCCCACTCCCTTCTAGCCCTGATGGTGTTGCCTAGATGGGTCGTGAAGTGCCTGCAAGAAACCCAAGCTCAGAGAGCACCAAGGACCCCACAGTCTTCGTCCTCCTCCTCCCCCCCCACCAAATCCCACTCCCTTCTAGCACTGATGTTATCTAGTTGGGCAATGGAACGGCTGCAAGAACACCAAGCTGAGAGGAAACCACAGCACCCCCCCACCTCAACACAACCCCCCCTCCCTTCTAGTACCAATGGTGTTACACCTAATCGGGTCATGAAACGTCTGCAAGCAAACAAGCAAGCTCAGAGAGGAAACCACAGCCCCCTCCTCACACAACAACCCCCCCTCCTTCTAGTACTGATGGGGTTACACCTAATCGGGTCATGAAACGTCTGCAAGCAAACAAGCAAGCTCAGAGAGGAAACCACAGCCCCCTCCTCCTCACCACCACAACAACCCCCCCTCCCTTCTAGTACCAATGGTGTTACACCTAATCGGGTCATGAAACGTCTGCAAGCAAACAAACAAGCTCAGAGAACACCCGGCACCCCACAGTTCAACCCGAGGTACAAATATTCTCCCCTATGTGTCTTTAACATGGAGCCTGCACCCCAAGCATCCATCTTCCGGTATGGCTCTCCATCCATCCCACCCACTCCTGCCCCAGCTACAGATGGGTCTCTGCATACCTGGAGGAGGTCCCAAAGGCGGTGGCCAAGGGGGTGAAGATCCCCCACAGGAAGCGGTAGGGGTTCCGGCGCGTGAAGACGAAGTAGATCCCCGGGAGAACCAGCAGCCCGTGGATGGCGTGGCCCACCAGGCAGCAGCAGATGTATTTGCCCAGGCTGGTGAAGAGCAGGACCACGTCTTCCATCTCCACGATCTTGCCAGCCACCAGAAACATGATACCCACGGGGGCGTACCTGGAGAGGGGAAGAGGCCGTCAGCCCGGCTGGACATCCAGAGCCCGGTCAGAGTGCCGGGCTGGAGGGAAGCTGGGGGCCGTCAGCGGAAACGCGTAGCCCACCTTGCAATTCTGCCCAGAGGCGGGAAAGCCATTTCGTTCATTTTTTTAATTAACAAATCACTTCATTTTTGTTTATTTTGAACGTTTTGTTTTTGTAATTTTTGCTTTTAGGATGTTGAAAGATGCCTGGAGTCGCTTCACCATGATGGGGCGGCAGCACAGACAGGGGATAATTGATTTTTAACCCTAGTTTATTTTTTAAGGGTAATGGTAATTTTTAATACGTTGTTTTATTTACTGGTTGTATAATATCAAATAATTACTATTAAATAAAACCACCCAGAACCCTTCTTTGAAAGAGGGGCGGTGTGGAATAATAAAAAATAAAATTAAAATAAGAGTAAAGTAAAATAAAAGTAAAATAATAAAATGAAATGTATAGCAAGAAGCGGAGAAATACAGGTAGTTCTCAACTTACGATCACAATTGAGCCCAACATTTCTGTTGTTAAGTGAGACATTTGTTAAGCAATCTTTGCCCCATTTTACGACCTTTCCTGCCACAGTTCTTAAGTGACTCACTGCGGTTGTTAAGTTAGTAATATGGTTAAGTGAATCTGGCTTCCCGCATTGACTTGGTCACAAAAAGGGATCACGTGACCCCAGGACACTGTGACCGTCATAAATACGGGCCAGTTGCCTTGTGTCTGAATTTTGATCGCGTGACCAGGGGAATGCCGCAACAGTTGTGTGAAAAATGGTTCTGAGTCCCTTTTTTCAATGCCGTTGTAACTTTGAACGGTCACTAAATGAACTGTTATAAGTTGAGGACTGCCTGTATCACGCCAGGAGACAGATTCCTCCTGGCCTGGCTCTCCCAAAATGCTGAGCTGTGAAGTGGCTTGTTTGGGCTTAGTGTATCGTGGGAACACAGACCCTCCGGACCAGGGGTAGGCAACCTTGGCTCTTTTATGACTCGTGGACTTCAACTCCCAGAATTCCTGAGTCAGCCATGCTGAGGGGAAAGGGAGAGGTTTCCAAGCTGAGCCATGCTGGCTCAGGAATTCTGGGAATTGAAGTCCACGAGTCATAAAAGAGCCAAGGTTGCCTACCCCTGCTCCAGACCATGGTTATGTAGTTTTCAGCAGGATTTCCTCACCTGGCTAGAAATCCCTGGTCCCTCTGCAGGGGACCAGGTTGGGAAAGGCTGGATCAGGGGGCTAAGTCAGCCCACTTAATTGCAGGCTAGCTAATTATTTAGTAAACAATGGTGAAACAGGCAAATCCAGGCCTCTGGATAAACTTGGATTAGTCGAGCCAGCTTTGCAAGGTTACAGAAACTCAATAAAACAACTAACCCCCCACCCAAAGTTTCTAGTCCTTCTGGCTGCAGGCAAAAAGACCAGCTCCATTTCAGAACTCAAAGGGATGAGAGGGGTCAGGACCCCTCTTCTCCTGCTTCAAAGAATACAGAACCATCATCCACAGCTAGAAGCCATACAGTTAATTTCTCTCTGGAGCAAACGCTTCCAGCCTCAAGTCAACTTTGGCTAAAAAAAAAGTAAACCGGCGCTGGAATTACCCGATTTGAGCAGAAAAGGGTCCCAAATCCCGAATTCAGGACCTCGAAAAGGGCTTCTGGCATCAATTTTGTGCCCCGGAAGAGGGTCTATATGAGCAACATCCTTACCACATAATCCAAGAAACCAGGATCATGGTGGCTTCGTTGAAGGAGTTGAAGAACTTGATCAGGTTCTCCCCTTCGGGCCCAAGTTTCCGCAGGGCGACTCCGAAGACGATGGCGAAGACCACCAGGCCGAGAATGTTCATGCCTTCCACCTCTTTGCCCGCGGGCACCTGGTTGGGGGAGAGAGGAAACCGTCAGCCCACCCCGAAGACCAGTTAAATTTAATTGATTCGTAACCCTAATTTAATTCTTTTAAGGGTACTGGTAATGTTTATACATTGTTTTATTTACTGGTTATATTCTATTGAATAATTATTATTGAATAATTATTATTAAATAGAACCGCCCTTTGAGAGAGAGAGGGGCAGTATGGAATAATAATGTACAGCAAGAAGCGGAGAAATACAAGCAGTCCTTGACTTATAACCATAACTGAGCCCACAATTGGGGTATTTGTTGAGTTTTGCCCCATTTAATGACCTTCCTTACCACCATTGTTAAGTGAATCCGGCTCTTCCATTGACTTTGCTTGTCAGAAGGTCGCAAAAACTGATCACATGACCCTGGGACATTGCGACCGTCAGAAGTATGAGTCAGTTGCCAAAGTCTGAATTTTGATCATGTGACTATCAGGATGCTGCAATGGTTGTAAGTGTGAAAAACGGTCACTTTTTTCAGTGCCATTGCAACTTCAGTCACTAAACGAAGCCAAGGACTATCGGTATTTGGAAAAACCACTTATAAAGTCTTTTGGGACAGACAAGCAGGTAAAAGAGGTAAAGTCTTCATTGCCCAGAGACACCCCCCCCAACCCTGAGTGGGATGGATCAATCAAAGCAGAAGCCTTCCTCCAGTTGCAGACCTTTATCTCCTCCACCAGGACTAGAAACCTGAAAAAGAATGCTTTACTGTACACAGCTTTTTATTTTTTTTATTTTTTTACCAATATTGTCTCACTCATGGATTTGGTTTCATTCAGAAATGCTGTCCCATTGACGAGATCCGTGTAGTTCTTCTTAATGGTCTCATTTTCATAGCTGGTTGCGTACTAGGAAAGAAAATACAACAGAATTTTTTGGTTTTGGTGCGCGTTCTCCGGGAAATAGGATTTGGGGATGGGAGAGACACACCCCGGCAACTATATTATGAATGGGCAGATCTTTCCTGGTGACTTTTGCCGTGCCAACCACATGCCCTCACAAGACCCAAAATGCCCCGAGCAAGAGGCCCACACCACATAATATCTGGATAAAAAGGAGCCACTCCTTTGAGCAAGTCGTCTTTCTTCATTCAGGCTTGGAATTTAAACAAACGGGCAGACAAAAGCTTTGCCCGTTTGCATTGATCGGTGCCAAGAAAAAAAACAATCTCCTCGGCCCCTTTGCGGTGGCTTCCGGGATGGAAGGAAGAAAGAGAGATAAATAATTTATCATTTCTGCCTTTTAACAAAAAGCAAAACCAACTGGCAGATTTATCTCTCGAAAAGCCGGATGATTGCACCACTAAGAAGGCAGGGGCTTGGAAAATGAGAAGTTAATTTCAGGACAAATCTATTAAAACTCAGCAAAAATAGTCCATCCGGGGTCCAGAAATTGGCCTCTTTAATTTAACGCAGCTATTAAAAATTAAGCTAAACTGGCTGACCGACCTGTGTACTAAAAAGGATGAGATGCCAGATTTTTAAATGGTTAGGCAAGGGGGGGGGGTCTTGAGCAAGTGGTTTTGAAAGGGTGGGGAGGTACAACGTATCAGCCACCCACAAACACATAAACACACAAGTTGTCTGTCAAAGCAGAAACTCTGTGCTTTTTCCTGTCTTGAATTCTAGACAAGATGACTGACACATATATCAGATAGATAGATAGATAGATAGATAGATAGATAGATAGATAGATAGATAGACAGACAGAAAGAAAGAAAGAAAGAAAGAAAAAGAAAGAAAGAAAGAAAGAAAGAAAGAAAGAAAGAAAGAAAGAAAGAAAGAAAGAAAGAAAGAAAGAAAGAAAGAAAGAAAGAAAGAAAGAAAGAAAGGAAGAAAGAAAGAAAGAAAGAAAGAAAGCCTTCCTCCAAACAATGGGGCAGGGAAATCCTCATCTCTGGATGCATTTTGAATTTAAACTTAATTTTTAACAATTTTATTTTTGATTGTAACTTTTTTATTGTAATACTGTACTTATGTATAACTGTTTTTAATGTCTATATGTCCACCGCCGAGTCGCTCTGTCAGGGAGATTGGTGCTCTCTAAATATGACAAACAAACCAACATCCGCAATTAATTGTCCTGGACTGTCTTTCTGGCCAAAGGGAGCCTTTTCTCATCCTCCCACTCTTTCTAAAGAACTGGCTTTGGAAAAATTCTAATACACCCAGACAACTCTTTTCTTCAGAAAAGGCCACGTCAGTAAGTCACCCTGGGACACAGAGGCAGCCTGCACGGTCATAAGATGTGGTGACAGCCCCCAATTTAGTTCCTTTCCCTCCGGACGGGATGGGCTCAAATAGCAGGAGCTTTTTTTCTCAATCGCAGCCCCAGAACATCGAAGCAGCTACAGGCAAAGGTCTCCAGCCCACACTCGGCCCCCGAGTCCTTTCCCCTCTTTCACGCAACCCTTTGCTGCCAAGTTCATTTATTACTTTTATTTTATTCATTTACTGATTACGTGTCTCCACTGCCCTCTCACCTAAGCACCTCTGGGCAGTTTACAACATCGTAATATAAAACCATAGTAATATGTAAATAAAACCCTAGATTAAAATAGGTGAAAACTCGCAAGTGGGAAATAAGAATTCAGATCCTGCGGTCTGCAGGGACAGGAGAAAAGGAGGGAGGGAGGGAGGGAGGGAGGGGAAAGGAGAGAAGAACAGAAAGAGGAAGGGAAGGGAAGAAGGAAGGAGGGAGGGAGGGAGGAAGGAGAGGGGAATGAACGGATGAAGGAAGGAGAGGGAGGGAACGAGGGAGGTGAAAGAAAAAGAAAGAGAGAGGAAGGAAAGAAATGAGGGAGAGAGAAGAAAGAAAGAAAGAAAGAAAGAAAGAAAGAAAGAAAGAAAGAAAGAAAGAAAGAAAGAAAGAAAGAAAGAAAGAAAGAAAGAAAGAAAGAAAGAAAGAAAGAAAGAAAGAAAACTCACCGATCGGAATGCAGCGGACACCAAGTTGGAAGGGAAAATGTTCCTGGATAAGAGAAGAAAAGATAAGTGAGTGCTGGCATTCTTGATCATCTGTTTAATTTACATGCTACTCAGTTTGTGATATGGATAATATATACATTCAATACACACACACACTCACTCACTCAATACAAGCAGCCCTTGACTTGTGACTTGGGAATTCTGGGAGTTGAAGTCCATACAGCTTAACGTTGCCGCGGTTGAGAAACACCCTTGTGTAGACACGTTCAGGATTCTCCCCAGTTGGGTGAGAATCACAAAGAACTCAAATCCAGCCCTCGAAATTCAGAAGGTGACTGCAAACCAGTTTAACCTGGTTTAACTAATGAAACCTCTGCAAGCTTTCAAAGAGCACCGAGGACCCCACAATTCAACCCCGAGTTGCAAAGTTTCTCTCCTATTGGGGGTCCAGAAAGTGGGGTGTCCATGCCACCAACTTCTTCTGCTCGAGGATCAGTCAACTCTCTCTCTCTTTTAGCCATCATAGCTAACAGCTGAGGCTCCTCCACGGTTGGTGTTGTGCAATCTCAGACTGTACTTTTCCTACCTCCACACCTGTTGTCCCGTCTACGTCAACCCAGGAGCCAACATACACGCTGGCCTATCAGTAACGGGAGCATATCTTCACCAAGAATAAATTGCTGGGCTGTCTTAATCCTGCAGAGATCAAGTATCATGGAGTTAACTTTTGCTGGCCAAGCTCTAGACTTAGATTGCTGCCAGTCTTATCACACACACCCCTATTGCGTCCTCTACTTTTTCCAGTTCTGGCTAGGACACCAACGGAAGAGAACCTAAGATCAAACCCTAATCCCCCAAAAGCTGAAAATAACCAGCTGGCTGCCCCGAAATCAACCCGCTGTGCCCTTGGCACCAGAAGTCACCAAAGGAAGTTCTGGAGAACATCTCCTAGACCAGGGCTCTCCAAACCTGACAACTTTTAAGACTTGTGGACTGCAAAAGGTACGGATTTCAGCTCTCGGAATTCCACGGCTGGCTGAGGCATTCCGGGAGTTGAAGTCCACAAGTCTTAAAGTTGCCAAGTTTGGAGACCCCTGCTCTAGGAGATGTTCTCCAGAACTTCCTTTGGTGGTTTCCGAGTTGCTGACCAAGCCCACCTGAACGGGCTCATCCAAACCTCTCAGCCACACAACGCCTGGCTTGGCCTACAAGCCTGGCTTGGCAACCTACAAGCCGGCTTCCATAGGAGGGTTGAACGTGGAGTGCAAAGCCAGCTGGTTCCTCTTGGATCTGGAGGATGTGTTGACCTCCAGCCAACGGGTGTTTCTCTGGTCTCCTTCCCAAACCTGTAAAATTCCCGGACAAGCTGGTCGTAAAACCATCACACGGGCTGCTCCTCTGCCGGAATTGCTGGCCGTTTTTTTTTTATATTCGGTTCTTCCGGATGTGCTTCGGGTAAATAACAGCTTGGCTTATCCTTGTCTGCAAGGATTTAAAGCTTATTTATCATTAAATCTGTTGAGGGGGGGGGGCGTCTTACCACAGGGTGGGTAAGTTGGATGCTGGTAACTCGCAGATCGAGACCAAGAGTCGTTTCAGGCCTGAAAAAGCGACTTATGACTATTTTTCACCTGGCTGTTGCAGGATCCCCTCAGTCACACGGTCAAAATTCGGACGCTTGGGGCTGTCTCATATTTATGACGGTTAAAGGGGCCCAGAGCCGTGTGATCTCCCTTTTGTGACCTTCTGACAAGCAAAGCCAATGGGGAAACCAGATTAACAGCTTCATGACTGTGGCAAGAAAGGTCATAAAATGGGAGAAACTCACTTAACTGCCTCACTTGGGCTCAGTTGCGGGTCGTAAGTCAAGGGCTACCTGTGTTTTGTGGAGCTGGCTTCTTTTATGTCCCCCAGGCAAACTAGAAAAACAGTGCAAGGGCTTTGAAGAGACAATCCCATTGGGGGGGTGGGGGTGGCAAGGGTCTTTGCAACCCCCCCCCCCCACAAGAATGAAATCCAGCACAGGAAAAAAAAAAAAAAAGCTGCTTTCGGGGTGGAGCCCAATCAAAAACGTAGCATCTCCCTGAAACAAACCTAAAGCTCTTCTCTCAAAAACTGAAAAAAAAAAATCAGTTGTTTTTTTTTACAAGCAATTCAGGCCTGCCTATTTTTCTCCTCTCCCTGACGTTTTTTGTCCCCCCCCCCCAATAAATGCTATCTGCATTTCCCCCAAAGCTCCCCGGCTTACTCCATGCACTGAATGCAGCTCGATGCTCAGAGGCCTTTTCTGTTTACTGAAAAATGTCTGCAGATCTGAAACTATTTGCTTTTCGGTCTTGAAATAACCCCATCGTAAATGAGACCTTTTTTTTAATGCAGGTTTCGGGAAGAAGGTCTTGAAGAAAAAAACAACAACCCAGCTGACTTCCCCACTGGCAAAGAAACTCAACAACAGGGAATGTTGCATCAGATTGAGAAACAAGACACCTGTCGCAACGCCCCTTTTGCACACACAAAAAAGTCAGAAACAAGAAAAAAAAAATCTGTTGCAGGTGAAGGATTCATTCAGTTCAAGGCGCTGATAACTAAATCTTCCCTGCCTCTGTTTTTTTTTAAAGCCTCTTCTCTTCCTGCAGCAGACGTCAACCTGATTTATAAATCACATTTTCCATCACGCTAAACTTGGAAACTCTTGAGTTTTGTGTGGTAAGTGTAGAATCCCGTGGCAATGAGCTGTCTCAAGGGAAGGAAGCTGTTTGAGTAGGTGGGAGTCTGCCTAGTCACCCCTCCTGGACTTTTTTTTTTAAAAAAGAAAATATTTGCAATGACCAGATTTGAGAGTAAAAAAAAAAAAATGGAGAGAAAATTCTGAGTGACGGGAAGCTGCGCAGATCAAGCCATGTGCCACAGTATGAGCATAATTATTTAAGATAGTTATTTAAAAAGAAAAATAAATAAATAAATTGCAAAAGCAACGTGTGCCCAAATACTTTTCACTTTGAACTCTGCAGGTTATCAAGCAAAGAGCAAAAACTGAACACTCTAAATGAGGCTCTAAAAAGGAAGCCTTTTTCGCCAAGGTTTAGCCTCACTGGCATTTTGCAAACTAAGTTGTGTGGACTTAACCATCTGTCTCGCTCCCATTCCTCAGAAGCTCTGGAGAAAATTGCAAAGGGTCTAAGTCCCAGAATTCTCAGCCTGCTAGGGAATTCGTATGTGCCTATCCGGAGGGCAGAATTGCTCCAGATAGAGCAACTGGAAGATGATTCAAATGAAAGGAGACTTGCAAACTGTGGTTTGGGGGAAACCACAGAGCATCGTTGGTTGCTAAATGGGATTTAGAGCGATTTTCCAAGATGCCTAAAGGGAAAACTTGAGCCCGGGACATGCAAATGCCAAGCTGCAAGTCCTGGCATCTCTCAAAACAAGCACCAGAATTTAATATTTGCTGGAAGATGTCTAAGTCATCACCCACCACTGGGGTTTTTTTGTGCCTCAAGGGATTGCCAAGTATCTGTGTTGGCACTGGCTGCTTGGCTACCTCTGTTCACAACACGAGATGAAACCCAGAAAGATGCACAGAGCCCAGAACAGTATTTCTCAAAATTGGCCACTTGAAGATGGGTGGACTTCAAGTCCCAGAATTCCCCACCCAGCAAAGCTGTCTGGGGAATTCTGGAACTTGAAGTCCACCCATCTTCAAGTGGCCAACTTTGAGGAACACTGGCTTAAAAATCTCAATTGTACAAAACTGGATTCCTGTAACTGAATCTGCCAATAACACATAAAATGGTCCTGGAAAAAAATAAGAAAATATTATATCATCTGCCTATTTTTATTTTATATTCCGTATTTCTTAACCGCCCATCGCCGTCAGAGATTGACAATATAATCAATAAAAACCAACCTTAAAATCAATACCATGCAAGCTTAAGACGCGTGCAATTATAAAAAATAACCAAATTTCAAAAGGTGAAAAATTCTTCCTTTATCAAAACAGGTTGCCCCTATTCCCAGGACACCCAGAGGTGCTGAGCCAGGGGAATACACAACCCATGTGCTGCTAAGGAACTTCGAAATAAACCAGGACTCAAGTCAGCCAAGAGCGTTTTTTGCAACCGTAATTCTCTTCCGAATTTAATCAGCCGGCTTGGCGGACCACACCCCGGCGGGATCTGCAAGCAGCTGTTACAACAGGGCTTCCTAAACTGGGAGTGAATTTCTGCAAATTGGGTAAAAAGTGGTGTGTTTTTTCTTGGTCAATTGCAACAGGGATGTTTGAAATGGACTTAAAAGGATTTTTTACCATCCTTGGCACCCAAGCTGGAGAAAGAGGAAACCAAGACAGGTTGGCTTATAGCCACAATCGGTTGGAAGAGACCCCCCGAGTGCCTGCCCACCCCCCCACCCCCAAAAGGATCTTTCAAAGCAACAGATAGCTCTTGGAGGGGGCCAGGCCTGACTTGAGGTTACAAGCCAAGATCATAAAGCGGTCTGTTCCGGATTTCCCTCTTACATCTGTTGGCTCTGCCTCCCACCCCAAATATTTCGTCAGCTTACGAAAAAGCATGTGGGGGTGGGCTGATTGCCCTTCAGAGAACATTCTGTACCATGACGGGGTGTGTGTAGGGGGCGCGCAACAGGCTACAATCCATGACCTTTTAAGGAGAGTCCTGGATGCCCCATGAAACCAAATTCTCCAGGAAAACCAGGAAAGCCGGTCTCTTAACTTTGCATCCTGGAAAATGACAGCTTTTTTTAACCCCGACTGCACGCAGGGCTGGAGCTGGTGGGGAGGGGGAAGAAAATGTTAGAAAAGAGGGGAGGAACCAAGCACCAGCCCTCTGGGGACCCCGGCTAGCCAACTGGACAACGGAACTCAGTGGGCAGAGCTGCCTCTGCCCTTTGTGGTTAGTTCCAGCTCCACGTCTGCCTAACAGAATCTAGTTTGATGATGCAATGCCCAGGGTTGTGTGCATGCCGCCTCTTTGAGAAAAGGGACTGATAACTAACCACCCAGCCCGGACCCGGATACGACAGGGGAAGTCCCGCAGTTCTAAGGAGCGATTTCCAACGTGGCTTTTCAATTCGGTCTTTGCCATATGTTGCAGGTCTCGCTGGCTGAGCTCAGCCCCAAATGCAAAGGGGACAGAGCTGCATGCCGGACCTACGTTTTATTTTTACTGGCCAAGACACAAAGGCTCATTCACACATGCAGACACGTCCTCATTCGTATACACACACACATCCACTTTAGGTGTTAGGTCTTAAAAGGGAGAACTTGTCCACAACCAACCACACCAGCCTACAGGAAGTGAGGATGCCCCTTAAGTTTCAGGGACCAGCCTCCCCACCCCAACACACACACACACACACACACACACACACGTTTCGCTTCTCATCCAATTCACAGAAGCGAAGAAGCTTCTCAGAGGAGAAGCGAAACTTTTTCAAAAAAAAACAGAGAAACCAAGAAAGTCCAGTTGTCTTTGGGAAAAGTACCCCTGAAGATGACGATGCCCAGCTGATCGAAAACCCTTTGGGTTGCACGGGTGAAGAAGCCCAGGTTCCTTCCCTTCCTCTGCGCGGGAAGAAGCCTTTTACGCCGAGGTTTAGCCTCGCTGGCATTTCGCTCCGAGGCTCCTCCGGCCGCCGCGCTCTCACCTGACCAGGTCGAGGAAGGAGTCGACCACATCCTTGGACGGGGGCACGTCGGCCGGGTCGCCGTACTTGGCGAGGCTGGGGTCGGCGGCGCCGGCGCCGGGCCGGATGGCGAAGGCCAGGGCCACGCCGATGGAGGAGGCCAGCAGCGTGGTCAGCAGGAAGAAGAGCAGCGCCCAGCCGCCCAGCCGGCCCAGGGCGGCGGGGTCGAGGCTGGCCGCGCCGGCCACCAGGCTGCAGACCACCAGCGGCAGGATGATCATCTTCAGCAGGCGCAGCAGCAGCTCCCCCGGGAAGGCGAAGAGCTGCATCTGCGCGGCGCCCAGCCCGCCCGGCCGCCGCACCGCCAGCCCCAGCGCCACGCCCGCCACCACGCCGGCCACGGTCAGCAGCACCAGCAGGTTGGCCCGCAGGCAGCCCCGCACGCGGGAGCAGCGGCCGCCTCGCCCGGGCATCGCCGCCGCCCGCGCCGCCGCCCCGATGTCCCCGTTGGACGCGCTCTTGGTGGCCGTCATCGCCGCTCGAGGGTGCCGCAGGGTCTCCGGGGGGTTGCGAGGCTGGGCAAACGTGGCTTTCCCACCTCCGGCTACAACACAGCCCGACCACGCGGTGCGGCCTCGCTTTTATAGCCTTGGGGGGCGGCCCCGTCTCGGGCCGGGGGAGGGGGCGGAGGGAGAGGGGGTCCCGGATTGGCTGCGGCGCGCGTCAACTTTGGGGGGAAGAGGGCGCCACCTGGTTGAAAGAAGCGGGACGGGGAGGGGCCTCGTTGGGAGGGGGCGGTGGGCGGCGCCGGGCGGGGAGCGGTTGCGTCAGCTTTCGGGAGGGGCCGCTCGGGCTGCTGCTCCGGAGGGGGTCGCGAGTGGCGCGCCCGTGGGGAGCAGCACCTGGGTCCGCCAGGTGTGCTCAGGAACAGGTCCCATCGGCCCCAGCCGAAGGGCACCCAGCCCTTACCAGGGATGGGCGTCGGAGTGGAGAACACCTGGAGGGCACCAACCTCTAGTTTCCCAGAAGGTGTGGACTACAACGTCCCTCATCCCCTGCCAGGGCACCAACCTCTAGTCTCCAAGAATGTGTGGACTACAACATCCCTCATCCCCTGCCAGGGCATCAGCAACTGGGGACTCCAGTCCTTCAGAAGGTGTGGACTACAACATCTCTCATCCCCTGCCAGGGCACCAACATCTGGAGGGCACCAACCTCTAGTTTCCCAGAAGGCGTGGACTACAACATCCCTCATCCCCTGCCAGGGCACCAACATCTGGAGGGCACCAACCTCTAGTTTCCCAGAAGGTGTGGACTACAACATCCCTCATCCCCCTCCAGACTTCCTGAAAGGAGCCAGCTCAGTGAAGGGCATTCTGGCCGGAAGTTATTTTTCAGGCACACCCCAGCTGTGGTCTGCAGAAGTCCAACAGGTAGAGTCCCATTTGCCCGTCTTAGAGTGGCCAAGGTTGGGAAACTGGTTTAGGTTTTAGGGGTTGTCACCTCCAGATTCTCAGGTTCCGCAGCGATAGTCCCAAAGCATCTAAAATCTCATAAATTTGAGAGATCTGTTGCAATAAATGGCTATTAAACTGTTAGACTACCAAGGGAATTAGAGATTTTAAACCAAAAATTATTGGATTAGTATTATCCAGCTGTCCTTAACCAGGCATTAACTGTAGGCCGTTTTCTAATAGAAAATTAGCATATTAGAAAAAAAAAACACTTTTACACACTGCAGGTGATAAAGGTTGCATAGTGTGAACAACTTCAGAAAAATCGAAAGATCTACATTTCTAGTCGGATCATTTACACGGAGTCAGAAAGGCAGGTCAGCCACAGACTGTCTGCAACCTACATATAGTACAATAAAAGAACACAACAAAATTTAGACCAATCGTGACCCAGCTCGTAGATCGCTATTAAACCGTGTAACCGTTTAACACAAATCCACCCTTAAAAGTTCTCTGGGTCATCTGTCTATAACTCAGACGTTACAATAACTCCCTTTGTCCTGGGGAAAAAAAAAAAAAACCCAGTGAGGAAATATTTAAATACAAACAAATACAACTTATGATCACAACTCGAGCCCAAAATTTCTGTTGCTAAGCAAGACAGCTGTTAAGTGAATTTTGCCCCATTTTACAACCTTCGTTTTCACCGTTGTTAAGTGAATCACGAGTTGTTAAATGAGTAACGGTTGTTAAGTGAATCTGGCTTCCCCCTTGACTTTGCTTGTCAGAAGGTTGCAAAAGGGGATCACGTGACCCCAGGACACTGCAACCGTCATAAATATGAGTCAGTTGCCAAGCGTCTGAATTTGGATCACGTGACCGTGGGGGAGGCTGCAACGTCCGTAAGTCTGAGAAACGGCCGTGTCACTTTTTTCAGTGCCGTTGTAACTTCGAACGGTCACTAAATGAACTGGTGTATGTTGAGGACTAGCTGTACTCCGTAAAGTCTGCTGGATTTTCTAACCATTTTTCTTTCTTCTTTGTTCTCGTGACACCAAACAAAATAAGGAAGCCACAATGGGTCGTTTTCTCGTCTGTTTACAAGTATTTTGCATATATTAAAACCATCTGCTAGCTTACGTAAGGGACTCCTTTATGTAATCGGTAATTTTAGACCCCCGGATTCTTGGGTGTCCCCATGAGGTTTGCGTAAGTGGACGGAAAAATATTGCCTGACTGCTCCAGGCTCCTCTATTTTTTCCATCGCCGTCCTTTCTGCGTTTGCGTCGTTAATTTCCTCCTAGCTTAGAAGAACCGTTGATGCCCTCAAAAAATACCCCGTCTGTCTTTGCTGGAAACAAAGGGAGGGGTTAAGCTTTAATTCTGACCCTCCAGGACCATGATTGACACGGCAATGTGCCTGCTGACCGGCAACGATGGGTGTTGTCCTCCATCACAACATCCCCAGGGTCACTTAGTAAAAATTCAGGGGCTTGGAACCAGCCTGTATTTACGACGGTTGCAACGTCCCCGGATCACATGATCGCCATTTGCACGCTTCCTGCCATTTGCTGTCCTCCGACAAGCAAAGCCAAGGGGGGGAGATGGATTCGCTTAACGACCGTGTGATTCACTTAAAGACTGCTGTGATTTGCTTAGCGAAAAAAGGTGGTAAAATCAGGCTGCGACTCATTTAGCAACTGCCTTGCTTAGCGATCGAAATTCTGGTCCCCCCTTGTGGCCGCTAAGTCGAGGGTTGATTTAAAAGACGTTCCTGGCATCCTGCCAAGCTGGCAGACTCCAGACTCAGCCCTTCGCCAGGCTGACCTCTGTGCTCCTCTGTGGGAGTTATGGAGGCTCTGAACTTTGTGACTCGTCCCGGGAAAGATGAGTCGGCAACTGTGTGCCTCACAAAATCAGCGATGCACAAATAAAACTGACGGCGAGAATTCTTCACTTCCCGATTGGATCCCACGGCTGATTTTTGCTTAAAGGTTTAAGGGTTGCTCTCCAACTGGATCACTTCCATCATAGTCCATCAAGAGAAGTCCATCAAGGCCAGCGGCCAGCCATCCGAGCAAACTTTGGAATTTGCTACCCCAGATTTGATGCTGGCTAGTCTGGCTTCAAACCTGGGTTGGACCAATTGAGAATAACAGTGTCGGAAGGGACCTTGGACCTCATCTAGTCCAACCCGCTGCTCAAGCAGGAGACCCCATGCCAGGGATGTCCAACTTTGGCAGCTTTAAGACCTCTAGACTTCAACAGGTTCAACATGGCTGGCTGGGGAATTCTGGGAGTTGAAGTCCACAAGGTTGGATATCCCTGCCCTATGCCATTCCGGATAAAAGGTTGTCCAGTCTCTTGTTGAAAACCTCCAGTGATGGAGCACCCACAACTTCTTCTGTCTGTTACTTCTTGTCCAGAATAGAATGCAGAATAACAGAGCTGGAAGGGACCTTGGAGGTCTTCTAGTCCAGCCCGCTGCTCAAGCAGGAGACCCTATACCATTCCAGACAAGTGGCTATCCAGTGTCTTCTTGAAAACCTCCAGTGATGGAGCACCCACAAGGTCTGGAGGCAAGTCGTTCCACTGGTTAACTGTTCTCACTGCTAGGAAATTTCTCCTTGATTCCAGATTGCTTCTCTCCTTGATTAATTTTCATCCATTGCTTCTTGTCCTGCCCTCAGGTGCTTTGGAGAATAGCTTGACCCCCTCCTCTTCAAATATTGGAAGACTGCTATCATGTCACCCCTAGACCTTCTTTTCGTTAAACCAGACGTACCCAATTCCTGCAACAGTTCTTCGTATAATAAGATTATTTCTGCTCTCAACTGCAGTCGTTAAGTCGAGGATTACCTGTAGGAACCGTTTCCCAGGTTGGTGGGAAAACTGTTAAGGCCAAAGGAGGAGAGGAAAGGAAATGGGGTAATCTTTCTGGGAGATCTTTTCTGCAGTAGATCTTCCCCAGGTGGGAAAATGCCCAGAACTCCCCGGAGGCCCCTGTGTGTCTCCCCGCCTGTGTTCTGACAACAGTTACGCAAACCCTTGTAATTGCTGGCTTTGCCTTCGCTTCGGGGACAATCTTTTCTCCCTCGGCAAGCCGTGGCAAGGATCCTTTGTGTGTTTTTCATCACAGGCCCCATCGCTGCAGGAATGTGGTCGGCCTGCCAAGCCCCCCCCCCCCGGCCCTCCGGCTTCTCTTGAGCGCCTTTGCCTTCTGGGGGGGGGCAAAGGGGAGGCGGAAATCCACCTTTCAAGCAGGCCTTTTGATCCCAGGCGAATCCAGACCCGTTCGCTCTATCGCTGCCTGTCCGTGCCAGTGAAAGAGAGAGAGATGCTCCTGGACAAGGGGTGCCGTTTGCAAGGGCGGGGAAGGCATGCCCACCCCCGGGGGCAGGTTAGGCCAGGGAGGGGCTCGGGCCTGCCTGCATGTGGGCGTTCAAAGGACGCAGACCGCCAGCCGCCACCCTCAAACGGCCTGGCTCTGGGCCGCTCACAGCAAGAAGCAAACCTAAAATAAAAAATAGCAACCAATGGAAATAATCAATAATGCGGATAAAATGGATAGTATAAAATGTAGGAAGCCTTCTCGACAAGGCTCCCTGTGGACGGGAGGGGGAGTTTTGCAGCACGTGGAAGTGTAACCTCTGAGCATGTGCAAAGTGGGCCCCATTGTTGTTGTTTTTCTTCTTTGTCTTCTCCCCTCCTCCACCCCTCCCCTTCTCCCCCTCTGCCTCCTTCCCTTCTACTCCTCCTCCTTCCTCCCCTTCCCTTCTCCTCCCCTCCTCTTCCCCTCCCCTCCTCCCCCTCCTTCCCTTCTATTCGTCCCCTCCCTTCCTCCCCTTCTCCCTTTCCCTCTTCTCCCCTCCTCGGGCCACAGATGCCCTTTCGACCTTTTACAGCCCTCAGCTGCCCAGCGTCTGAATGTCAATCACATGGCCCTGCAGATGCCACACTGGTCGTAAGCGTGAAAAACCATCATAAGTTACTTTTTTCGGTGCCGTTGCAACTTTGAACGGTTACTAAACAAACTGTTGTAAGTCAGGGACTCCCTGTATACAATATCTATATAAAAAGAATAACCTTCTTCAGCTAAAGGTCTCCGTGCAGGCAGAAGGATGCTGGCCGCCCTCTCTTGGG
The DNA here is from genome assembly GCA_023970755.1 of Azemiops feae. Classification (NCBI taxonomy): domain Eukaryota; kingdom Metazoa; phylum Chordata; class Lepidosauria; order Squamata; family Viperidae; genus Azemiops; species Azemiops feae. The sequence goes on from JALGBA010000620.1 coordinate 1,000,398, forward strand.
GGCCGGCATCTGGCAGATTGTCCCCTGGGGGGCCTTTTGCAGCCCCAGAAGGGATCCCCACAGCTGGCTGGGGCCACCAGAACCAGAACCGGTGTCGGTAGAAGCTGCCTCTGCTCTTCTCTCCCCAAACCCACTGAGAGGACAAAGAAGCAGCTTTGGCTTCCTTCTTAGGTCGAAACTCACCTGGGCACCTTTCTCACCTGAGGGCCTCGCTAAAGGTCAGCTGCTGGCAGAGAAGGAGCCTTGCCACATCAGCCTTGCGTCACCCCCACCGGCTACCTGTGCTTGGCCTCCACCTGACCTCCCTCTCCGCTAGGAACAGGTTGATCGTTCCAGAGAGTGACCGGCTCCGGGTAAGGTTTGCAGAGTGACCGGCCGGTAGGTCAACCGGTGTGCCAGCCTCTGAGCGCTCCGGACATGCGGTTATCGCTTTGCACCAGCATTAAAGGTTCAGGGTTACCGCTGTGTCAACTCACAAGGGATAAGCCATGCGGTGACTTATTGCCATTCTTGCCGGGCGTTGGCGGCTTAGGTGGAAAGTTTTGGGAGATGCTGGGTTTGCCATCTTGTTCTTCTCTCTTTCCATTGCCCAAGTTGGTTGGTTTTTTTTTTTTAAATTTAATTAACGAAAAGCAAAGAAAAAATTCTAAAGGAAGGAGAGGAAAACGGAAATAGGAGAGGAAGGAAAAGAAATATTCCAAAGGAATACTTACAGACCAATAGAAGGCAATATTTGTAGCTCAGGTTGAATTGTGGGCTCCTTGGTGCTCCCTGAGCTTGGTTGTTTCCTTGCAGACGTTTCATGACCCAGCTAGGTAACATCATCAGTGCTAGAAGGGAGAAGGGGGTTGTGGAGAGGAGGAGGAGGACTGTGGGGTCCTGGGTGCTCTCTGAGCTGGGTGGTTTCCTTGCAGACATTTCATGACCCAGCTAGGTAACATCATCAGTGCTAGAAGGCAGGGGGGGTTGTGGAGAGGAGGAGGAGAGGAGGAAGACTGTGGGCTGTTTGATGCTCTGAGCTTGGTTGTTTTCTTGCAGACATTTCATAACCCAGCTAGGTAATATCATCAGTGCTAGAAAGGAGGGGGTTTTGCAGAGAGGAGGAGGACTGTGGGGTCCTGGGTGCTCTCTGAGCTGGGTGGTTTTCTTGCAGACATTTCATGACCCAGCTAGGTAATATCATCAGGGATAGAAGGGGATGGGGGTTGTTGCTCTTTAGGACAAGCCACTTGCATATAAATGGACAGCAAATCTTCCTCAGGTCTCCGAGCATCTACTGTAAAGCCCAGCCCTGAGGCTGTGCAGGCGGTGCTGTTTAACCAGCCTTTAGTCAGCCTTTAGTCTAGTTTGCAATACTTTATGATGACAAAGATCCTAATAAAAGTTTATTACACGTTTCATGCTTGTTTTCCTAAACGCTACAGAGCAAGGGTGTTCAGCCTCAGCAACTTTAGGACTTGTGGACTTCAACTCCCAGAATTCTGGGAACTGAAGTCCCCAGGTCTTAAAATGGCCAAGATTGGACCATCGCTATACAATTTCACCGCATAACACAGTCAAAGGGGGGGGGGAAGTGGCAATTCGCCCAACAGGAGCTGTTCTCCCCCCCCCTCCACCAAGAAAAGGGTCTCCCCAGCCAACATTTTCTCTTTGGGGTTCTCCTAGGAGGGGCAAAGGGGGGGCACATTTTAGTTTCCATATGCAGAGCGGCTGCCGATTCTCCCTGGCAGGGAATGAAAGCTTATTCAATTCCCCCCCTGGAGGCTGGTTCTTAGCCGTGCCTCTTAGCGTGCCGGTTGTGGCTGATGGTTAGGGGAGTCCAACAAATGCCTCTTTCCTTTTTTTTCCAAGGTTGCAGAGATGCAGATTCGGGCTTCCTCTTCTGCTGCTGCTGCAACCGTCTGCGGCTGCTGGTTTTTCCCCCCCTCCTTGCATCAGCCAGTTGAGGAAGTGGGAGGGCTGCTTGCTCAGGCCACGACAGAGTCTTCTCCCCTTGCATCAGCAGCCTGCGCAAGCTGCAGCCCCATAGCAAACCTTAGAACATAGAATCCTAAGGCTGTAAGGGACCTCAGAGATCTTCTAGTCCAGCCCCCTCCTGCTCAAGGCAGGAGACCCTTATACCATTCCGAACAAATGGCTGTCTATAGTCTTTTCTTGAAAACCTCCAGTGATGGAGTTCCGGAGGCAAGGCGTTCCCCTGGTTAATTGTTCTCATTGTCAGGTAATTTCTCCTTAATTCTAGGTTGACAGAATAACAGAGTTGGAAGGGAACTTGGAGGTCTTCTAGTCCAACCCCCTGCCCGTAGCAGGAGACTCTATACAATTTCAGACAAGTGACTGTCCAGTTTCTTTTTGAAAACCTCCAGTGATGGAGCACCCACAAATTCTGGTGGCAAGCTGTTCCACTGGTTAATTGTTCTCTATTGTCAGGAAATTCCTCCTTAGTTCCAGGTTGTTTCTCTCCTTCGTAAGTTTCCATCCGTTGCTTCTTGTCCTGCCTTCAGGGGCTTTGGAGAATAGATTGACTCCCCTCTCTTCTTTATAGCAGCCCCTCAAATAGATACACTGCTATCATGGCACCCCTGGTCCTTCTTTTCATTAAACTAGACATACCCAATTCCTGCGTTCTTGGTATGTTTTAGCCCATTACAATCCTTCAAGTTGGCAATCCCTTTTTTCTAAGGAAAACCCAGATTTAAGGTCTGGGCACCTTCCTGGGATGGTTTCTGAAACACCACATGGCCCGTCTTAACTTAGCCTAGCCTAGCCTAGGGTGTTGTGTGAATGTGGAATTTGTCTTCGCCCCAATGCAGGGTCATCCTGTTCCTCTGCTTTACAGGTGTTTCCCTTCAGGATGGAAGACTTCGGATACAATCAGGGGGCCTGCAAATTCTGGGCAACCACACCTGCAATGCTGCAGGTGTATACAAAAAAAAGCTCCGATCGCAGCATCGAGGTCACGGGCCCAGGACAGCTGGCGGTTTGGGTTCTGCTTAGCAAGTTGTGTAAACAGGTGCAGGGGGCTAAGCCGACGTGCAACCCCAGGCAGTTGTGGTTTGACAAGCCACGGTTTTGCAGGCTGGACAGCGCCTGCACAATTTCAAAGAGTGGCTACATTTCCACCATCGGGGAGTTAGGAAAGGGTGTCCCGTTTCTTGGCTGCTGCACCTGAGATCCTGGCCTGTTGTCCCACGTCATCGCTGGGTTGCTTTGCCAATAAAAGGCTGCGTCTGTTTTCAGGCAGAACCGGCCGATCAACAAACATTGCTACCTGGCATTGGACCTTGCCAGGAAACCGGGATCAAGGGGGGGCCCAGTGCAGTCTATTTCCCCTTGTTAGAGGGCACCCTTGGGGGATCTTCCCTAAACACACAGGCACTTTTTAAAAAAAAGATGCTTGAAAAAACACCCAGATCCCAGAAAGGCTCCATCTACCCATGTCATCTATCCATGCCAGTCTGTCTGTCTATCTACCTATCATCTATTCATATTTTAAAACTGCCCATCTCCCTCACAAGAGGAACCCTGTGCGATGAGCACAAAAAAAACCACATTAAGTTATTTATAAAGATATGCACGATTGCAGGACTGGAACTTTAAACTGCGCATTTCCGCGCCTGCTGCTGTGTGCAAGCCTGTCTTGACTTCCTAGGAAGGGGCTTTACCAGGGGCATCCCCTTGGCCCACGATCACTTCCCCAATCCGTTGCCCTGCAGAGCGCTTGGCCCGTTGCCTCTAGAGCTCAATCTCAAGGCTGTGTGGACTTCAGCTCCCAGAATTCCCCAGGCAGCAGGAGATGGGGAGTTCTAGTCCCGCCTTAGCCATGAAAGCCGGCTGGGTGACTTTGGGCCAATCCCTCTCTCTCTTAGCGTAACCCAGTTTGCAGAGTTGTTGCTGTTGAACAGGAGGAGGAAAGAACGTTATGCAAGGCTGCTGCCTTGTGTCACTCATAAAACTATTGCTCCTAAAGTAATAACGGCAGGATAAAAATCAAATCAATAAAATAGAACAGTGCACTAAATCAAGAGCAAATGCAGCTCTGCTTTGGCCCCGAACTTAAACCCAGACAATCTTGGCTTGTTCAAATCCTGAGGATTGGGTGGGATGCGTGAACCAGGCTGCAGGAAATCCCAGATGGGCAGAGGACTAAAAAGCGCCCCCTGGTGGCCACCGATCCTCAACCTGGGCAAACTTGGCAAGCCGGTCACCAGGTGCAAGGACAGAGCTGGCCCATCGCCAGAGAACATCTTAGGTTGGGCCACCCTCCTTACTACAGCAGAGGTAACGCGGAAGGCAAACAGGGAGGCAATTTGCCCTCCCGGAGGCATTTTACAGCCAAATGTTCCCGCTGATCCAAAACATGTTTGATAGATGCACAACAGGGTCATTCTGACCTCGAAGAGTCTTAACAATTGCTGGGTGTGCATGTGAAGACGCGACACGCCCGTCTGGATTAGGGCTCACAATAGCAGGTTCCTCCTCACCTGGCCCACCAGCCATCTGCTATCAAGAGGGGTGAATTTTACTTGGGAATTTATTGACTGTGGGGAAAAGGCCACTGTCTTTGCCAGGAGAAAGTCAAATAAGCTGGAACGGCGTCTCCATGACCCACGTAACCCCGGTTCACTGATCAGGGTTTGGCCCATCTATTTTCCTTTTGTTTTTTAAAATATATTATTTTCATCTTTTGTAATATTGTTTTGTAAGATTGTAAGCTGCCCAGGTCGCATGACAGTGAGATGGGCGGTGAATAAATTGAATATTTTTACTGAAGCCCAAGCAAGGAAACCAGCTGGACCTCTGGGATCTTGGAGCAGCAGTGCCCAGCCTTGCCAACTTTTAAGACTTGTGTCCCAAAAGGCAACTGGACTTTTGTTTTTCCTTGAAGATGTTTCGCTTCTCATCCAAGAAGCATCTTCGGTCCTTCAACTCCCAGAATTCCTCAGTCAGCCTGTTTCATGCTGGCTGGGGAATTCTGGGAGCTGAACTAGCTTAAAAGTTCCTGACGTTTTGTGCGTTTATTTCGTTATTAAATTTAATCTAGGTTGAGCAACTCTGCGTTGGACTATTTAACATGGAGAGCACAAGAAAACCTGGTTTATAGGGTTCAGTAAGGGGAGAGGGGCCTGCACGGAGTGACATACTATCAAATATTACGGAATGGGTTCATAAATTTTGCTAATGGGCAACTTAGTGCTCCCTTGTTCTTGGTCTGGCACATACAAAACACCGAAACAAAACACAATTAATTGGATTCGTTAATCGAAGTGAACACGGGCTGGGGAAGCAGCGCTGCATTGTTCCTCCAGAAACAGGCCAGGATTTAAATGAGCAACTTTCTCTTTCCAGTGTTGGATGGATGGTTTATTTCAAGACATCACTTTACTAGCAGTGGAATTGCTCAAACCCACTTATTACAGGTGCCTGTACTCACACACACGTATTCACACACACACGCACACAAAGACGTGGTCCCTCTTCTGCAGATGCAGCAGTACAAGACGTTGACATGGATGGCCAGATGGGGAGGGGGCAGCAGACCAACAACAGGGAGAGTGGAGAGCAGTGGGATACCAAATGGCAAGGGGGGTGGGTGGGTGGGAGAAGGAGCTCTCTCCTCTTCAACCCCCCCCCCTTTTTGAGCAAAGAAGCGAGCCTAACCTGCCAGCTCTCCCTCTTCCACATGGACCCCACTTTCCAGGCAGGGGGGAGCAAAAGAGGAGATACCCCAATGGAGACCCCTCCCCCCCAAAAAACGCTTGCTCCCTGCCAGCCTTCAGCTCTGGGTTATGGGGTGAGCAAGTCTCTGATTTGGGGTGCCGGAGAAGAAGAGAGGTGGGGCTGGCAGGAAGCGGCAGGGTCTGAAGAGAAGGACCCCCAACGAGGCCATGGATGAGCCCCCCACGGCCCCCGCAGATCATTCCAACGACTGCAGCATCAGGAGCTGCTTTAGCACCTTCGTCTGGCTGGTTTCCCGGATTTCTCCAGCGAGGAACATCTCGTCCACCACCGTGTAGACCTGCAAAGGAGCAGAGGGGGCTGATGAAATGGGGGGGAAGGGTCCTACGCAGGAGAGACCACCGAGGATGGTTGCCGGCCTCGGAGCAGCCTAACACAAGTCTGTCCCACTTGCTCCAGCGGGGCGGCCTTGAAGATGAGCGGCAAATAAATATATTGGATAAATCACAGGTCTATTTTGGATCCCGTTGGCTGAAGAATTTCAGCTGGGGAGTCCCAGAAGAGCTTTTTCTGCCCTGGCCCCCGCCCTCTGGAATACAGGCAGTCCTCCACTTACAACAATTGAGCCCAACATTTCCGTTGCTAAGCGAGACATTTCCGTTGCTAAGCGTTGCTAAGTGAGTTTTCCCCCATTTTTGTGACCGTTCTTGCCACAGTTGTTAAATGAATCACTGCAGTGGTTCAGTTAGGATCACGGTCGTTAAGCGAATCTTGGCTTCCCCGTTGACTTTGCTGGTCAGAAGGTCACAAAAGGGGATCACATGACCCCCGGGGACGCTGCAACCGTCATAAATACGAGTCAGTTGCCAAGCGGCTGAATTTTGATTATGTGACTACAGGAGGTGCCCAAACAGCTGCGTGAAAAATGGTCGTAAGGCACTTTTTCCAGTGCTAGTCTAACTCTGAACGGTCACTCCACGAAGTCGAGGACTCCCTGTATTCTCCCTCAGGGGGTGAGGTCGGCCCCCACCCTCCTGGCCTTCCGGGAGAGCCTTAAAATCTGCCTCTGCTAGCCGGTTGGGGACCCCGATTGGGGGGCGCTCTACACTGGGGATGGCCGATGGGGTAGGCAGAATAGCAGAACAACAAAATTAAGGGAATAGCAGACTTGGAAGGGACCTTGGAGTCTTCCAGTCCAACCCCCTACGCCATTTCAGATAAACGGTTGTCCAACCTCTTCTTAAAACAAGTAACGAACTCCCACCTTGTAGAAGTTGAAGACCAGGTCGAGCTCGCAGACGTTGTGAAAATACTCGTTCAAAACCTGAGGGGAGGGAGACAAAGGCCGGCTGAGCGGGGGGCTTCAGCCCTGCGCACGAGGCGGGCGGGAAGTGGGGTGCAACCCCGGGGGCCGAGGACCCCTTGCTGCAGAGCAGGGGCTGTTCCCGCGAGGGGCTGTCAGGCACACATCGGCCCCTTTTTAATCAACTAGCCTTTCGTGCAAACGCTCAAAGGCAACGAGAAGGCGGGGAGGAGAAACAGGAGAAGCTGCCACATTAGTTCTATTGCTACACCAGACCACCCCTGTCCCGTCAGGTCGTTTCAGAGACACAGGCGGTCCTCGACTTACGACCACAAATGAGCCCAACTTTTCCGTTGCTAAGCGAGACATGCGTTAAGTGAGTTTTGCCGCCTTGTACGGCCTTTCTCGCCAGTAGAACGAATCGCTGCGGATGATAAATGAGTAACCCGGTTGTGAAGGGAGTCTGGCTTCCCCGTTGACTTGGATTGCCAGAAGGCCGCAAAAGGGGATCACGTGACCCCGGGATGCTGCAGCCGTCGTAAGTGTGAGTCAATTGCCAAGCATCCGAACATAAATCAGGTGACCACAGGGATGCTGCAATGGTCATTAAATAGGAAAAACAGTCGTAAGTCACCTTCCTCGGTGTCATTGTAACTTGGAAAGGTCACTAAACACTGGCAAGTCGAGGACTAACGGTGTTACTCTTGTATCCACTTATCTGGAAGGGTAGAACTTCCGGAACCGCTGCACGAAGACAGATGTTCACCGGCCTGTGAGGGAGACAGGCCTGCTTTGCAGCTGGACAGGCCCACACTCACCTCCACAAAGTTGTGAATGGCCTCGAGGTAAGCTAAGTTGTTGTCGTTCACGTCCACGCAGATGCAGAAATAGAGCCCAGCGTAACGCCGGTAGATGATCTTGAAGTTGCGGAACTGGGAGAAAAGAAGGCAAACCGCCATCAGGGCCGGGAAAACAAACACGGGTGTGTTAGAAGCAGGGCAATGCCGGTCAAGGGGGATGGCGATGGTTCTACCACCAGGCCACGATCCTCTTCTCAACACGAACAAACCTGCTTTATGCAAATCAGCCGTTTGGTCAAACGGCTCCCACGTAAAGATGGGTTTCACCAGCCTTAAAAGATGCTTATCCTTCTCTCTGCCGGCTTTTATTTATCGTACGGCCCATTCCCATCATATTTCAGTAAAAAAGGGAACCCAGGGACAAAATACAACAAATAGAATTACTGAAATCTTAACAGGAAGATGACAGACACGTATAGCTAAGTTGTAAATATAATTTTTTTACTTCACTAGTCACAGCTGGGAAACCAGTCAAATCTCCATTATCTGTTTTGACGCTGTCACCGTGTCGGAGTTTGATTTTGGGTGCCAGTCACAATTTGGCGATGGCATTTTGTCATAGTGGACGGCCTGGTAGATGTGCAGATACCGCCTACGAATGTCTGCTGGCTTGAGAAAGGTTGATGAGGTCTTCTAAAGCGGGGGGGGGGGTATGTGTCTTCAACCTTGGCAACTTTAAGACTTATGGACTTGGTAACTCCCAGAATGCCAGCTGAGGAATTCTGGGACTTAGTCCATAAGTCTTAAAAGTTCTCAAGGTTGGGGACTCATGTTCTAAAGAACTGGCTTCTCAAGAATTTGGAGCATGCGTTTTAGCAAGAAACCGGAGGCTGAAAGGAGGAAGTGAGATCCGGAGAAGCAAAAGGGGATCAGGAACTCCCACAGAGGATTCTAGTCGGTAACTGGATCTCCTAAGAGTAGATGCGTTCACTCAATTCAATTCTACCTCTCCAGCTTCAATTGCCTCAGTCAGGTGAGTGCTGAAGCTAAGCCATCCCAAGAGGGCTCTCCTCTCCCCCAAATTTAAATTTTAGTTTTTGCCTGCAGACAGACAGGGCCCTTGGACATAAGATCCTGTCACCCTATCCAGTGGGAGTAAAGGGAATTTCATTTGTGTTGGTCTTTCAACATTTCCCTTGTAGGTCACACTTATCACGGAGAGTAGAACTGCCCTGGTTTGAGAGAGAGATGCCTTGAGGCCATCAGTTTGGTCTCATAATGGTTAAGGTGCTGGCCTAGAATCCAGGAGGCTGTGAGTTCTAGTCCTGCCAGCTGGGTGACTTTGGGTCAGTCACCAGGAGATGGTGAGTTCTAGTTCCACCTTAAGCATGAAAGCCAGCTGGGGGACTTTGGGCCAATCAGAAGGAGATGGCGAATAGCGAATAGAATAGAGCTAGAAGGGACCTTGGAGGTCTTCTAGTCCAGCCCCCCTGCTCAAGCAGGAGAACCTATAGCATTTCAGAAAAGTGACTGTCTAGTCTAGGGGTAGGCAACCTTGGCTCTTTCATGACTCGTGGACTTCAACTCCCAGAATTCCTGAGCCAGCCAAGCTGGCTCAGGAATTCTGGGAGTTGAAGTCCACGAGTCATGAAAGAGCCAAGGTTGCCTACCCGAGATCTAGTCTCTTCTTGAGTGAGTTCTAGTTCTGCCTTAGGCATGAAAGCCAGCTGCGTGACTTTGGGGCAGTCACTCTCTCTCAGCCCAGCCCACCTCCCAGGGTTGTTGTTATGGGGGAAAACAGGAGGAGGAAGGATTATGATGTATATTCGCCGCCTTGAGTTATTTGTAAAAACGATAAAAGGCAGGATAAAAATCTAATAAATAAATCAGGCCACGAAAGTACTACCTCCACAAAATTAGTGTGCTTCGCATCTCGGACGGTGACCACTGCATGCACCTCCTCGATCAGCTTCTGCTTCTCGTCGTCATCAAACTGCATGTACCACTTGGCCAGGCGGGTTTTGCCAGCCCGGTTCTGAATCAGGATGAAGCGAATCTGTAAAAGAGGATCCACAAACAGGCCGCCTGTAATCCAGAATCCGAACAGCATTCAGCCACAAGCAGCGAGAAGCTCCCACTGTGGGTGCTGGGATCCTCCAGCTAACATCAGGAGCTGCAACAAAACATTTTGTTTCCTCTTTGGTCTCCCTTTAGCAGACCTAATTACTGCCTGCTTCCTCTTGGCATCTCTGGCTGCACGAATTGCACACTGGAGAATGGGGCATTTTTCCCAAAGGACTGCAAAAACCTTGCTAGCCTGACCCCATTTTTGCTTAGCTCCACTTTCCAACTGTGGAGCTAAGATAGGGAAGTGACCCACCCTAATCCAGAGAGCACAAACAGCAAAGGCTTGTGATCTCTTCCAGCACCAAACAAGACATGTTTTCTTCTGATTCCAGGAATAATACAAGCAGTTTTATGTCCTGGTTAATCAGGCAATCTCCGCACCACAAGAGTGTAAAACAGCAATGGCCTGTTTGCCAAATTAAAGAAAAAAAAAAGTCAGATGTCATCTCAAGGGAATTTTCACAAGACAGATAATCCTCGACTTACTATCCATTTAGTGACCATTCAAAGTTACAGCGGCCCTGAAAAAGTGACTTACGAACGATTTTCACACTTACGACCGCTGTAACATCACATGATCAAAATTCAGACACTTGGCAACTGACTCATACTTATGGCGGTTGCAGGGTCCCGGGATTGTGTGATCCCCTTTTGCGACCTTCTGGCCAGCAAAAACAATGGGGAAGCTAGATTCACTTAACAATTACTAATTGTTATTAATTTAACAACTGCAGAGATTCACTTAAGAGCCGTGGCAAGCAAAATCACTGAATCAGTCTTGCTTAACAGAAATTTGGGCTGAATTGTGGTCGTACGTCGAGGACTCCCTGTAGGTTGGATTTTAGTACCTCTCCTCTGGCTGGGGATGATAGGAGCTGTGGGGGGGGGGGGCAATATCCCTAGCAAAATACGGTTAGCCTACCTTCCAGGGCTGTTGTACAGATCCAGAACTGGATTTTTTTGCCCCTGGCCCCCTTCTGAACCTCATTTACCGCGGGGATCCCCCTCAGAGTCTCTACCGTTTGAACGGGAATAATGTTTAATATTTTGGCTGCTGGGAAGGGGGGGGAAGCGCAGAGAAGGGGGGAGATTGGGGCAGGTAGAGTTGGGTGGCCCCTAGGAATATGGCCTGGTCTGGGAGGGGTCTTAGGATCACGCTAAGACCCCCTACTCGCCCCCGACCAAAATAATGGCATTATTAGGGTTTATCACGACACCAAGCAAGACCCCCCCCCCGTTTCTCCCCCGCCTGGCAGCCCCGCTGCTCCAGTGACCCCCCCGCCTCCTTTAAAGAGGCCCCCGCCCCTCCTTACCATGATGGCTCCCGAGTCCCCCTCCTCCTCCTGCTGCCCGCAGAGCCCCCGGGAAGCTGCTTCAGCCCCCCGACTCTATTCTGCCTTCCTACCGGATATTCGACAAGGGCGGCTGCCAAGCGCTCAGCCCGTCGGGAGTTGTAGTCTAAATGCAGGAAGGAACCGGAAGAGGAATGAAGCACTCCCGGTCAGCCCTCGCGCCAGCAAGGAGCCTATAGGATTGTTTTCCAGGCCGGGCGGGCCACGCGACGGCTGCGCTGCATGCCGGGAGCTGTAATTTCTTTGGGTTGGGGAAAAAAAAGTGTGCCGGTTGCTTCCAGTAGGGGGAGCCCGTGTTCCGTGATGTTCGCATGAAGCCGGGGACTCGTGTGGCAGAAGGAAGCTGAGCGAGTGAGGCCTCAAGCGCTGCCTGGGCTGGACTTTAGCCCCAGGCTCAGCCGGGCCTTGTAGGCCCAAGGTTTCTGCGCCCTAACGCAAGAGGGTGCTGCGGTCTAGAGGGAATAGGAGACATGCTTGGGAATACTGTAGTCACCCTGATGGACCTCTAGCTTGAGAACTTCAACTTTTCATAGGAACAAAATAATAATAATCTCAAATAATAGAGGCAGATGGTTGTAGAGCATCTCCTGCCCCAAAGGGTGTTTCTTTGTCAACCTAAAGAAGGAAAATTTGGTTCACTAGGGATTCAAGCTGCAAAGGCAGGCCAGTTTTGCATCCTAAGCAGAGGACTACCTGAATTAATCATTCTGAGAAACATGCAGTGCAGCTCCTGGAACTTTGTGGTACAGGCTACAGCCCTAAGTAGCGAGCTAGATGGATGAGAGCAGGCATCATAATTTCAAAAGCCACTTTGCCAAGATTGTCATTCTTGGCATCACCTGGGGAATTCTGGGAGATTCCCAGCCCTCTTATGAAATGGGTTTGGAAGAGACCACATGGTAGAACACAAAGTCCACATCATCTGCCATTAAAAAGATCAAGAAGCAGAGGATGGAAAGGACTGCTGTGAACAGTTGTGTGGCGTTTTCAGGCTTGCCACAATAGGGTGGGGTCACTCATGAATCTTGACCGACAAGAGAAGATAACACACAGGTTTTCCTCTGGACGAGTGAACCCAGGGCGTGTCCTGTGTTCCTCTTTTATTTGGCAACATACATGAGGAAGTGAGCAGGTGTCAATATAATTGGTTACATGTTATAAGGAAATAAGTACATGCTATCATATAATTGGTTACATACTTGTTGCAGGGCAGAAAACTAAGTAGGTTAACATGCAATTGGTTCTACTTTCCTACATAGCGTCCTAGCATATAATTGGCTGATGCTTTCTATAGGATGTGGTTTTCTCTCATGTCCGGAGTTATCCGGACAGGCTCTGTGGCTAGCGTTTCTGCGTAAACAGCAGGTATTCAAGCATAGCAAAGGATGTGGTTATGTGATAGGATGTGCACATTCACATATTCAATGCAGCTATGCTAGTTTCTTATACATTGTCAGGTTCTGACAATAAATCTACATTTGATGCAAAGCAAAGTTACTTGACCATTGCAGAAAATCCCAACACAGTTGTGCTGTTCTTCACCGAATCTACAATGTTTTTCTCCCAACGTGCTGCTGTCCAGATGTGTTAAAAATCCCATTTTAGAGCCGAAGTCCATCTCTTTCAGAGGGCGGCAGGAAGAGGGAAAAAGAGAGCCCTGGGTGCCAGCCACTACATCGTGCCATCTGGAATGTCACTTGCCCTCCATAGAATGCCCACAGGGAGAACCATATTTGTTTTGTTTATTTTAAAGATTCCTGGGCAAAGCTCAGGTTTGTGACAAGGCAGGTTTCCAATCTTGCGGTCTGCGAGTCAGAATAAGAAATCTTGATTTAAATCCCGAAAGATCACCCCCAAAACCATGGACTTTGGCTGAAAAGTAATCGATCTCAGCAAGAACTTCACTTTTTGGTTGCTTTTCTCCTGCTGTGGAAAACATGTCTGTGGGTCTTCGCTCCCCCATCCACTTTTTTCCAAGTACTGGTAGTCATCAATTCCACAATTGTGCCCAAACTTCAAGATCCAATCTGGGTTAGTCACCAGGACCAGAGGTTTACTTTTCCGAGCTTTCGGACCCGTGCTGGAGCCCATCTTCAGGGAACTTCTCCCTACTGGAACATGGGTTAATTATGGGTTTATTAACATATTCTAGCAGAGAGAGGTTCCCTGAAGATGGGCTCCAGCACGAATCCCAAAGCTCGGAAAAGTAAACTTCTGGTCCAGATGACCGATCCCGATTGGATCATGCAACATTATCCTGGGACACATATGTTTGCCTTCATTTGTGAGCCCAAATTTTCCATTGCTAAGCAAGACAATTGCTAAGTGAGTTTTGCCCCATTTTATGGCCTTTCTTGCCACACTTGTTAAGTAACACAATTGTTAAGTGAATCTCACTTAACCACTGTCTTGCTTGGCAACAAAAAAATTGGGCTCAATTGTGGTTGTGAGTCAACATCTGCACCAAGAATTATCCTCATAACTGCTCTTTCAGCTGAATTCCCTGTGGAACCCCAAACAGGACCTCCCCAGGTTATCTTCACACCTGGGTTGAGTGGTCCTTAATTAGCTCCTAAACGATTAGTATTTGAAATCCACAAGTCTTAAAAGTTACCAAGTTTGGACACCTCTGATCTAGCACAGATAATAAGTGAAATTGGTTGTAATTTAACGTGCTGGATGAACTCTGCTGTTATTATTTAATCGATTCTGATTTAAACAAGCCACAGTTTAGCATAACATATAAACCAGCTGTCTGCTTTTGGTGGCACTCCCAAATATTGCATAGATTTCCAGCCTAAATCGGGCACGGACAAATCATGCAGCCTATTTGTGTATGATGGGTTCCTTGTTCTATCTGACTTTTATGAATTAAGATAATGGTGGTAATGTTTTGGCAAAGGTTCTTTTAATTAGCAAATATGAAACAGGAGGCTGGTTCACAGCAGAGCAAAGCAGCAGTTTCCACCATTACCTTAATTCAGAAAATTACCTTTGGGCCTCATTGAAACAAGAGAAATTTAGAGAAAATAAAAATGGTGTTGGCGTGGGTGCAGCCCAGGTTTTTATCTAGGAGAGTGCCTATTTGCCCAGAAATAGTGCCAAGCTGGCACCTTGGAAAATAGAGGAGAACAACTTCAACTGTGGGGACCTTGCTACTCTCTGAGCTAAGTGGTTTTCTTGCAGAGGTTTCATGACCCAGCTAGGTAACATCATCAGTGCTAGAAGGGAGGGGGGGTTGCTCTGTTTAACTACCAAGAAAAAATAACACCCCACCCACATTTATAAGACAAGCTGCTAGTATATATAGAGGAACCCCCCTCCTCCCTTACAGCACTGATGACGTTCCCTAGTTGGGTCATGAAACGTCTGCAAGGAAACCACCCAGCTCCGAGTCCCCCCAGGGACACCGCAGTTCTTGCCCTTCCCCAGCATCGGAGCCCCCTGCAGAGCCGGGCTTCGCTCAGGGACCCCAAGGCAGAGACGGGGCTGCCCACCAAAGGCACCAACCGGGATGAAAGCAGCCCCAGGGGCGGGGAGGGCGAGTCAGCCCTGAACGGCCGGGAGGAGGAAGGGCGCCGGGGCCGGCGAGGCGCTCCCGGAACAAAACCCGGCGGCAGCGGCGGCGAGGAGAGTCTGGGGGCGCCGCGGCCAGACCCCTTTTTCTCCCCCCCACCTCCCGGGAGGGGCCCGGAAGAACCCACCAGGCCCTCCTCGGAGGTTGGGCGGTGGGCTCGGCCGGGGGGGCACCCCCCGCGGAACTCCCCTTCCCCAGCAGAGAAGGAGCCTCCTCGTGCGCGTGCGCGCCGCCGCCGCCCTCCACTCTCGGCTTCGCCCCTCCGCCCCGCGCGCGCCCTTTCCCTCCCTCCCCCGCGTGCGTGCGCGCCCCCGCCCGGCGCGGGGCAAGAAAGGCGGGGCTACCCCGGCGCAGGCGCGTTCTCTCCCTCGGCGCTCCGTTCCGGGGGCGCGCCCGCATCCTCTCCTCCTCGGGCCGTAGCGTCGGCCCCGCCCCCCTGCTCGGCCCCGCCCCCCCTGCTCGCTCCCCCTCTCAGGGTCTGCCGGCGGCGCGAGCCGCGGCTCCTGCGCCAAGGATCGGCCTGCTTGGGCGCGCGTGCGCGGTAGTATCGGCGCGCGCGGCCCCTCTGAGACGCACGCGGCCCCGCGCCCCGTCGCTTCTCCCTCAGTCGATGGTTTCGCCGCCGCCGCCGCCCCTCAGCGTGAGGCGAAGGCGCCTCCTCGACCTCTCCCGCCGCCGCCGCCGCCCCCCGCCCGCCGCCCGGCCTCCCCCTTCGTCCCTCGCGGCGGCCGGGTGAAGGAAGGCAGGAAGGGCGGGCGAGCGAGCGAACGAACGAGGAGGGAGGGAGGAACATGGCGCCGCCTCCTCCGCCCTCGCCGCCGCCGCCGCCGCGGGTCCTCGTCCGCCCCGCCCCGAGAGCCCGGCCTGGCCCGGCCCCGCCGCCCCCGACCCGGTGAGTCGCCTAGCCTGCCGCCGCCTCGGCCCGGCGGAGGAACAATGAGGGGGAGGAGGAGGCGGGGGTCCCCGGGGGAGACCCTTCCCCACGGTGCCCTCCCCCGGAGCGCTGCCAGCGGGCGGGGGGGCCGTGGCGGGGAAAGGGAGGCGCCCCTCGGAAGGTGGGAGGGAGGGAGGAAGACCCTTCCCCGCCTCGGGGAGGGCCAGGTGCGTCCTCCCGCCCCCCCCACGTCGGGGATGCAGCATGGGGGGGAGGGGGAGGCAAGGAGGAAATGGGCGGCCCCTCCCGGCCGCCCCCGGGCTCCGAAGGGGGCATCCCTGTCTGGGGGGGCTGCCTGTCTGGCTGCCCCCTCCGGGGAGGGAGAATAGCCCCCCCCCTCTGCCAGACTTACCACCCTCCCTGCAAACCCAGCGCCGGCGCCTTCTTCATTCGGGGCCCGGCTTGGATATGCTGGGCGGACCCAGACAATGCGGGGCCTGGAGTTCCCCGGGTGCTGTGAGTGGAGGGGGGGGGCGTGGGGGGGCTGGAATTGAGGGAAAAGGGGAGAAGAGCCAGAGAAAGTGTGGGACAAAAGGCCACCGCTGTTGCTTTGGGTGCGCATTGGGGGGGGGGGCTGGGAAGAAGGAGGACCATTTGCTGGAGGGGGGGGGGAGAAAAGGCTCAACTAACCAATGTCAACCATCAGAAAACAGCCAGAGATCCGTTTGGAGCAGCAGCGAGAGGCTGTGAAGGCTTCTGCTTGGGATCCTCTTGCTCTGGGAATGTTGGACAGGAACTGGGAACCATCTTTCCACAATTGGGGGGGGGGGTGTCTTGGGTCCTTCGGATGAACAGCCGAAATTCCAAATGGTCCTACTTTGCCACTGGGAAGGAGGGCTTCCTCCAGCCCTGCTCTCTCAAGGAAATGGGAATTCCTCTCTCCTTAAGTTGAAGAAGTTGGAATACAGGTAATCAGTCCTCGGTTTACAACCATTGGTTTCATGACAGTTCGAAGTTACAACGGCACTGAAAAAAGTGACTTTTGACCATTTTTCACACTTAACAACCGTTGCAGGATCCCTGTGGTCAAAATTCGGACACTTGGCAACTGGCATGTATTTACGACAGTTGCACTGTCCTGGGGTCATGTGATCGCCATTTGCAACCTTCCCGGCTGGCTTTCCATGAGCAAAATCAATGGGGGAAGCCAGATTTTGCTTTACGACCTACACGATTCACTTAACAACTATAGCGATTCACTTAACAACCATGGCAAAAAGGTCGCAAAATGGGGTGGGACTTCCTTAACCAATTCCTTGCTTAGCGGTGGAAAGGTTGGGCTCGATTGAGGTCACAAGTCTGTTGAGATCCTGTGTTTGCTGCGGAACTGAAATGAATGTTGGGATTCCAGGGTAATCCATGGGAATTGTGTCTATTGCCCCAGTTTTAGAAATGAGGGTGCATTTGGGGGGACAGGATCCATACCGTTTCATTGTGAGCGTGTTGTCTTGCCCACCTTCACTTCCTGTTGCCTAAAATGGTCAGACCAAAATTGGTTTCACACTTCTCTGTACATATTTAGTATAATGTTCAAAATAAGGCTCAGTTAGGGCCTACCTGTGTGAGAGCAGTAAAATGAGGTGCTGTTTTCTGCATCTCTCAGTTTTTGCTTCCATCTGGCTCTCCTGGGAACATCATCTTCAAACTCTCTGCAGAATAGCATCCTTTGGCTATTTGTAGTCATCCTTTCCGCAAGTCAGTAATGCTTAGGAAGCGAAAAGAGGTTTTCCTTAACTTGTGGCTGCAAATTAAAATACGATATTTTGTTTGATGCGGTAGAATTTATCAGGATGATGTTACTTTAACAAAGCCTTTGGGGAAATGTCATAATACCAGTCATGCTCAACTTCTGGTGACTTTGTGGATGTATCCCTCTAATTCTCTTGGCCACACTACAGAAGCAGTTAGGGATTATGTTCCTCCAAGATGTTTTTTTTCAGCTTCCCAATCCTGGAAAATCTGCGATTCTGTTCTCTACCATCCAAGTCAAACTGGACCAGACTTCGCCTACCTTCCAAGCCTAGACAAAATTGTCTATTGTAAAAGCCATCCAAAGCACAGGGGTGGGTGGGGGTGGGGGGAAGAAGGCAGTCTAGCATTAAGGAACATGCCCTCTACATTTTTCTTCTAAATTCTCTTCCTCTCTCTATAGTATATGGTTGAGATACATCAAGGCTATGCTTGCCTCCTTAGGCTCATTCTTCCAGGTCACATGTGCTCTCGCCATTACCCATTACGTTTTCCCCAAGGATGGATTGAGAGCAATAGCCTTTTTCTTTAGAATCTCTTGATTGTTCTGTTTGAATAATTTAATTGGTGGAATGTAGTCTTTGTGGTGGACATGACATGAATATCCAGGTTCCTTCTTTTGGAAAATTAGAATCGCTTTTACTTTAGGAAGCTTTGAACTTAACTAATTATCCTAAAAGACAGGAACAGAATTTTCCAAGGGTGAATATCTGAGATTGTAACACCATTTCAGCAATTTTCCTTTTTTTTCTCCTTGTCATTGTCAAGGAATCATCAAAACATCATCCTTATATAGCCTTATATAGCAAATAAATTAGAACATGCAAATGACAAATAATGAGCATTCTGTTTACTCTATAAGTGCAAAGACTCTACCACTCATTTAAAAATGAATCCACATTTTCATTTATATAGATGTGTTTTTGAGAGGTTAGTAATCATCAGCTGTCTTAAATAGCATTTATAGGATGGGAAATATGCTTTTATTAAAGTTGGTTCAAATGTTCATTAATATTTATAAGCTTTTCGTCTACTTTCTGAGGTTTTTGTTTTACCATGTTTTGATTTCAATTCTTATTACTGATATGGACACCAAAACCATTTTTTTTTTGTTAATCTTTTATACAAAATAATATATTTTATCGTTCTTTATGTGCAATCACGATCTAAACAGTGAATCTTTTGCAGAACTAATTCTGCCAATAATCATTCATAATTTCTGTCACTAAGATAGTCATGAATTTTTAATTCTAAATGGTGGTGGAGAAATCTTAGCAAGGATCTTAGCAAATATGTTTATTATTTGCTGATTAAATAAATAATTTTGATCCTGAAAGGCCATTTTAGATTTATTTGTATCTGAGCCTTTAGTTGCGAAGTAGAATTCAATCAAGTTTGTTCTCTCTCTCTTTTTGGTAAGTTCTGAAAATACTGCCAACAGCAGATTTTCAGGATGTGGCAGTAAATAGTTTTGTTTTTTTCCATTCCTTCACACAGGATGGACTGAAGCCTTAGACCCGGCTTTTAACCACCATTCTCATTCTTGCAGGGAAATGTTGGTGTGTTCTTTTGTAAGAACATTTTATATACATTAAGTAGGCAGCTTTACCCGTGGCTTATTTTCCTTCTGGTTTCCACTTGGTTGTAGGAATTCCCTCTCCATGCTAAAAGTTGAGAGAGGGAGAAAATGCAAGACAAATGACATATTTTTTATCTGTTTTCAGGTTTTGATGGCTGTAAGGATCCTTAGTGGCAAGATTTTCAAAAGTTGTTACATATTCTTGTTTCTAAGGTTCTTTGTGTATTCTGCAGAGGTACAGATTTTGTTCTTTTTGCGGGGGTTCTGGAGGAAAAAATTGGGGTGCTGAAGAGAGAAGGATCTAAGGAAAAGACATGTATCCCACTAATTTTCAGTTAAAAGTAGCTTAGGCTTTGAACTGAAACCTGAGCAGATTTGATCAGTTCCATGTTTGTCTTGTAAAATGAACTCTGGTATTCTGATGAAATTTCGTTGCATTTTGTTCAATCAAGTTTGGATGGTGTGAATGATTTTATATTTTTATATTTATGGCTCAGTCAATTTGTGCCTAACTGCATTTTTGTAATTGGTGCCTCATTTTTTAATAATATATTTACTTGGAAGTTAAGTGCATTTGTAAAAATATTATCAATATTTTAGGATGCAGCTTAAAACACGTCTAAAAAGGCGTACAGTGCCAGCATTTCTTATGGAGTCATTTTGACCTTGTCCTCAAATAGCAATTGAATGAATAGTTTGAATTGTGTTTCAGGAACAAACTAACACTTTGCTGTAAGTGTTTCTAACCCTGTTCATTTACTATTT
Source organism: Azemiops feae (assembly GCA_023970755.1). NCBI lineage: Eukaryota > Metazoa > Chordata > Lepidosauria > Squamata > Viperidae > Azemiops > Azemiops feae. The sequence goes on from JALGBA010000620.1 coordinate 1,020,263, forward strand.
TTAACTATAGAACTGGCTACTTGCAGATTCATCATAGCAGATAAATTTTCACATGCAGCCTAATCCCAGTATTAATTTCCTACTTTTGATGGAGATGGAATGCACTCCTCAGCCATTTTAATGTGGTCGAAAAATCTACTGGGATAAGCAGCGAATTTCAGACCAAAAAAGAAAAGTCCAGTTGCCATGACTCAAGTTCCAGTTATCCTAGGCAACCTTCCTACCTTTCCTTTTGGTCAAATTGAATTCCTTCCTTATCAAGAAACCACTTGTCTTTTAGCTGCCCTTCTTTTTTCTGAAATAACACAGTCATTGTGTGCTGACAGATAACTTTAACAAAGTTTTTGTTTGGTCTTAAGCACTTCATAGCAAACTGGTTGTCTTTGTTACTGCTTCAAGTTGGTACAATTTGCTGCTAAATATAAACATGAAGTTTAAATTGTATAATTTATATGTTCTGCAAAGTGCTATAATTACTAAAACCTACCTCGTCCTTGAAGAACACACACATTTAGTGTAAGAAAATGGAATGATGCTAGCAAATTACATATCAAGTTGCATAACATAGATGGAACAAATAGGGGTGTTGCTATAATGGATAAGTATTTTGTAGCATATTGCTTCGTCACTGAAACCAAAAACATTGGCACGGTGATTTCCATCCATATGGTTTGCAGTGTAATCCACTAAATTCAACGCATCCCAATAAAGTTTTGGGTTGCTGACTAAACATTTCAAAAAACAAGTTAGCTTTATGTGAGGCCACTTCGGTATGATGTGAACAAGCACTTTGACAGTGTACAGTGTGGGTTCATGCTATTTATTATTAAATTTATTTGCCACCCATCTTGTAGTTCAAGGGGACTCTGAGTGACTTTGCACCTACCCAAAATGTGATTTGTAGGGATATACCCCAGCATTTTAACCAACCATTCAATAAACCACCAATAAAAAATATATAACTTAGCTTGATGTGTGAATCTAGCTACTTTGTTGAAGAAGCAAGTATTTGAAAATTGTATTTTTTTAAATCTCATTTCTGATTTAGCGAGAAACCTAATGTGCCTTGCCTTTCAAAGAGGTATACTGTACCTTGCTGTAAAATTTACCAACTTTATATAGTAGTTCTCTGGAATTTCTGGCAAGTTTGTAGACTTAAAATGCAATACAATTCCTTGAAGGTCCAATAATAGCCACACTGGGTTGATTTTTTTTTTATTCTGGACAAGAATAGAAATTTATAAGACATATGCTTGAGAAAATTGCATACTTCTAAGAATCCAATTTTTCTATTTTCAAAATATGCTTCCACCATGCTGAGATTTTTTTTCAGGATGAAGTGATTTAAATCAAGCTTTCACTTTCCAAGTCTGAACAAATACGCTTGCCAATTAGTTGCTATATTAGTTAAAACATTCTATTGCTGATAATTGGAACCCTTACATTTCCCAGGCATAATGTGGGAACTCTTCTCAACTATCCCACATCTATCCCTACCGCTAATCATAATTTGAAGAATCTATTTTTTTCTACAGACTAAATCTTTTGAAGGAAGCAGCAATTTCATGCCAACTTTTTTTGATTAATTTACATCTGATAGGAAAATTCACATTTTTGTCTCAGTTCATTCTTGCTACAACTAACAAAAGCGAGTAAGTCAGTGGATTTGCCTGAGATTTAGTTGAATGCGAGCATTTTGGCTTAAGTGAGACATACATTGATTGACTGATTGTGTGCCATCAAGTTGGCCTTAACTCTCAATGACCACTTAAATATTTTTCCATAGGGATCTATCTCTAACCTAATCCTTTTGGTCAGTATTTCTCAACCCTGGCAACTTGAAGAGGTGTGGACTTCAACTCCCAGAATTCCCATGGTTGGCGGGAGAATTCTGGGAGTTGAAGTCCACACCTCTTCAAGTTGCCAAGGTTGAGAAACAGTGCTTTAGTTCTTCCATCATCACTGTAATTGAGTCCATCCACCCCGCTGCTAGTCATAATCATTTTATCTTTTTTTCCCCATCTTTGCCAGCATTATAAACTTTCAAGGGAGCTAGGTCTTTGGTGTTAGATGTCTAAAATATAATTTGAACCTGGTCATTTGTGCCTCAAGTGAGAAGTCTGGATTGATTCATCCATTTGTTTTCTTGGCTGTTCTTGGTATTCTCTGGAGACTTCAGTACCAAAGTTCAAAAGCATCAGTACTCTTTCAATCCTGCTTCTTCAGAATTGAATTTCCATCGCATGTCACAGGGGAAAACATTGTCAATTCTCAATATTTTTTCCAAAGCTTTCAGTGTTTTTCTACCAAATGCTGTGGCATATTTCTCTACAGCTGGCTCCTTAATTATTGACAGTTGATTTCCACTCTGCATAGAATACAGAATGTAATGTTATAATTCAGTTCAAAAGCTTCTTTCTGTAGCTGCCTTGTGACCCAGGGAAAAGATGCAGCTGCTTTAAAGAGTTGCCAAAAAGTATTACATTTGGGCCACCATATATTCCAATCCACCTTTTTGGAATTAAATTTGAAGTGCTGCATAATGTTTCAGGGCTGTAGCTTTAAATTTTAATACGTTTCTGTTGCATCCCTACAAACATGGCTGGCTGGGGAATTCTGGGAGTTGAAGTCCACAGGTCTTAAAGTTGCCAAGGTTGGACACTCCTTGCTAAAATAATTGGGTTGTAGCTGCTGAATAGGCTGTCCAGACGCTGATGCTTTTATTTCTCGGCAATGACTTTTTTACAGCAGCTCCGAGTGCTGAAAATGCATTGGTGTTAATTGTCTTTCTAAACTGATGAGATAAGACTGATGCAAGCAGAGGCTTCTCATCAAAGATTACTTCTGGGCGTCATTATTTCAGTTACTTACTGGCCTAAAATGTATTGATTATCTTTTAAAATAAAATTGAAGATGCCTGTGGACTGATAAAAGCTGTGTTAGCAAAAGAATATACACCGAGTTGGTCATATTTAATAAACGACAGCCACATCACCAGGCAAGCACATTAGAAGAAAGAACAGGAACCATTGTTCACCTGACATGTATGTTTCAGAGTGTAGCGGTTTAGCAATAGGTCTGCTCGTCTGCACATTCGGTATATTCTTTTTTCAAGAATGAACAGCTGGTTGCCTGTGAATAGCTCTCAAGTAGGGCGTGAAGGTATGTTATGGCAGGACTCAGCCTTTGCAATTCAGTGCGTTCTTTGTGCCTTAAGATTTCTTTTAAGTATCCTTGTTCGTAGATGTAGATTCATATCTCTTTTGTGGACTGTCTGTTTCTTCTCTTAAAATTGTAAGAGCTGGTAATTTGGGGTGTTCACCTCCTGGAAAAAGAACCATCGTAGTTGGATTAAAAGATTGTTTGGTTATTAAATGCATTGTTCATCTTACGCCCAGGGAAACTGACAGTCTGATCTTAACTGAGTTTTGCAGGTTACAGGCGCTTTAGAATAATATGCAGTAATGGACCAGGTGCTTTCCAATAGACCTTGTAAGTCATTATGGTCATAGGTTGAGGCACCCATGTGATCAGAAATAATTTTCTGGCCCTTTTCTGTGGCGGTCACTAGCAAAACTATTCATTTGAAGAGATGTTTTTTGCTGAAAACGGCGATAAGCACTGCAAATCACAGTCACGTGATTGTGGAATGGTACAGCAGGTGTACAGCTGACAAACACTCCCCCCCCCCATGTGTGGGGGAGGCTGGCATGACCATTTATGATGGTCTGGGATGCTTCATGGGCTGTAAGGTGCCCATTTCATAACCATCATAATTTTAAGTGATGATAAAACTACTGGTCATTAAGTAAATACGTTACACTAACACGATAGGCCGCCAAAATACTGTTTTGTGAAATCGCATGCCCACCCTGTTTTAATGGAGGCCGCTGCTTTAAGATATTCTTTCTCTTCCATTCTGCTGTATTTGGAGCTAGAATAGTTAGTTCCCACAAGAAGCTAATCTTAGGCTAAAAATCACAGTTTCTGTGTTCACATAATAAGCGTATGATAGTTTAATGTGATGGCCTGGTATACATAACAGGCTAAGATAATGACAGAAGACAGAGCTCTAGTTAGTCTGTCAAAACCTTAAACCAGTTTTGAATGGTTTATAATCCTCCTATAGATAAACTGGATAAAACAACAGGAAAAGAACCCAATAATAAAATCATGAAATTGTATACAAAGCCAAGGAACAATACAGCAGTGATCAGTATACTTGTACAGGTAATCCTTGACTTATAACAGTAATCGGAACCAGGAAATTTGTCACTGTGTGGTGTGGACATTAAGAGAGGCATTATGTGACTGCACCTGATTTTACTACCCTGTTTGCTGCGGTCATTAAGCAAGATATCACAGGATTGTGATTTGCAACCTTCCCTGCTGAGGACGTCCCAAATTGCAATCAAGTCACCCTGGAACGTTGCAACCACAGCAAATGCCAGCCACTTGCCCAGGGCCCAGATTACGACCATGCCACTGTAAGCATCCTGCAACAATTGTAAGTACGAGGACTGGTTGCAAGTCACTTTTTTCAGCACTGTCATAAGTTTGAGTGGTCACTAAAGAATAGTTGCAAGTCGAGGATTACCTGTATCAAAGGAAGGATGCAAATACATTTGTTTCTATCTCAAAGATCTGTTGAAATAACCAGCACAGGTAGTCCTCGACTTAACAGCAGTTCATTTAGTGACCATTCAAAGTTACAACGGCACCAAAAAAGGAGACTTGTGTCCGTTTTTCACACTTACGACAATTGCAGCCTCCCCGTGGTCATGTGATCAAAATTCAGATGCTTGGCAACTGGTTCGTTCTTATGATCTTTGCTGTTTCCAAAGGTCACACAATCCCCTTTTGCAGCCTTCTGACAAGCAAAGTCAATGGGGGAAGCCAGGTTCATTTAACAACCATGTTACTAACTTACCAACTGCGGTGATTCGCTTAACAACTGTGGCAAAGGTCGTAAAATGGGGCAAAACTCACTTAACAAATGTCTCGCTTAATGATAGAAATGTTGGGCTCAAGTGGGTCGTCAATCAAGGGCTACTGTATGTGGGATCATCACTGTTCCAGGGAAGAGGGCCATGAGTTGGGAAGGCCCACCTCCGAGGATGGAGCCCCACTCTTCCTGGTATCCTTGGCTCTCCAATATGCCCAGGTTCCCAACCGTGGAGGCTTCCTTTATCTCAAGAGCTTGAATTCCTCCTCAACTCCCATCTCCACTTAGTTAGCTTTAATGACCCAGCTGGGAAGGCGTCCAGGCTGCTTGGCAAGTCTCCAATTCCTCCACCATCGGAGCGGCTTGATGCTTCAAAGTGTTGTGATACCAGAGGGATAGGAGGGCTTAACTACCGTAAGCTAATAGCTCCCATCCTTTGCAGGGATTCTCGGGCGCTTTTCCTTCTCTAAGAATGCTCAGAATGATGAGGCAGGTGAAAAAGGATGCCAGGACGGTGCCTTTGCAAGTTCTCTTTCTCTTTGGTTATTGAGGGCTATTAGTTTTCTTTGTTAGGGCTAAGTTTGATTCATAACCTGCTCTTTCTGAGTTTGTCCATTAACAGAAAACGGAGCAGGTTCTTGGGTGGTGGGGTTGGACAGTCACACCAAAAGAGAAGGAGATGACAAAAATAACTCATTCTCTCATCGGGAGGTAGAAAATAAACTTCACTGAAAGGCAGCAGTGCCCATCCTTGGCAACTTTAAGGCTTGTGGATTTCAACTCCCAGAATTCATTACAGAAATGTAATGTGCTTTACAGAGGCTGCTTTGGAGGAGAGCTTGCAAGCTGCAGTTGGGGTAGAACACAGGTGCCCACCTGCTTGGCAGGTGAGAGTCCGTTCAGCCTTGTAACTGCAACCCCACGGCTGCAGGACTACATGGGCTTTTAATAGGCTTCTGGGTACAGTTGAGATTGTTGGCTTTAAACACTGAAAGCCTTCCTGGACGGATTCCCAGGAATCTGCAGGGCTGCCTAGAGCTTGATGCTCCCAGTATAAATTTAAAAAAAAGCTAGAAGCATAGGTGCCCCAGACGATGCTTTTAAGTAATGGTCCCCATTTTCTGAAATAAACTTCCTCTGGTATCCGACTTTGACATCCTTCTGCAAGGCTTTTGAATTGTCATGCTGCCTTAATAGGATTGACTTGTTTGGTGTGTAGATTGTAGCTGATAGGCCATTTCTCTGTTGTTTTATGCTGTTCTTTGCTGGACAGTTTAAATTGTGCAGCAGATGAGGTGCTACAGAATGGCTGTATTACATTTCCGAACAATTCTGGACTGGTCAGAGTAGTTTTGGAATACAGATAGTCCTTTTTTTACGACCACAATTAAGCCCAAACTTTCCATTGCTCAATGAGATAGTTGTTAAGTGAATTTTGCCCCATTTCACAACCTTTCTTGCCACAGTTCTCAAGTGAATCACTGCAGTTGTTAAAATAGCCATACGGTTGTTAAGTGAATTCAGCTTCCGTATTGATTTTGCTTGTCAAAAGGTCACCAAAGGAGATCACATGACCCCGGGACTGTCATAAATACATGCCAGTTGCCAAGTGTCTGAATTTTGATCACGTGACCGGGGGATGCTGCAATGGTTGTAAGTGTGGAAAGCGGTCATAAGTCACTTTTTACAATGCTGTTGTAACTTCAAATGGCCACTAAATGAGCGGCTGTAAGTGCAGGACCACCTGTAGTTATATGTCCAATAAGGACCCCTGTTTGGAACTCAAAATACTTCAGACTTGAAATGGTCTGCCTTTTCATACTCGGTGTACTTTCCCTAATTCACAATTGAAGATCCCATCCAGTAGTAGCCAAGCCAGTGAGCCCGGCTCCTAGACCTGGTGCCTCCTCCCCGCTCTTCTGTTAGTGACGTTTCAGAGAGAGGCTGGCTTTGGCGTTGGTCGGGGGCCTGGTCTGAAAGCTCCTATATGTCCTGCCTCTAAGAATAGCCCATCTGTTGCCTGAGATTAAACATTTCAGATCCAGATGGTTAAAAGCTTAAATCAGCCTTTCCAAAGATACAAATGACCCATTTCAGAGATTTTCTACACTTCAGCCGCCATAGGGCAGTGAGAAAATTTACGGCTTTGCGAGGAACTCCTTTTCCCATTGTCAGATATACAGTATATTCAGCCGGCTGAAGCGTCTCCTCTGGCGCTGTTTGTGCTTTCAGGCTCATTGGCCATTTGCTTTGTTAAAAGTGATTTTTAACGGCGTGTAATTTTAAACACCCGAACCACACCAGGCTGAAAGCAAGCGTAAGTACAAATATCACAGATATTGTTTGCCCAGCAAGCGCCCTTAAATTAAGTTAATTTGTGGTGAGTTTCAAAACGGGCGCAGTTGGGGCGTGTTTCCTTTTGGTTAAGAAGAGCATCCAGCAGACAAGAAAGCTGATTTAGTTGTGAGCTGCTTGTGGTAAGGAAGCGTTACTTGTTCCTTAACGATAAAACATGAAAAAATAATAGAGTCCTACTTCTCTAAATCAGTGTAGGATTAATTAAGGTTGGCTGCAGTTCTGTGGTACTTCTCTAGCTAGTTAACTACTGTAACCTTCTGGGCTGAGGAATTTTCTCTTGTTTCCTTCAAATGAGTAACTGTTTCACAGATATAATAAAATATATGCATTCGTGACTGGCTAGACGCTTACATTACGCTAAGACTATGATCTGCTTTGGATTTAGCATAAGGGTAGACAGTAGCCCTTGGAGTCTTCCCACCATCACGATGTCTGAAAAACTAATGACACCTATCCCTACTTTGTTGAGGTAGAAAGCATATGAAACTGTTATGTAAGCCAAGGGTTCTCCAAACTTGGCAACTTTAAGACTTGTGGACTTCAACTCCCAGAATTCCTCAGCCAGTATGCCTGAGTCTACAAGTCTTAAAGTTGCCAAGCTTGGAATCCCCTGATCTAAACCATAAATTAGGCATAGCACAATGAATAAAACAACCCAGCACAATGAATAAAACAAAGTCCCACAAACTTCCCAGAGGAAGTACCCTGCCCTGCTGACTACATGATACAGAGTCGCCCGTTGGGCCCTCAACTTGTCCGTCACAGCTGATGATGCGTGCATCCCTGGCTTAGCCTGATCCATTTTGATTTGTAAAGGATATGCTGGCTGGGGAATCCTGGGAGTTGAAGTCCACACATCTTAAAGTTGCCAAGTTTGAAAAAAGTTGCTCTTAAGTATATATATGTAGATGTATTTTACTCATAAGATTCTCCAGAGTTGCTGAGTTGCTATGTTGAGAACTTAAAGTACGGGTTATAGGGATGAAGCTCTTGATGCTGGTGAGGGCCAATCCATACTTTGGAGGCTGGGGGGAGGGGGAAGAGAGGGATAAGATTCCAATGGAGATAGACAAAAATCCTCCATGTACTATCATCCCCTTGAATGGCTTAAGATATTAGCTGTCTAATGTATTTTTTACACTTGAATCCTGCTTTTCATGCATGGATCCTCAAAAAGCAATTTGTATGTAAAACAACATGTTTTACAGAGAGGCCCTCTGTATTTGCTGAATAGTAATAGAAACTTGAATTCTTTATCTGGCATTATGTAAAACCCCTGCTAGATTGAGGAGAGCAGCAAGGATGGCAACACGTATACGGTCAGGGAAATTCAAAGGAATGAGGATGGGATAAAGCAGATTTTAGCTGGTTTCATGGGTATTAGATGTTGGAACATTTGTATTGCAATTCCCCCCCCCCCCCAATTTTAACAGTTTTCTTGGTAGAAAACTTGCTGACACAGTATAATCATGCTACTTTCTTGCTTAGAAAATACATCTGCTAAGTTTGAGGCTCAAAAATGCCACAAAATTTCATTAAGCTCCTGTAAATGTTTTAACAGAGAGTTGCTCACTGGCACTTTTCCAAATTGGAGAACTTATTTGCCCCCCTTTAGATAAATGATATCCCTGTTATTTTTATTATTTCATTTAATAGAATGTTTCCCACATCTTTTCTAACCCAATTCTGCCTTTTTCCTTAAGGAGAGGGGGGTGTCATTTGTAATGTGGAAACTTCTAGCAGTTCCACAGCAGCTTTATAACTTTTTAAAATTCTTTAAATGGGAAGCTGGTTGTACAGAGATAGTAAAATCATACCATGATATTCTTTTAGTACTGAAACGTGTGTGTGTGTGTATGTGTGTATGTCTATCCATCCATCCATCCATCCTATCTTTTGGATATGTGAAAAACCCAGCCTTCTAAATTCCTCAGTGGGGACTGGAACCAGTTAAAATAACAGCTACCTTTGAGGTGTAATTGTACTTGGGATAAACTCTTGGTCAGATTCAAAGCAGGGTTGAATTTCTACTCTGTGCCAGCTTCCTCCTTCCAGTTTTTTAAAGAGTTCGGAATGTTTTATCTGGTGACTCAGCTGATTTTTAAACTACCGCTTAGAAAAATTGAATGTACTTGGGATCAAATGTTCCAGGCTTCTTTTTCTAACTCAGGCATACAATAGCATTAAAAACTTACAGCACCCCTTTGTTTCTCGTAATCCATTCTGAATGAAGAACTAGTTAAGCAGCATTATTTAATGATCAGAGCAAAAGGTATTATATACTGACTGCGGATTCAAAATCTACCGTTGGTCATAACTCTAGAGGCCACCCTTGTTATCCTGCTGCCAATCCCCCCTTTTAAAGCATAAGTAACAGATTAAATCTATTTTAGAGTACAACCCCCAGATTAACACACCTAATATGTTTCAGAATGGTTAGAGCTGAGACAAATTGCTTACTTTTTTAATTAACCTCTGTATTACTACCTACGCTCCAGTTAGCCTAGCACAATAGAATAATCCATTTTGTTCTCTTTACACAAGGAGGACAACGTGCCATTCCTGAACCTTAAAAACAAAAACATGAACCATTCAGTAATTAGGGAGGAAGAAACATGATATCCGTGTTCCCCAACTTAGTGCCCTCCAGATGTGTTAAGCTCACTCAGAAGAGAAGGACATTTGTAAGCCAGTCCTTCTGGAAGGGGCTGAGTTGGGGAACTTTAAATTCTACAGTACATGTCGACTTACAGCCATTTGTTTAGTGACCTTTCAAAGTTAAAATGGCACTGAAAAAAGTGGTTTATGACCAGTCCTCACACTTACGTCCGCTGCAGCATCCCCATGGTCAGTGTGATCAAAATTCAGGGGCTTGGTAACTAGCACCTGTTAACAACAGTTGCAGCATCTTGGGGTCATGATCGCCGTTTTCAATCTTCCCAGCTGACTCCTGACGAGCCAAATTGATAGGAGAAGGCGGATTCACTTAACAACTGTGTGATTCGCTTAACAACTTCAGTGCTTCATTTAACAACCATGGCAAAAGGCATAAAATTGGGCACAACTGTAAGCTTTCTTTTAGAACCTAGCTTGCCCATGAAAAGCAGATATGTAGCCAATTCTAAGGATGTGATACTGTTTGGTTTATTTATTTGATTTATATTCATCTTTTCTTCCAAGAGCTTACGAGAATCTTCCTTTAATTTAGGGTTTCCAAACTTGGCAACTTCAAGACTTGTGGACTTCAACTCCCACAAGTCTTAAAGTTGTTAAGTTTGAAGACCCCTGCTTTAGTTCAGGCCCACAAAAGCAACTTTTTGAGTAGGTTGGATGGAGAGAGCAAGACTGCCCCAGAGTCACCTCTGGAGTTTTTGTGGTGGAGTACCTGGATCTCTTCATTTCTAGCCCACATTTCACCACTGCATTCTTATCCAGTGAAATTAATATTTAACTGCAGGATAAGCCCATCTATGAAGCTGACTCACATAGTTGTCTACCTAACATTTCATTAGTGGATCAGCCTGCTTAGTGAGTGAGAAGGGTGATTCTTTTGTAAGGTAGACTATTTAGACAATTTCTTTTATGAATGTCTTGTTTCGGGAAAATATGGAAGTGGAGTTGCCCTGTGTGTCTGTGTGTGTGTGTGTAATTAAGGAAGTGTTCAGATTCACTTAACAACCGAGTTACTAACTTAGCAACTGCAGTGATTCACTTATCAACTGAGGCAAGAAAAGTCGTAAAATGGGGCAAAACTCACTTCACAAATGTCTCACTTAGCAAAAGAAATTTTGGGCTCAATTGTGGTTGTAAGTTGAGGACTACCTGTATGCCTGGCGGAGGTGACTCCATAGTTCCCCCTTAAAAGTACCATTCTCATTGGTGTCGTCTTCCTCTTCCTCCCATTCCATGCTCTGCCGGCTTCGCTTTCTCTATCTCCAGAAGAGGGGGAGAAACTACGAGGGACCCACATTAAGGCGCATTTGCATCAGTCCATGCTAACAGAACCCTTTTTTTAAATCTCAGCTGCTGCCTCCATAACATTGTCCCTGGGCTGAAACAGGACTTACTTGTGGCATTGTGGGCAGGACTTTTTCCTTTGGCTTCCCAGAGAGAGAAAAAAGACTCAATAAACAGAAGACCAGCTCAAAACAACTTCCTTAGTCGATGTGCTGGTCTTTCCTTTTGGCAGGCTCTCTAGAAAAGAATGTGTGCGCACACACAAGCCGCTTCTGGAATGTCGCACTGTTGGGTCTTTTAGAGAAAGCACTTCCTTTTTTTTCCTGGTGCAAAAAGTGGGGTGGGCACAACTGGGACAGGGGCTCGGAAGCAGCTTACAAGATAAAGAACTGCCTTATTAGTCAAACACTATTGAAACGCAGGCTCTCCTGTGTGCTATCTGCAACAGCGAGCTGTTTCTTTTCTGGAAGGAAGGGGTGGAGAAACTGCCTTTGCAAGGGCCCATCTCCCCTCCTGGTGTTGCTTGGGACCCCATCCATGACTTCTTTTCTGTAAAGAGGAGATCTGGGACACCCTGCATTGGTTTTTGGCAAATGCCTGAGAGAGAGATGATTCCACACATGCTTTTTAAGGCAGGGGTCCCCAACCTGTGGGCCATGGCCCACTATCGGCCCGTGGCCTATTTGCAGCCAGGCCACGTGAGTGATATACCAGCATGTGCACAGCCCAACTTGCACAAACACCCGTGCCCATCGCTCAGACACATGAAGCTGTGCTACTCCTCACACAAAACCATCCCCCCCCCACACACACCAGGCTACCAACCTGGAGAGGTTGGGGAATGCTGTTTTAAGGCACAGCCTGCAAGTTAGCTTGAAGGAACTATTTTTTTTCAATACTTTTAAAACTTGTGCCTTTTAATGATTTACTTTTTGATTTGTATGAAGGTTTGGTCTAGTGCAGGGGTAGACAACCTTGGCTTTTCTTTGACTCATGGACTTCAACTCCCAGAATTCCTGAGCCAGCCATGCTGAGGGGAAAGGGAGAGGTTTCCATGCTGAGCCATGCTGGCTCAGGAATTCTGGGAGTTGAAGTCCACGAGTCATAAAAGAGCCAAGGTTGCCTACCCCTGGTCTAGTGGTTAAGGCACCAGGCTAGAAAGTGGGAGATGGTGAGTTCTAGTCCCATCTTAGGTACGAAACCCAGCTGGGTGACCTTGGGCCAATCACCAGGAGACTGAGTTCTAGTCCTGCCTTAGGCACAAAAGCCAACTGGATGACTTTGGGCCAGTCCCTCTCTCTCACCCAGCCCACCTCACAGGGTTGTTGTTGTGGGGAAAATAGGAGGAGGAAGGTGTGTTGGATATGTTCGCTGCCTTGAGCTACTTGTAAAAATAATAAATGCGGGATACCAATAAATCATAAAATAAAAAAATAAATTTCAACCATCCTGATTCATTTCTTGTTTTTCTTTTTTTTTCAGGGAAAAATGCTGAGCATCCAGTTGTGAGGATCAGTGACAGCTGAGCTGCTGGTGGCCACCAAGAGTGGGAACAGTTGTCTTTGCTGTGCTAATCGTCCGTAATCTGAACGGCCAGTAGTGCCCCTCAGCACTTTGAGGTTGCCCAGGAGAACCCTGATAGTCCGAGAAGCAGCCCCGCGCAGAACAGGATGTTTGGACGATGATGATGGCAAGGAAGCAAGATGTCCGCATTCCCACCTACAACATCAGTGTGGTGGGTTTGTCCGGGACCGAGAAGGAGAAAGGCCAGTGCGGCATCGGGAAGTCCTGCCTCTGCAATCGGTTTGTGCGGCCGAGAGCAGACGACTTCCACTTGGACCACACCTCCGTTCTCAGCACCAGTGACTTTGGAGGACGGGTGGTTAACAATGACCACTTCCTGTACTGGGGAGAAGTGGTGCGCTCTCTGGAGGACTGTGTGGAATGTAAAATGCACGTTGTGGAACAGACAGAATTCATTGACGACCAGACTTTCCAGCCGCACCGCAGCACCGCCCTGCAGCCCTACATCAAGAGGGCCGCGGCGACCAAACTGGCCTCCGCCGAAAAGCTCATGTACTTTTGCACCGATCAGCTCGGCCTGGAGCAGGACTTTGAGCAGAAGCAGATGCCCGACGGGAAGCTGCTGGTAGACGGCTTTCTCCTCTGCATCGACGTCAGCAGAGGCATGAACAGGAACTTTGACGAGCAGCTCAAGTTTGTCTCCAACCTCTACAATCAACTCACAAAGACGAAAAAGCCCACGGTGGTGGTCCTGACGAAGTGCGACGAAGGGGTGGAGCGGTACATTCGAGACGCGCACACTTTTGTCTTCAGCAAAAAGAACCTTCAGGTGGTGGAGACCTCGGCCAGATCCAATGTGAACGTTGACTTGGCTTTCAGCACATTAGTGCAGCTGATCGACAAAAGCAGGGGAAAGACTAAAATTATCCCGTATTTCGAGGCTTTGAAACAACAGAGCCAACAGATTGCTGCAGCGAAGGATAAGTATGAGTGGCTGGTCAGCCGTATTGTTAAAAACCACAACGAAACTTGGTCCAACGTCTCACGAAAGATGCAATCCTCTCCGGAATATCAGGATTATGTCTACTTGGAAGGGACCCAGAAAGCAAAGAAACTTTTCTTACAGCACATCTTTCGCCTCAAGCAAGAGCATATCGAGCGGAGGAAAAAGATGTACCTGGCTATGTTGCCTCTTGCCTTTGATGCTCTGATTCCAAACCTGGATGAAATCAACCACTTGAGTTGCATCAAAGTGGAGAAGCTGCTGGAGACCAAGCCAGACTTCTTAAAGTGGTTTGTAGTGCTTGAGGAGACGCCCTGGGATGCCACCAGCCACATCGACAACATGGAGAACGACCGCATTCCGTCTGATGTGATGGACACCTTGCCTGCCCAGCAGCTCTACGAGACCCACCTGGAAAAGCTGAGGAACGAGAGGAAGAGGGCAGAAATGAGGAGGGCTTTCAAAGAGAACTTGGAGACGTCCCCTTTCATAACCCCAGGAAAACCTTGGGAAGAAGCTCGCAGTTTCATCATGAATGAGGATTTTTACATGTGGCTAGAAGAATCTGTGTACATGGATATTTACAGTCGGCACCAGAAACAAATTATCGAGAGGGCCAAGGAGGACTTCCAGGAACTGCTCCTCGAGTATTCAGAACTCTTTTATGAGTTGGAGCTCGATGCCAAACCCAGCAAAGAGAAAATGGGGGTCATCCAGGACGTCTTGGGGGAAGAGCAGAGATTTAAAGCGTTGCAAAAGCTGCAGGCTGAACGAGACGCCCTGATCTTGAAACATATTCACTTTGTCTACCACCCCACCAAGGACACTTGTCCCAGCTGCCCGGCTTGCGTAGATGCTAAAATAGAGCACTTAATAAGTTCCAGATTTATCAGGCCCTCGGATCGCAATCAGAAAAACTTGCTTTCCGATTCCAACATCGACCGCATCAACTTAGTCATTCTTGGGAAAGATGGACTTGCCCGAGAGCTGGCCAATGAGATCCGAGCTCTTTGTACGAACGATGACAAGTACGTGATAGACGGGAAAATGTACGAGCTCTCCTTGAGACCCATCGAGGGCAACGTCCGGCTCCCGGTTAATTCTTTCCAGACGCCAACTTTCCAGCCCCACGGCTGCCTCTGCCTTTATAACTCTAAGGAATCTTTATCTTACGTTGTGGAGAGCATCGAGAAGAGTAGAGAGTCCACCCTCAGCCGAAGGGACAATCACCTAGCTCACCTTCCCCTCACCCTAATTCTGGTAAACAAGAGAGGGGACACCAGTGGAGAGACACTACACAGTTTAATACAGCAAGGCCAACAGATTGCGAGTAAATTGCAGTGCGTGTTCCTCGACCCGGCTTCCACCGGCATAGGATATGGGCGCAACATTAACGAAAAGCAGATCAGCCAAGTCCTGAAAGGCTTGCTGGATTCAAAGCGCAACTTAAATCTGATGAGCTCAACTGCAAGCCTTAAAGATCTGGCCGACATCGACCTCCGGATCGTCATGTGCTTGTTGTGCGGAGATCCTTTTAATGCTGACGATATCCTCCTCCCCGTTCTTCAGTCCCAGTCCTGCCGGCCCTCCCCTTCTGGAAGCAGCAATTCCGTGTTACTTGAATACCCCATCGGACCCCACAAGAGGCGCATAGAACTCTCCTTGCTGTCTTTCCACTCCGCCTTTAGCATTCGCAAAAGCTGGCTGGTCCACGGTTACATTTTGTTTTACTCCGCCAAGCGCAAGGCATCTCTGGCTATGTTGCGTGCCTTTCTTTGCGAAGTGCAGGACATTATCCCCGTTCAGATTGTGGCGCTCACGGAGGGCTCCCTCGACGTTCTAGACAACGATCTGAGTCGAGAACAGCTCACGGAGGGGGAGGAAATCGCCCAGGACATCGAAGGGAAATTCACAAGCATGCCCTGCAGCCAGCCTCAACACAAGCTGGAGATTTTCCACTTGTTCTTCAAAGATGTGGTGGAGAGGAAGAACATCATCGAGGCGACCCACATGTACGACAACGCGGCGGAAGCCTGCAGCACCACGGAAGAAGTGTTCAACTCTCCCCGGGCCGGCTCCCCTCTTTGCAATTCCAACCTGCAGGATTCTGAAGAAGATCTCGAGCCTCCCAGCTACAGCCCTTTCAGAGACGACAGCTCCATGGCCGCCTTGTCCAAAGACCTTTCCAAGCTCTCCATGGAACTGGAGGGCAACGATGGGCTTTCGGTCTTCTCTGTGATGAGCACTTTCGAAAGCAAACTGAACAACAAAGTACCTCCACCCGTGAAACCAAAGCCCGCTGTCCATTTTGATATCACCAAGGGAGATCTCGCTTACTTGGAGCAAGGACACCGAGAGGGACAACGGAAACCGGTCTCCTCCAGTAGCTGGCCACCTACCGACGGCTTTGACCCTTCGGATTATGCCGAACCAATGGACGCCGTGGTCAAACCCAGGAACGAGGAGGAGAACATCTACTCTGTGCCTCACGACAGCACCCAAGGCAAAATCATCACCATTCGGAACATCAACAAAACCCAGTCCAATGGTAGCGGCAACGGGTCAGACAGCGAAATGGACACCAGCTCCTTAGAGCGGGGGCGCAAGGTGTCGCTAACTAGCAAACCGGTGTTGTATCGAACCCGATGCACGAGACTTGGGCGATTTGCCAGTTTCAGGACCAGTTTCAGTATAGGGAGTGATGATGAGTTGGGGCCCATTAGGAAGAAGGAAGAAGACCAGACGTCCCAAGGCTATAAAGGAGATAACGCTGTAATTCCCTACGAGACTACTGATGAAGACCCCAGGAAAAGAAATATCTTGCGTAGCTTGAGGAGAACCACCAAGGTAATGTGTGTGTGTGTGTGTGTGTACGTCTGTGAGTGTCTTTAACTTCACGTTGCATGGTTTGACGGCCATTAGAGCAGAGGTGGGGGACGATGGCCCTTTTATGGCTTGTGGGCTTCAACTCCCAGAATTCCTGAGCCAGCCATGTTCCCCACTCCTGCATTAGAGGGTCATACAATTGTTTGGAATCCAGTTGTTTGTCCGTTCATGAAAAATAATTAGTGGTTTGTGATGTTTGAACAGAGGGGCATCTGTATTTTAGGAGTCTTGGAGAATACTGTATTTCTATGTAAGATTTGGACAATTTATTTGCTATTCAGAAGTGTCTGTATTGGAGAAACATTAAGAATGGAACAAATACTTTCAGGCTTTGATTTAAAGACAGCATTTTGATACAGAAATTAAGGTGCTGGATTAGGAGACATTGGGTGACGTTGGATCAGTCACTCTTTCTCTCAGCCCAGCTCACCTCTCTGAATTGTTGGGGTACCCATCAGGAAGGAGTATTATTTACACTGCCTTGAGTTACACAGCAAGATGGGACACAAATCTGATACACAAATTCTCATAAGACTCTGTCCCTTTGCATTCCGAGAAGGTAGCCAGCAATAATGCTCCAGTAATCTCTGATCAGAGGTACAGTTTATATGTCTGTTCAGTAATTAAAAGCATTCTAATCAGATATTAGTACATTATTTTTTTCCATGTAAGATTCCATCTCTCTCTCTCTCTCTCTCTCTCTCTCTCTCTCTCTCTCTCTCTCTCTCTCTCTCTCTCTCTCTCTCTCTCTCAGCTTCAGAAAGCAGCTGGCCCTTTTGAAAATAATGTTTTTTGAACAGCTAGTTGTCAAGTATACAGTACGGACTTTGTGTTTCAACTTATTTTCTGGGAAATTCATTACTGTTCTAGTTTGTAATATGACATCAAAAATACGCCCCAAAGGACAGATTGTAACATCAATATATATGTTTTCATTTCTCATGTGATTTTTTTTCCTTAATCTGTCGTTTTGTAGAAGAGTTTGAAATGACATCAGAAAGGATTCCTTTCTTTCACGGAAGGACCGGGTCTCTTTAAACAATGCTGTGGCTGCTTTACAAAACGGTGGTGATTTCATTCTTGCAGCAGTTGTCCTGCCGCCAGCAGGGTGGACTTCTCCGCATTGGCAGGAGAGCTGTGTTACTGGAAGAGGGGGGGGGGGAATACAAAGGCAAGCCAGATTTTTTTTTTTTTAAATACCCTCTATTTGGAAAAGCTTAAATAATGACTCAGAGCTTGCTACTTAAAACAACAACAACTATATTTTACTTTAAAATTACATGATGGCTCTATGCATTGCAAGCTGAAAGCAGAAACAAAAATCTCATCCTCCCCCCCCCCCCCCAGTCTACAATGGCATCTTACAGCTTCTAATTGGAAAACCACCCTTGATGAGAAAGGGTATGAATATTATTAACTCTTCCATTCCTTTATGGGACAGGAAAAACCCCTCTAGGCTCCTTTTTACACCAGGCCATCTGTTTGAACTGTCAGTAAAAAGAAGAGAGGAGTCAGGCATCAAGAGAGAGGAAATAGCCAAGAGATCTCTTTCAGTAGTTTGCAGAAATTCTAACTTGCCATCAAGAAATAAAATGAAATAAAAACTGCTCACTGGAATATATTCAGGGTGGGAGATAAAATAGTTGCTGACCTGCCTCTTGGAGGGAGGCAGAGGGAGCCCAGATAGACGACTGAGCTCAGTCGGTGGGATTTCAATGCTGGGGCAAAGATTTTCCTACGGATTGCTCTGCCGGAAATACAGATACAGGCAGTCCTCGACTTACAACCACAATTGAGCCCAAAATATTTTCTTGCTAAGCAAGGCTGTTGTTGAATGAGTTTTGCCCTATTTTACGACCTTTTTGCCACTGTTGTTAAGTGAACCACTGCAGTTAAGTGAATAATGAGGTTGTTAAGCCAATCTGGCCTCCCCCATTGACTTTGCTTGTCAGAAGCCGTCTGGGAAGGTCACAAACGGTGATCATTTGACCCCTGGATAGTGCAACTGTCCTAATTACATGCCAGTTGCCAGGTGCCCAAATTTTGATCAGGGGACCCTGGGGATGCTGCAACGGTCGTGAGTGTGAAAACTAGTCATAAGTCACTTTTTTCAGTGCCGTTGTTGTAAGTCAAGGACTACCTAATGAACGTGGTGATTGTTAAACGGCTGCCACAGTTGTAAAGAAGCCACTGTGATTGTAAAGCAAAGCCGTGGTTTGCTGTGGGTGTGCTTTTGCCAAACTCTGGGAGAAATCGCTGGTTTTCGGCAAAACCATTGTAAAATGCGATTGTGTGACTGTGGGATGCTGCAAATGAGCGTAAATGCAGTCATTTTGCCAAGGGCCCGAAGTTCAGTCATGCGATTGCAGGAGGGACACGATCACCAGAACTTTAAACCAGGTTGTGTAAGTAGCGCCAAGGTAGGTCCATCGGAAATTCGGACGCTCGCTAAGCAACCGGTCTACCTGTGTGCAAGTGGATTTCAGAGTGGAGGGTATTCATTGCCATGCTGTGCCTCTCATAACAAAACCTCCTCTAAAATGCAAGGTTAGTCTTCATTTATTCTTTAGCCGTTGTACACCTTTGAGGGATGTGAGACCCTCTTTGTGGAGCCCAATCATGGTTTGAGATTATTTCCCCGATAGATAGAAATGTGTTATAAAAGTGGGGGTGTAGTTTATTCATAGGTAAAAGAGGCCTTTTTGTCCATCTTTTTTCTTCTATGTGCATGCAGGCAGTTTGCCAAATTAATGGCTATTGGCCATATTGCAAAATTAATACAGCTTAGGTATTTAAATCTGGACTGCCTTGCTGCTTCATTAGGCCTGTTCTCAACTGACTGTGTCATGGATTTCTAGTTGCTTCTGTCACATTGATTTTTTCCATGATAAATCAACTTGCTTTTTAATCTGCATTCCTGCGTTGTAAGTTCAAGAGCTGATTCAGCATATGGGGGAAGTCACTTCTGTACGAAAACAATGATTGAATCCACTGTACTTTGCCCATTTCAATATAACAGGAGAACCCTAATGGAGTTGGACTCAAAAACTGAAGATTGCGTCGATTCCATCTGTATAAAAGAATTAGGAAAGTTTACAAATTTCATTATCCCCAAGTATTAATTAGTCTGGATCATTGCTGAGGCAAGTCAGTTGAACATGCCCAGTCTGTTATATTGCCAGCTGTGTTAAAAACCACACTGCAGTGATTAGGCAAGACCAATCTAGCAAAAATCGAAGTGTGTTGCTAGATGACAAGCTGTATCTAGCTAAGGATGGCTAACAAGGTATCTGTGGGAACCCCACATGCAAAATAAAACATCTACTTAGGGGAATTAACTGGAAATCCCAAATATTTTACTATGCAGATTGGTTCGCATCTGAAGGAAAATAGATTTTAAAAAAAACCCTGCATAATAGAACTAGCTTGTTTGTGGTCCTCTTTTATTTCCAGCCATAACTTACCTTGTTTTTCTAATTGGAATGTGCAGCATTTTTCCCAGCTGAAGTACTGTGTCTCCTTTTTTCATTGGAACAAGGCCGTGGGTCAGCCTTTGGCCACGGACGGGATAAGGGAGATCTGGTCTCGGTGGAGGAACAGGTTTCTCTCCTCCTCTTTTCCATCTCATTTCACTGATGGAGACCTAATAATACTTTGCTCTTTTAGTTTGTATAGCTGAACTGCTGATTGTAAATCACCAGGGCTTTTTAACAGCTGGCTCCCTTTTATTGTTGCTTTACAGTCATGATGCAATATATATGGCTGCTTCTGTTACCTTTTGGATTTATTCCTCATTAAATCTCTGTGGTGCAAGCAGTGTAGGACAGCACAAGCATCTTTCTAAGAGGTGAATCGGTGCCCCTTGTTTAATCTTGACATACAACCTGCCAGGTTGAGCAGTCAAGGGAAAAAGTCACACTCAGGCTTAACACACATTTATCACAGGACTTCGGTGTATGGTTTTGTTCTGTGAAGCCAGCTACAATTGTAAATATCCCTTGGTCCTTTTGCCTGAATGTAAGTTTCTAACCACTTTAAGTCTGATTGAGCCAACACATTTCATTGAATTATAATTTGGCTGATGAATGGTTTGCAAGTAGCCCTCAGCTTATGACCACAGTTGAGTCCAAAATCTTGGTTGCTAAGCAAGACAGTTGCTAAGTGAGTTTTGCCCCATTTTATGACCTTGCTACAGTTGTTAAGTGAATCACTGCTGTTGATAAGTCAGTAACACGGCTGTTAACTGAATCCGGCTTCCCCATTGACTTCTTGTCAGAAGGTTGCAAAAGGGGATCACAGGACTAAAGACGTTGCAACTGTCATAATTCTGAGCCAATTGCCAAATGTCCGAATTTTGATCACGTGACCGTGGGGACGCTGTAACATAAGTCTGAAATACGTTCGGAAGTCACTTTTTTCAGTGCCATTGTCACTTGAAACGGTCACTAAACGAATGGTTGTAAGTTGAGGACTACCTGGATTTATCCATGGATCAAATTTAAGCTTTTATTATGCTGTGGTTACCGGGTTTAATTGCTTGTTAAAATATCTTTGTACAGAAATGTTCTTTCTCCACTGTGGACTGAAAAAAATTTTTTTGACACACACACACCTTGTTGTTACAAGCTAGTATTGTTCAAAATATCCTTCTGTCACCAGAACTCTAGAAGAGGAAGTTGTATGGAAATAGACTAAACAGGAAATAGACAATGGAGAGGGTGAGAAGTTTTCTGGGGCCACGAGGTTCGGATGTCCTCAAGGATTGGTAGGGCCTCTAGGCCACTGGTCTTTCTTTCTTTCTTTCTTTCTTTCTTTCTTTCTTTCTTTCTTTCTTTCTTTCTTTCTTTCTTTCTTTCTTTCTTTCTTTCTTTCTTTCTTTCTTTCTTTCTTTCTTTCCTTCCTTTCTCTCTCTCTTTCTTCCTTCCTTTCTTTCTTTCTTTCTTTCTTTCCTCCCTTTCTTTCTTTCTTTCTTTCTTTCTTTCTTTCTTTCTTTCTTTCTTTCTTTCTTTCTTTCTTTCTCTTTCTTTCTTTTATATTTGAAAGAGAGGCTTAGATCAGGATTCCGGTTTGGGGGTCTTAATCCTTCTCTCATGCAGTCCCTGATCTGTGGTTGTTTCCATTTGCTTTCTTCTCTGTACAGGTAGTCCTCGAGTTACGACCGCAATTGAGCCCAAAATTTCCATTGCTAAGTGAAACGTTTGTTAAGTGAATTTTGTCCATTTCATGACCTTTCCTACCACAATTGTTAAGGGAATCCCTGCAGTTGTTCAGTTAGCGACATGGTTGTTAAGCGAATCTGGCTTCCCCCATTGACTTTGCCGGTCAGAAAGTCGCAAAAGGGGATCGTGTGACCCCGGGACGCTGCGACCGTCATTAATACATGCCAGTTGCCAAGTGGCCAAATTTTGACCACGTGACCACGGGGATGCTGCTACGTGTGAAAATCGGTCATAAGTCACTTTTTTCAGTGCTGTTGTAACTTCGAATGGTCACTAAATGGACTATTGTAAGCCGAGGACTACCTGTAGTTCAGTGGTCAGTGGTCCTCTGCTGCTCATTTCCACCCTGTGTGAATCTTCTTCATGGTTGTTCTAAGCTCGCCTTGGCGTGTTGTTTCAGCCTCAGCCAACCTTATTTAAGCTACAGAATACCTTTCCCAGCATTGTTTTGGAAAGGAATCGTGTGTGATCTGCATCATGTTACCTTAATCTGGAGGAAGCAGAACAGAATCTTCCTCGTTCGCTTTTGCTGTCTTTGACGCTTGCCGCTGTTTTGAATTCTCTCGCTCAGTGTATAAATATGTTCCTAATTATTTTGGTTGTGCTGAGCCTATTTTTCTTGTGGCTTGTGTTGTGACATATCCCTTGAATGGTTTTCCGCTTTTGATATAACATTTTCCAACTGGTATTATTTATTGGTTTAATTCCTGCCTTCGAGAGCTCATGGTGACATAGTGACAGCTCCTTTCCCCCTCCCCCCCCCCCCCGAGCTTGCTGGGGCGGGATGGGCTGAGAGTGGCTGACCCAAAGATACCAGAGAGATTCCTTGGCTAAGGATGGTTTGGAATCTGGGTGGCCCTGCACCTAGTCTGTACAGTGGCTCTCATACCACGCGTATGTATTCTTTATTTATTTATTAGATTTTTATGCCACTTTTATTACTTTATATTAACTCAAGGTGGCGAATATACATAATACTCCTTTCTCTTCCAATTTCCCCCATAACGACAATCTTGTAAGGTAGGTTGGGCTGAGAGAGAGTAACTGGCCCAAAGTCACCTAGTTGCTCTCGTGCCTAAGGTGGGACTAGAACACAGAGTGTCCTGGTGATTGGCCCAAAGTCACCCAGTTGGCTTTTATGGCTAAGGTGGGACTAGAACTCATTGTCTCCTGGTGATTGGCCCAAAGTCTACCAGCCAGCTTTTAAGCCTAAGGTGGGACTAGAACTCACCTCCTCCTGGTGATTGACCCAAAGTCACACAACTGACAGCCATGCCTAAGGCGGAACTAGAACTCATTGCCTCCTGATGATTGGCCTAAAGACATCCAGCCAAATTCATGGCTAAGGTGGGACTAGAACTCACCATCTCCTGATTTCTAGACCAGCACCTTAACCACTACACTGAACTGGATTTCCATATTGCAAGCATAACTTACACCAAATATGATTTAACAGCAACGTCTGCTTTCAGATATATAGATTCCATTTGTCTAATCAGATATAAGGTTTTTAAGTGAAATCTGGGGCTGGCATTTTTAGGCAATAAAATAGACCTTCCTTCCTTCCCTCCCTCCCTCCCTCCCTCCTTCCTTCCTTCCTTCCTTCCTTCCTTCCTTCCTTCCTTCCTTCCTTCCTTCCGACTATACATTCCTGGCCATACTAACTCAGATTAATTGTTTTCTACAGAAACCAAAGCCTAAGCCTCGACCATCTATCACAAAGACTACATGGGAGAGCAACTATTTTGGGGTGCCTTTGATCACTGTAATGACCCCAGAGAAGCCCATTCCCATTTTTATTGAGAGATGCATTGAATACATTGAAGCAACAGGTAAGCAGGAAGGGACTGTGTTAAAGGTTAAAGTTGGTGCTTAAGGGGAGTGGCAGCCACAGAGTGGCGGAGCCACATTGCTTAGGTGGGCACAGCTGGGTCTGGCATAATTTGGGGTTTTCCCCTTTTTTAAAAAAATGTGATATATCTATTTTAATGACAGGTCCTTGACGCTCTCTGAGCGGGGTTGTTTCTTGCAGACGTTTCATTACCCAAACTAGATAACGCCATCAGTGCTAGGTTAACACTCCCCTACTAGTACTGATAATGTTATTAGTTTGTGTAATGGAACGTTTGCAAGAAAACAGCCAAGTTGGGAGAGTATCAAGGACCCTGCATTTTACCCTGAGCTACAAATATTCTCCTTTGTTGGTATCTATTATAAGACGTGCATTTCAGTTTTCATCTATTTCGTTCATTGTAATGAAGGGAAACGGCTGTTGGCTTTGGTAATTGTAGACAGAGGTGCTCTGAAGGGTACAAAGAGGGGAATCGGGGGCCACAGGTTCTCCACTCCTGGTTAGAGATACCTGACCCTGCTAGCGAGTGTCACGTGGTCGCTAGCACTGCCCTGTTTGCGTGCACGCGTGCTCGCAGCCCTGTTTGCGTGCACGCGCATGCGCGTAAAATGCTTCTCTCCCGCTTTCTCTCCGGTCCGCCGAGGAAGGTTGGAGACCTCTGGTCTGACAGACTCAAGTTATGGAGCAAAATAAAGGGTTTTTTAAAATCATGCTTTGTTTTGGAACCTGTGAGCAAATAACACATTATTAAACAGAAACCACTGAGCCATCCACTGTCTGCCTAAGCAGAAGTAATAAAAAATGAATTCAGGACAGGAATAAATCCAAAAGTCCCAGCACGCTGGTTAGGAAACCAAAATGATTTGTCCACCTAACTATTGAATTCAGTTTAGCTAAAACCGCTTGGAAGGCATTATATATTCTGGTAGGATTTGAACTTGGACTTCAAAGTATTCTGTAGGTATTGCTGCCATGTGTCTTTGCCTTGGTTAATTATGTAGAGATAACCTTTGAACCAACAGGAAGAATTTTAGGTGGCTGTGTCTTACATCACAACTATGCCTGTTTCTTTGCTGATTCTTATTGCTGTGTGTCATGCATTTAGAAAGCTCTTTTTATGTTTATGTACAAAACACTTTGGAGAAGAGAGAGGGTCATTCATCTGTATTTATTACATTAAATAAATATACTTATAATCAATAAACACATATGCAATTCAAATATTTATTATAGTTAAATCTTTTGCACTTGCCTCTCGGAACCCATGAATCAACATGGACTTGCTACTTTTTTGTGAAGGCTTAAACAATTTTTTAAGACCTCTCCCATCTAAGTGATAGTCTTCCAAACTTCATTCCTTATCAGCTCTCCCCTTTACTGCATCAATAATTGACAGCAGTGTCTAACTGTGGAGGTTCAAACAGAATATGAATCTTTTTATCCCTTGCAGCTACAGTGGGTGAAATTGGATAACATCTGCCAGCTGCTTAATTATTTAACTATTAGCCAGGTTGATCTGGAAGCCTTAAAAGAGATCCTTGCATATGCGTATCCCCTCAGGATGAATGCTCGGCAAACCTCGGGGTAAAATCGCAATGCTGACTTTTGGCTGTGGAATATTTGCTCTTATTTCTAGTGAAAATTAAGAATTTCAGGTTAGTTATTTGGATTGAGACGTTTGTTTTGCCTTTCAGCCTGGTCCTCCCTGGCTCCTTACGAGGACAGATCTCGGCTGCCTTCATCTTGGGGCATGAGTAATATTTGCTTGTGGCTCTGAGGGGCCATTTGTTGAAATCACTCATTCGATGCTGGATGAAGTTCTGGTTTGCTCACCTGCCAGCTTAAAAGCAAGGCTGCAGGTACTTTTGGTGGCTGCTAAGATCTCCGATGTTCTCGGGGGAAACCAAATAGCAGCAGCAGGCATTCTGGTTATGTGCTATTGAGGGTATAAACATATTTAACACACATTTTTTTAGTGTTCTGTTCCCCCAGCAGGAAATAAAGACTGACTGAGAGTGAGGAGAGGTAGTCCTCGACTTACAGCAGTTCATATAGTGACTGTTCGAAGTTACAACAGAACTGAAAAAAAAGACTTATGACCATTTTTCACACTTATGACCATTGCAGCATCCCCACGGTCACGTGATTTGCATTCGAATGCTTGACAACTGACTCACATTTATGACCGTCGCAGTGCCCCAGAGTCACGTGATCATCTTTTGAAAACTTCTGACAAGCAAAGTCAACGGGGAAGAAGCCAGATTCACTTAACAACCATGCTACTAATTGAACAGCTGCAGTGATTCACTTAACAAATGTGGCAAAAAAGGTCGTAAAATGGGGGAAAATGTCTCACTTAGCAACATAAATTTTGGGCTCAATTGTGGTCATAAGTCAAGGACTACCTATATTTCACAAGCAGGATTAGAGCCTAAATAGTAGATCACTTCGCCCAGCTGATTACTGTAGAGCAGGGTTTCTCAATCTTGGCAATTTTAAGACTTGTGGACTTCAACTCCCAGAATTTCCCAGCCAGCAAAGTTGTTAAGTGTGTTTTGCCCCGTTTTACGACTTTTCTTGCCGCAGCTATTAAGTGAATCCCTGCAGTTGTTAAGCCAGTAACATGGTCGTTAAGCGAATCCGGCTTCCCCATTGGCTTTGCTTCTCAGAAAGTCACCAAACGCGATCACGTGACCCCGGGACACTGCAGCCATCATAAATACATGCTAGTTGCCAAAGAGCCCAGAGTTTTGATCACGTGACCGTGGGGATGCTGCAGCTGTCATAAGTGTGCAGCACAGTCATACGTGCCTTTTTTCAGTGCTGCTGTAACTTTGAGCGGTCACTAAACAAATGGTTGTAACTTGAGGATGACCTGCAGTGTGCCCACCTCTCCATATGCCCAGTGGAATTTTGTTTTTCGATAAGAGTCTTTTGTGCCATTGGGCAAAGCCCTCTCCCACTTCACAAAAGTATTCAAAAACCACTTGATAGGGCCCTGGGATGGGTGGGTGGGGAAGAGGTCTGCTTTTCAAGGGGAAATAATAACATTATCAGCAATCTCACTTCTTCTGGGCCGGGCGCCAGCCTTCTCTTGCTGCATCTCCTTAGCTTGCATCGGGTGAATTTTATAGCAAATAGGAAATCGGCCTTGGTCTCATCGGCTGTTAAAAGCGTTTGAAGAGGGCCACTTTCATACAAGCTCCTCCCTCGTATGAAGGTAATAGTACACGATTTAAATATTAAATTCACACAGCGGATTATAAACCAGTAAAATAGTCATCCATGATGTTATTTCCTTAATGCTAATAAACCCCGAGATTACAGTACGTGTATAATTTAACATAGAGAATATTTTTGGAAAGAACGAAAGAGATTCAGATATGTATTTTACAAGCCAAAGATTATGTGATTGCATAGCTAGCATGTTTCATTTTACCGACTGAAAATAAGCAAGAGTGTCAAAATATTTATTTTCCACTTTAAAAAACAAAAACAAAACATGTCTCTAACTGTATTAGAGGAGATGTAATGAAAATATATCGGTTGAACTGAGTCTGGATTATGAGATATTGAAAAATTGTCTTTAAAGTTAGACAGAATAGGAAGTAGGAAATGAAAAAGTAAAAATGTAGCGTTCGTGGAATTAGTCCAGTGGGGTCCTTTTTTTTCCGAAATAAAAGAGGAATTTTACTAGAGTGGTTGGCTCCACCAAGCATTACTTAGTATGATGACCATGACTCAACATGGTGAGTTTGGGCTTAGTTAAACAAAGGAAACATTGAGGTATTTTTCAAAGCAATCTTCTAGAGTTCACATGGTTACCATCTGCAAATGTCTTGGAGAACTTGGCAACGCAGCTGGAATTTAGTCTTCTGTAGTGCCATAGAAAGCTTGGGCTGCAGTAAAGAATGGCATGGAGAAAATTGAACGGGCGACTTTCAAACCCCATAGCTGGCTGGGGAATGCTGGAAGCTGAAGTCCACATGTCTTCAAGGTGCCACGGCTGAGAAACCCTAGTCTAGAAATTGCTGTAACTTTCATTTGGCCAGTCACGCACAGACCTAGGCCTCTCTTCTTCATTAGGACGCCAGAATAATGAAACCCACAACCGAAGCTCCAGCCTTTCATCCTTGCCTTGCAACTTGGCATGCACACCTTAAAGGACAGTGTTACACCTTGGCATGTACACCTGTAAAGGACCGTTAGCTGTAACAGTTTGGGAGCTGGTTTCAGCTAAGAAACGGTACAGATTTAAAAGTATAATCTCTTAGCTGTCTTGGAGTTGATCCGATTCTTAGCTCATCTATTGTATTTGACAACTGCTCTGCCCTCGTGATGCTACCGAGACATTGCAAAAGCGATGCGTGTGCAGCTCTCCGAATGTAAACTTGAACCTCGAGGAATTTTTGATCCTTGATAGCAGGACACAGAGGATAATAATGGGACTGATGGGCCCAGGGCGATCTTGAGACGTCTGTTTTTCCCAGTCCTCGACAATCTTCACGTTTTATGTGGCTTCCTTGATCGGTTAGGATGAAAGTAAAAGAACAGTAGCTCTTAAGGGTAGACCGATAGCGCCACATCGGTCCAAGAATCGGCAAGAGCTGTTGACATCAGAAAAGAAGCTGGCACTTCTGTGAGGGCCCCATCAGAATTTCAGCCGGCTGATGTAATTGACTCGGAATGTGGTAATGCAAGAATAGATACCATAGCACAGATTTAAAAAAGAAAGAAAGAAAATCAGGAGATTTGCAGAGTTTTAAGAATTGCTTCAATATGGTTGTTTTCGGTTAAGAAATTGCACACTGGAAGGAAAACAAAATCCAGGTGGTTCTGTGGAAGGATTGTTTTAGAATTTAGCAATTTTTCTTTGAGAGTGACAACTATCAATTGGATGGTGCAATTGTATTGTAGAGGTTATGTAAAATCTCTCTAATACCCATACAAATTTTGCCTTCTAGGACAGTGTTTCTCAACGTTGGTAGCTTTAAGACCTGTGGATGCCAACTCCCAGAATTCCCCAGCCAGCATGGCTGGCTGGGGAATTCTGGGAGTTAAAGTCCACAGGTCTTAAAGTGGTCAGCGTTGAGAAACACTGTTCTGGGTGACAAGGCAGGCCAAGCGTTTTAACCACGGTCAGATTTCAGGGAGTCTATGAACTTCAATGGGAAAAAAATATATCTACCTTTTCACTGATCACTAACTGAAAATTAGCTTGTCTTGTTATTGGTTTAATAAATTGGGGGGAAAGCCATATATATTGTCATATTGCATATTTTAAAATATTTCGATCATTGTACTTGAGCATAATTTCTTTCCTTTATAATACAGTCTATATCATATTTAATGGATTTAAATCATTTCTCTCCCCCCCCCCCAGGTGACTATAAGTTTACCAGACTTCCAAGGGGCCCAAAATATCACCTTTCTGCTATTCTCCACTTTCATACTAATCACATTTTTCACACATATTTGAGCAAAAGCAAATTTTGTTTGTGCTGACATCATTGATAGCAAATGGCACCTTAATGTGTTTCTAATTTAGTTATAAGCTTGGATCAATTAGACATTTTAATTTTTTTGCAGGAATATTTTTAATATTTTCTAACACTGCAAGAAGAGTGCTAAATATAGGATGGACATCGAACAGCATGTTGAAAGGCTGATTATCTGCTTTCAAAAATGAAATGTTTACAGAAAAACACAGATTTTTGGTGCAGTTTATTGCCATATTTAGGCTAAAGTTCCTTGAAAGACGTGATGTGGAAAAGAGCAGGTTATAAATATATACTTTGAGAATAAGCTAGCTTGCATCCTTGAGTTTTTGCTAGCTGAGAATTTTGTTTGTTGAGATCGAGTCTACCTAATTGGGATAAGCTGTTTTACAGCCATACTTCAGCTGGTACTATTCCCATTTTATGGAATGGTAAGCGAAGAGCTGAGCAACAACTGAGATAAGATTTGAACAGAAACGTGCAGATTTGTTAGATTTTTAAAAAATAGATGATTACTATGTGTTCGCTTTTGAATGTTTTCTGCTGTTCACATTATAATGGAATAACAGAGTTAGAAGGGGCCTCGGAGGTCTTCTAGTCCAACCCCCTGCTCATGCAGAAGACCCTATAGCGTTGCAGACAAATGGATGTCCAATCTCTTTTTAAAAACCTCCAGTGATGGAGTACCCACAAATTCTGGAGGCAAGTCGTTCCACTGATTAATTGTTCTCACAAATTCCCTTCTTATTTCTAGGTTGGTTCTGTCTTTGATAAGCTTCCATCCGTTACTTCTTGCTCTGCCTTCAGGTGTTTTCAACATGCATTGAAAACTTCCTAGTCCTGCCTCTTTCCCCTAATTTAGGCTTCCTTCCCTCTGTCAATCATTAACCAGATCAAAGAACCCTGGCTGTTAATTTGCATATACAGCAAAACAATTGTCCTTCCATCACTGAGCGGCAGCTATATTTGGAGACTGTTTGCTGCCTTCAGGAAGGATGGGGAGGCGTTGCTGCATAATTTCCAACTTCTCACAATTGTCCCATTCTGGAAACGACTGTGTTCGATGGAGTAACTCGATTGGACACTATGGGCTTCTCTGTTGCATCAAAGGGCAGTGGGAAAAAAGGAAGGCCTTAGTTCCAAGAGGCATTATTATATTTGTGCCTTCCACTAGCGGAAGCCCATTAGCTGCCCTGCTACAGCTTTGCTCTGGGCATGACTTGATGAATGGAGCGTGTGGGCTGCTTACAGGAAGCCACTGGGGATCGGCCCGCATGTAAGAAGGCCTCCGTCGGTCCTCCTGGGTCACAGAACCCCATTCGGTATGACCCAAGCGAGGTGTAAGCTTCAGAGGACGCCGCCTTAAAAATGATCCGTGACGCTGTGGAGACTCTCAAGTGGATGTGGACAAGGATGTTAGGGAAGGAGAGGGATTATTTCCCTCCCCTCTTGCTCCAGTGCTGCTTTGTTCCCGTACAGGTGGTCCTTGACTTACAACCATTTGTTTAGTGACCGCTCAAAGTTACAACAGCACTAAAAAGAAAGTGGCTTATAACCACTTTTCACCCTGATGACCGTTGCAGTATCCCCGCGGTCACGTGATCAAAATTCAAACACTTGGCAGCTGACTCACATTTACGACGGTCGCAGTGTCCGGGGGTCACCTTTTGCGACCTTCTGACAAGCAAAGTCAATGGGGAAGCCAGCTTCACTGAACAGCCAGGTTACTCACTTGAAAACGGCAAGGATTCACTCAACAACAGTGGCAAGAAAAGTTGTAAAATGGGGCAAAACTCACTTCACAAATGTCTCGCTTAGCCACAGAAATGTTGGGCTCAGTTGTGGTTGTAAGTCAAGGATGACCTGTAGTGTAAAGGGTAATTTTACGATGCGTAATTTTTAAGCCCAGATTAAACCATGGGAAGTTACATTCCAGGTTTCTTGTGTAATAAGTGTTTTGGATCGCCACTGAATGGGTCACGAGCTTTAGTTGCCTATATTTTGCCTGCTTGTGAAGGAGATGTGTATCTGTCAACAAAGAGGCTTGGTTTTGGCACAAAAACGGGCCTATTGTAACAGCTCACCTACTGTTCTGAGTACACAACGCCTGCCTAGTTTTGTGTGTGACAAGGATTGGGTGTAAAACAGGATTTTATAACATAAACATGGAAGTGGATTGCAGGAAATATTACTAAACATTGCTTTTTCGCTGCAGCGATTTAAACCAGAGTCAAGTTGTTTGGTTTCTTTCTTTGGAAGGAAAATGCTCTCATATTGAAGTATATATTGGTAGTCCTCAACTTACGACCACAATTGACCCCAAAGTTTCTGTTGCTAAGCAAGGCCATCGTTAAGTGAGTTTTGCCCATTTCATGATTTTTTTGCCACAGTTGTTAAGCAGATTATGCGGTTATTAGAAAATCATGCAGTCGTTAAATGAATCCGGCTTCCTATGTTGATTTTGCTGTCGGAAGCCAGCTGGGAAGGTTACAAATGATGATCACATGCCCCCCGGGACTCTGCAAACCGT
Organism: Azemiops feae; assembly: GCA_023970755.1. Classification (NCBI taxonomy): domain Eukaryota; kingdom Metazoa; phylum Chordata; class Lepidosauria; order Squamata; family Viperidae; genus Azemiops; species Azemiops feae. Next base: position 1,052,035 of record JALGBA010000620.1, read on the forward strand.
CAAAAGTACATGCCAGTTGCCAAGCGTCTGAATTTTCATTGTGTGATGCTGCAAAGGTTGTAAATGTGAAAACCGGTCATAAGTCACTTTTTTCAGTGCCATTGTAACTTTGAACAGTCACCAAACCAATGGTCGTAAGTTGAGGACTTTCTGTAATCACAGAGTCACTATAAAAGGAGTTGGTGGACTTACAGCATTTTTGAGCATTTGTGCAGTGGATGATCCCAGTTTTTGATATGTGCAGTGATCAGGTGGTTCATTTATACCACCACCACCCCAAATTTGCAAAAAAAAAATGCCTTAGCCATTCATTGCAGGTCATTTATAGCTCTTTGTAATGAGGAAATATAATTTCAACACATTTCTGCAGGGGCGTGAGGTTAATGTAGGGTTCTAGTAATTATACTTTTAGCTATCATTATCTCCCCACAGCATCTCGGAGCAATTAAAATCCACCACAAAGGTATAATATAAACAGTTACAGCCACACGGATATATGTGATACAGAAAGCAGAAAGGCAGGAGGTTATTCATCACCTGTTTCTACTTCAGTTTGTTTTTCTAGTTATCACCTCCGCTGCTGGTTTATATGCTCCGGAGCTCTTTTTGCCAATTTAAGAGAGCTTTAGTAGTTGGAAGGAAGGAAGGAAGGGACACTAATGGCCACTCATTTCTCTCGACACTTTGAAAGTGGAACGGAGTGCAAATTTAATACAAAATCACGTTTTCCTCAGTATTGTGACTTGTGGGGTCCTCTCTGAGCTATGTTGTTTTCTTGTGGACGTTTCATTACCCAACTAGGTAACCTTATCAGTGCTAAAAAGGAGGAGGACTGTGGGGTCCTTGGTGCTGTCTGAGCTTGGTTGCTTTCTTTCAGATGTTTCATGACCCAAGTATGTTCTAGAAGAGAGGGAGTATGTAGAGAGGGGGAGGGGAAAGCCTGTGGGGCCTTTGGTGCTCTTTGAGCTTGGTTGCTTTCTTGCAGACCTTTCATTACCAAACTAGGCAACCTCATCGGTGTTAGAAGGAATGAAATCACGACTTGCATCTCTATGCCCCCATTTTCTGGGCTGAAGGCTTCTCTGCTCAGTCTTCCACAAAACATTTCTTTCCTGGTAAGGTTATCTTCAGATTTGCACTTTTGCTCTGCTCTAATCTTCTTCTCTCCTTCCTCTCCCCTCTCCTCCCCACCAGGGTTGAGTACCGAAGGGATCTACCGGGTGAGTGGAAACAAATCTGAAATGGAAAGTTTACAGCGGCAATTTGACCAAGGTACGACCCGGCCTCGTGCTTCTGCTTGAGACGGGGGAAGCGGTTTAGGGATGCAGTCGTGGTTTGCGGGGTGAGGGCGGGGACTCTTGTTTTTAACTTTCTGGAAGGCCATCCAAGACGGAGACCCAATGCACCTCCATTGGGGGGTCATTCCAGAGGGTCAGCCCCCTGAGGGAAACACACTGCTCCAAAGTGGGGGGAAACCAGTTGCTTCTCCCAGCAGGATCATAATACAGGTAGTCCACGACAAACGGCCACAATTGAGCCCGAAATTTCTGTTGCTAAGCAAGACAGTTAAGTGAATTTTGCCCCATTTTACAACCTTTCTTGCCGCAGTTGTTAAGTGAATCACTGCAGTTAAGTTAGTAACCTGGTTGTTAAGTGAATCTGGCTTCCCCGTTGACTTTGCTTATCGGAAGGTTGCAAAAGGGGATCACATGACACACACACACACCCCGGGACACAGCAACTGTCACAAGTACAAGTCAGTTGCCAAATTTTGATGACCTGACCGTGGGGATGCTGCAATGGATGTAAATGTGAAAAATAGTCATAAGTCATTTTTTTCAGTGACGTAACTTATGAACGGTCACTAAATGAACCTTTGGGAGGTTCTGGTGCGGAGATATCTTCCCGCAGATAAATGTTTGTCTAGTTTCCATCCACGACCATCTGATTGATATTTCAAGAACAGCTGAACTTTTAGCTGGGGCTTTTCCCGCTTCTTTGCAGTTCTTTGAGCAGGCACGATAGACAAGCCTAACCCCTGAATCCTCTCCTCACAGATCATAACCTGGACTTTGCTGAGAAGGATTTCACTGTGAATGCTGTAGCTGGAGCCATGAAGAGCTTCTTCTCAGAGCTGCCAGATCCCCTGGTACCCTACAACATGCAGATCGAGCTGGTGGAGGCTCACAGTGAGTATGTGCCTGCCAGCGACCAAGGCCAGCCTTTCCCAGAGCACCAAGGGGAGAGTCCTTCGTGTTTGTGAAGCGTTTGGTTTTTGAAAGTGAACCCACAAAAGAGCGGTTTTCTACCAGCACTCGCTTGTGAGTTGTTGAAGATCCAAATTGCGTGTCCGGCAGTGTTGTTGCCGTAGAATGATGGGATTCAGTGGCTCCACCTAGAGTTAGAAACGAAAGCAGAATGGAAAAGAGTCTCCTTGCATGTGGACTGCTGAAGCAGCATCTTCTAGGCTTTCCTTGTTTTATTTATTGTCTTCGTTAATCCACTCAAATGACTTCAGCACAAGCTTCGGTAGAGAAGGTTTGCTGGCAGGGAACGAAGGCCTATCTAATGGAGAAAGAGAGCAGAGGTTTAGGCTGTAGAGTTGGAGACCCATGAAATCTTAAGCCGGAGGAATTCCCTAGACTACTTCTTGGAAATAAAGAAGAGACTAATAAAATCCCTCAAATGAAAAGAAGAACTAGGGCTGACATGATAGCATCTTCCAATATTTGAGGGGCTGTCACAGAGAAGAGGGGGTCAACTTGTTTTCCAAAGCACCAGAGGGCAGGATAAGAAAGAATGGATAGGAATTAATCAACTTGGAACTAAGAAGAAATTCCCTGGCAGTGAGAACAATTAATCAGTGGAACGGCTTGCCACCAGAAGTTGTGGGTGCTCCATCACTGGAGGTTTTCAAGAAGAGATTGGACAGCCAGCATGGTTGGTTGGGGAATTCTGGGAGTTGAAGTCCACAAGTCTTAAAGCTCCTTGGCGTAGGGTCTGCTGCTCAAGCAAGGGGTTGGACTAGAAGACCTCAAAGCTCCCTTTCAGTTCTATTATTCCACATTCTGTGTGTTCTAAATCGACTCGGGTCAACTTGTTTTCCAAAGCACCAGAGGGCAGGATAAGAAAGAATGGATAGGAATTAATCAACTTGGAACTAAGAAGAAATTCCCTGGCAGTGAGAACAATTAATCAGTGGAACGGCTTGCCACCAGAAGTTGTGGGTGCTCCATCACTGGAGGTTTTCAAGAAGAGATTGGACAGCCAGCATGGTTGGTTGGGGAATTCTGGGAGTTGAAGTCCACAAGTCTTAAAGCTCCTTGGCGTAGGGTCTGCTGCTCAAGCAAGGGGTTGGACTAGAAGACCTCAAAGCTCCCTTTCAGTTCTATTATTCCACATTCTGTGTGTTCTAAATCGACTCGGGCCATTCATACATTTCTACCTAACTGAAACAGGGCCAAAGTTCTCCTCTGCCCAAAACATGATCTCCCTAAGATGACTTCTTCAGAAGTCCTGCCAGGCTATTTTGGCACATCTGGAAGCAGGTCCTGTAAGGCCCTCTTCGGCCGTGGCAGTAAAAAAAAACAGGGCAGGAACGGGGCCCCGTGGCTGCTGCCTGGATGAAGTGGCAGTGCCGCCATCAGCCTGTGCCAGTGGAGGCCAGTTGCCATATTTTAAATATAGCAGGATAAAATTAGTTGTCTTTGAACTATATCTCAAAGAGCCGAAGACAAAGGACAAGATCTTTTAACAGGCACATTTGTCTGCAGCCTGGCTCAGTCCGCAGCAGTTCTTTCATTGAGTTGTTCCCAGCTTCCCTCACAGTGAAATCGGAGGGGAAGACCAAAGTCGTTACCTTCTCTCGTTTTTTATTTTTAAATTAATTGATTTGGATTTCAACTCGTTTTGGTAGCTTGGCTTTCTAATTGTATCCACCGTTGGTTATTAGTTTGTTCTGTGGTTACTGATCTCTTCGTTTTTAGCCATGATTGTTTTAATCGTGTATGGTGGCTTAAAATAAGATTGGAGAAAGACAGAATATGCTAGTCACTTTCCTGATTTTTGTACACAGCCAGCTTTGAGACAGGAGAAATATCCATTGGGATCTGCCGCCCTGGGATGTTTCCTTCAATCAAACCCCCATATCTCTTGTTTACTTTGGTTTTCTTTAAGCGGGAGGGAGGGAAATGCTGCCGTTTCCACTGATCACAGAATTACACAAAATAAAATTTGTATCACAACAGCGCCCCTGGGTTGTTTTAAACGGGGGCTAATTAATAGCCAGTGAATACCAGTTTCTAAAATATACGGGAAAGCTTCCAACACTGTTTTGCTTGGTTTGAGGCAGTAAAAAGGGCTTTTTTGGGGGGGGGGCTTTCTTTCACATCACACCTCTTTTTCGAAAGAGATGAAGAGATTCAGTGTCCAAATTTAGCTGAGCTTTGTCTACTGCAGTGATTCTCAATCTGGGCCTCTTTAAGATGGGTGGACATCAACTCCCAGAATTCCCCAGCCAGCCTGGCTGGCTGGGGAATTCTGGGAGTTGAAGTCCACCCATCTTAGAGAAGCCCAGATTGAGAATCACTAGTCTGGGGACTGTTTTGGGAAGCCTCTATTCTGTTTTCAAGCTGACCTGGCCTTGCCGAAGTCCAAACAGATCCTTTTTTTTGGAGCCAGCAATGCTGCAGTTGACAATCCTGAATTTCACTGCAGAGGCACTTAAAATTGTCGGAGCTCGGAGCGGCGCGGAGAGCTCTTTAAATATTTAACGGTGTGGTCTGTCCAAATGGAGTTTGGCGTTTCTACTTTAGAAGCTGTCTCTGAGGTACCTCTGACAAACGATGCTTTCCTTTAGTTGCTCTAAAAGATACTTTTTGCAATAGAAAATAAGTCAGAACCTGTGACGTTGGTGCCCTTTTTAAAAGCTGCAGAACGGAGGCAAAGGCTGCTGTTGACTAAGGAGCTGGCTTCCTCCGCAGGCAGCCTCCGGTGATATTAATTGTGGCCGCCACAGACGTCTTTAATGTAACCCTTACAAGCAAAAATTTGAGAAGTCTGGTTTAACTTTATTGCCATCAGCGTCTTGGGCTATTATTCTAAGGTGTTGGTGAGGACAAATTAAAAAGCGCAGATGTGATAAGTGAAAGAATTCGCCCTCATACTATCAGTGCAGATAAGAAACTATTAAAACTAATTAACAGGGTGAAAAAGACTTGGTAAATAAAAACCTAAATGCTTATGTGCTCATGCTTGGCTGCTAAGCAGGGCTGTGGGTGTGGGTGTGTATGTGTGTGTTTGTGTTTCTTCCATTCAGTCGTGTCTGATTCTGGAGACTGCCTTGAGCAGGCCCTGCAATTTTCTTGGCAAGGTTTTTCAGAAGTGGGTTGCCATTGCCGCCTCCTTAGGGCTGAGAGAAAATGACAGGCCTAGGATCACCCAGCTGGCTCTGTGCCTAAGGCCTGTGCCTGACTCCCAAAGCATCACACCTGGGTCTTTCTGTGAGCACTTGGGAAGGGTTGATTATCCCAAGCACTGCTGAAACGCTGTTTTCCCCTTCCTGATTTAAATAGAGCTGATTTCATAAAATACCAGTGCCCGGCTTCTTGCTAGTTCAGTTCTGCCAGCAGTTTGAGGTGCTATGATTCTTGGGATTTGGGGAAGAAAAATGCAAAGAGAATTGCCCAATGTGTGTAGGTTTATAGTATCTGGTACCTCTTATAGTAATTTTGGGGGGAAGGAAATTAATTTTAATTGCCACATATTCCTTGTGTTCTTCATATAAGCCACGTCTGACAGATGATTCACCTGGCTGAATAAAATTCTCGGATGCTTTGATTGCCATTCGTAAGACTTTTGTATTCATGGCCTGTCCTCTTCCCTAGGACCACTTTGTAAGGGCGGCCTCAGCTCATCGGGGGGGGGGGGCAGGCTGGGGGAGGCTGGTTTACCCCTTAAGCAGGACCTGCTGATGGCTGCAGTTTCTCAGCTGGCGAACCTCCGCTGCTCCTGGAAAAGAATCTTAGTCTTTTCCCACTTCTCCACTTCCACAGAGATTAACGACCGGGAGCAGAAGCTGCAGGCCCTTAAAGAGGTGCTGAGGAAATTCCCCAAGGAGAACCACGAGGTCTTCAAGTATGTGATCTCTCATTTGAACAAGTAAGTGCAACCCTCTGGGATGAGCTGGAGCCGTCGGCCGCTCCATGACCCCCGGATATGATGCCTAAAAACGAAACACGGGGGTCGTGTCCTCTGCTGGGACAGCAGGGCCTACCCAGGGTGAACCCGTTCCCCGACCTTTCTCCCAACTAAGCAAGGGGGCATTCTCAAACTTATCCCCTTCGATAGATTGTGCTCTTCCAGTTATCAAAAGGTTATCACCATCAGATTAATAATTATCATGAGGTTATCAGCAGCCCGTGGGGGCAATTTTTTGGGGGTGAGGTCTAGAACTTCCCTGGTTTCCTCCGGCATGGGACATCGGGCATTGGCTCCCGAGAGAGACCCAGTCTGCGCTCTTCCTTCTCTGGTTCACCATCCCCAAAACCACCGCCAGGCCTTCAGGGCCAGCTTCACTGGCACCGGTGGAGGGGGTGACATCCCTACAGCCCCTCCCTGCCCTTAAGAGAGGATTGCCCTAACGTTCCCTTCCTCCCCATACTGGGGGTTCAGGTAGATGCACCTGGGGAAAGGCAGCCCTTCAGGTAACCCGGCCCCATGTAGGGCTTCGCACCTGAGAGTCACCGCCTTGAGTTGCCCCCGACAGCAAATTGGCAGCCAGTGGGGCTCCTGCAGAGGAGAACTCCTGGAGCTGCACAAAAGCAGCTTGAACCACTTGAAGCTTCTGGACGCTTCTCAAGGGTAGCCCCCTACAGATAGTCCTCGACTTAACGACCACAATTGAGCCCAACATTTCTGTTGCTAAGCGAGACGGTTGCCAAGTGAGTTTTGCCCCATTTCGCCAGCCTTCTTGCCACAGTTGTTAAGGGAATCACTGCAGTTGTTAAGTGAGTGACACGGTGGTTAAGTGAATCCGGCTTCCCCCTTGGCTTGGCTTCTCAGAAGGTCGCAAAAGGGGATCACGTGACCCCCGGGACACTGAGACCGTCATAAACACGAGTCCGTTGCCAAGGGTCTGAATTTTGATCCGGTGACCACAGGGACGTTGCAACGGTTGTGCGAGAAATGCCATTGTAACTCTGACTGGTCACTAAATGGTCGTAGGCCGAGGACCGCCTGTGTTTTGGATTCCCCATTCCCAGCTCATCATCTCCACAGACCGGGGAGCTCTGGGAAAGCCGCAGGGGCCTCTGGGAGGGGTGGGGGGCGGCTCTTGCCTCCCGTGCCTGACCCCCCCCCCTTTGTCCTTGCAGAGTGAGCCACAACAGCCGCACCAACCTGATGACCAGCGAGAACCTGTCCATCTGCTTCTGGCCCACCCTGATGCGGCCCGACTTCAGCACCATGGACGCCCTGACCGCCACCCGCATCTACCAGACAATCATCGAACTCTTCATCCAGCAGTGCGCTTTCTTCTTCTACAGCCGGCCCATCGCCGAGCTCCCCGGCGCCACCCCCAACTCCCCCTCGGCCCTCCCCGTCTGCGCCCCTTTCCTCTCCTCCACGCCCGTGATGGCCCAGCCCTCCCCGCCCCAGACGCCGCCCCCCTCGCCCCAGTCGCCCCTCCAGGCCCTGCTCCCGCCGCAGCTCCAGGCCGAGCAGCACACACTGTGAACAGCGGGCCGGGTCAGGAAGAAAGGCCTCCGTTCCGACGACGCAGAGGACGAGAGCGGGAAGCGGATCCTCCGTGGCGTCTGCTGGCCCGCCCTCGCCTCCGCCGTTGGGCTCCAGACTTGTGTTGGGCCGAGCAACGGCGGGCCGGCGCCTTGGACCCCCCTCTGCAGCCTTGCTCGGCCTCGGGGCTGGCACGGGAGGGCACCCCGGGGCTACAAGCAGGAGGACGCGGTTGGAGAGTCTGGACCCCCCTTCCCAGGCAGCGCCCTTTCCATCAGGATCGACTCGGACCCAAGCAAGCGGGGCAGGTTTAAGCCCGGTCGGGGTGTTGGACCCGCCTCTCCTCGGCCTCAATCCGTGCGTGGACAGAGAGGACTGTGAAGCAAGAGGGGGGCCTCCTTCCCTCTCCCCCCTCCCCCCCAAGCACATTCCAGGAACAATGGAGGCCTATCCTGCAGTGCTGGACATCTCACCTGGGTCGGGGGACCGTCCCTTTCCTTCAGACCAATTTAGTCCATCCCCAGTAGTAGCCCAGACAAGCTGGATCCACTCAACTCAAGCAAAGGCTGGAATGTCACGTCCTCTTGACTCGGAAACGGGAGGAAGAAGAGTCCGGAGCGTTTGTGGCTGGCAGAGTTTCCTGGGCAGTGATGCCGCAGGGCCGCCCTGCTGGCTGTGCTGTCCCCCTACCTACGACAAATCATGGCATCCCTCTCGCCCCCTTCTTCCTCCCTCCCTGCCTCCCCCCCTCCCTCCCTCGCCTGCCCTCGAAGGATATTGGTGTTAGCACTTAGCAGAGGAGAGAGAGAGAGGAGAGGAGAGAAGGCTCACGTCCACTTGCAAAGAAGATTGCGGTTTTGCCGGGCCTGGGGTTGGACTCCTTTGGAACACTACGTTGAGAGAAACACTGTTGTTGTTTGTTGTGGTGTGCGTGCGTGCGTGTGTGTGCCTGGTTGGAAGCAAGTGGGGAGAAGGGGCGGTGGGTGGGGGGAAGCATTGCTAGTGAAGAGAGAGCAGAGGGAGCCTGCAAACGTCCCTTCCTTTCACCCCCTAGAAATTGGAAAAAGGCAAGAGTGTGGCGTATTGGAAAGGCTGCTTTGCTTGAGTCCGGAGGCCCTGGAAAAAAGATGGGCAAAAAGAGGGTTGAAGGGGGACGGGACACCAAGGGTTTGTTTCTGGCTGCTTCGATGCAGATGTTGCCCGTGCCACTGGGCTGCGGGGGGAGCTCTGAGCCAGCTCCTTGGGGCAGCCCAGGGTTCGCTGCCCCGCCAGGAAGATGGCAGCCCTGCAGGGGGAAAGCGAGGCCGATGGGAAAGGCTTCAAACCCCTGAGCAGAGCACCCACGCTGAGCCCCTGTGCCCCCTTCAGTGCCATCCCCTTCCTGGGCGCCTTCCCAAGCGGCGGCCGCTGATGCGTGGCAGGCCCGTGAATGGCCCAGGGGCATCTTCTCCCTTGCCCTGGAAGCTTCGGCAGGTCCCATCAGCCCTTCCCCCTGGGGCCTCCCCCTCTTCCTAGCCAAAGGGGTTCCCGCAAAGCCGGCGGTCGCTCCTGCCAGCTTCCTGGTTGGGGAGGCACCGCAGATGAACCACTCGGGAGAACCGGTCAGGGTTTCTGCACCGGGTATGTGAAGGGGATTGTGTATCAGCAGTGCCTGGTAAACTGCCCTGTTTTTGTTTGTGTGTCTGGGTGTGTGTGTGTGTGTGTGAGCGTGCGAGAGGGAGCGTGGGGTATATTGTCATCAACAGGGCAGTTTGAACTGGACTTTCCACGGTACCACTGGGAGGACAGGGGAGCGATCCCTATGCCATCCTCACCATCTTTTCGCACTTTAAAATGAAACCTGTGGTTTATTGCTGTTTTTAAGCCTTTCAAGGATATTTGTGTTACACTCATTGGGTGGGAGTGAAATTCCGGTCCTTCTCCCACCCCCCCATCCCCCCTCCCACCCCCCAAACTTCTCTTCCATTCTGCTTCCTGGTATCCAGAGGCCCCCCCCCTCCTCCTCTTCTTCCGCAATTTCTCTCTCTCTTTCTCTTATAAATAAGCTGAATTATGTACTCCTTATTTTAGAACCACATTTAAAAGTTGTATCTGTGTCAGAATCGTGTGCTTTGAAAGCCCCTCTTTGCAAGCATTCCCCCCTCGTTTTTATAACTCTCACCGCCTTTTGTGTAAATAATGGAAACGGTTTGTTTTCGACTCTGACAAGGAGCATGGCATCAGCCCCCCTCCCCTCCATTATGCATGCGCCATGTGAAACGAACACACAAACGGGGGGGGGGGACCCAAAAGCTTGTAGGAAGGAGGCTGAGAAGGCTGGAAAAATTCCCTTCTGACCTTTTTTTCCTGGGTGGGAAAAAATAAATTGAAATCCCACCTGAGCTGCAGTCTTTGGGCTGTTGACCCAAATGGGGGGCTGGCGTGGGACGCCGTTTCCCACCTGGGACGGGGCTTCTGTTCAGCACGCGTTGAGTGCCGCTGTGCCTTCTTTGTGAGTGTGCTAAAAATCTCCCTTAAGAATTGCTAGCAACTCCTGGAATTAGGGAAGGCAGCTTCCCTTAATCTCCTGCTCAGCCTCTTCCTGAGCCGTGGGGACAAGGCTTGCCCCTGGCTTCGGCCCCCAGCCTGGGAGACCGGAGCTTGAGCTCGGCAGGAGGGAGAAAGGGCCAGAGACTGCCCTGCACGGGTCAGCTTGTGGCCTCTGTCGCTGGCCTTAAGATCAGGGAGGGGGTCAGTTTTCCAGGCCTCTCAACCAAGATTGGAGCAGCCCTGCAGAGTTGCACTGGCTTCCCTTGCCCGTCGCCATTCCCTCTTCTGGGACCAGTTGGCATTGGGTGGCCCTTAAACTGGGCCAGGTGCCTCCAAACAACCTGCCTACCTTTTGGATTTCCTGGGGCTTTTTTTTTTTTTTTTTGGCAGCACATCTCCCGAGCAGCCCCGTCCCTTTGCACATGCCGGAGGCGATGCCCGTTCACCGTCCAGTGGATTTTCCCCAGTCCAGACGACGGGTCACCAGCAAACGGGGCCCGTGGCTGCTGCCTCTTCTGCCGGAGGCTGCCAAGGGGCGGCTTTTCCATCTCCCGTCATCGAGACAGGGGCAGCGTTTGTGCATCCCGTCGTGCGCGCTGGACAATTCCCCGCGGGCTTTTATGGACACGCCTCGCCCTGCCACTGCGGCCTTGCTCCCTTCCAGCACACTGCTGGGCAGCAACAGGCCCAGCAGATTGGTGGCTCTCCTTTTCTTATTAAGCCCCCCCCCCCCAATTTCCCCCTTCCCAGTGAAAAACCAGAAGCATTTTGAGGCTCTCCAGCTCTGGTTCCTGGGAGCCTCCCGTTCGGTCGCCCCCACGCAGAGTCTGGGGCTGGCGTACATTTTTAAAGCCTGGCCTCAAAGTAAAGTTCTGAATTGCTCATCTGGATCCTTTGTCCTTGGGTGACTTAGCAGCGGCGTTCAAAGTCTGGCTTAGCTTTTCTTTTTATTTTCCTAGAAGGGGATTCACTTCTGGCTTTGGTTTCGCCCTTCGTTTGTTCTCTAGCCAGCCGGTGGCTTCCCCTAACGTGAAAGGTCAGTTTGTCTTCAGCTCATCCGGTCAGTATTCTTTAGCGGTCCCGTTGTGGGGGTACATTGCCCCTCGCTGCCCCCTCTTGATAGGTCCTAGTCTAACTGTTACGTTAAATCCCCTCCCTCCCCTTTCAGTAAAATGGAAATACAATAGAAATATTGTATTCTAAATGTAGTTGAAAGCAGGGCATAAGTTATTGTTTAAAATAATCTTAATTTTTTCCTGTGTATATTAAAAAAAAAAGCCACATCCATTTCTCAAATTGTATGGAAATAAAACTTTGGAAAAGTTGGGTTTAGTTCTGCCCTCAGCTTTTTGTTTTGCTTGGTTTCGTTTTTTTTCCTGGTACTTGTATTTCCACATTGTAAAATTATCTCTATATATGTTGGATTAACATTTTAATTGAAGAAGACAATGATGAATGGTGATAAAACGTGGTAGTAGTTCCAGCTAAACCTGTGCCCAAAACACTCTTCAGAAAAAGCAAGCAAAAATTACCGAAAAGACCTGTATGTAAAAAGAAAAAGGAAAAAAAAAGTATAATGGTTATTTCTCTGTATTTTTAGGAGCCTAACGACATCCTTTAGTTATTGGTGATAGACTATATTTCCTTTTTATGCTTCTATTAAGGACGTTTTTAACTCTTTGTGGTTCTTTCTCTTCCCCCACCCCACCTCAGCCCATCCAATTAGTGCATGAAATTGTTGAAATCTCTGGGCAAACAAAGAAAAGCCCCCTTTTTTGCTGAATTTAAACAGGAAAAAAAATCATGTTATTTGCTACAGAGTATTGTATGTGTCTCAATGGGAATGGTGTAAAAACTTAAAGGCCTTATGTGATATGTATCATAGTTAATAAATCAATCTTGTTAAAAAAATGTGTTTTTTTTCTGCTTGTCCTGCATGCTTTTGTGGGCTTCTGTTCAGTATTTCTCAACCTGGGCTCCCCAGCCAGTATGCTAATGAACTTGAAGAGGGGTGGACTTCAACTCCTAGAACCCCTTGTGCTTGTCCAGAAGGTCCAACTGGAGACAGTGGTTCGATTGCCAGGTTCCCAGTTAGGACCCCTGGGGTGGGGGGTCAAAAGAACAAAGGCCTCTCCTACCCTAGACCCGCTTAAGTTTGTGTCTGTGGAGATTCCCAGTCATCCAGGTCATGGTTGCCCCAACAACGCTTTTTCCAAAAGGCAACTGGACTTTGTTTTTCCTTGAAGACGTTTCGCTTCTCATCCAAGAAGCTTCTTCACTTCTTAAGTTTGCAGTCAGGCAGGCGACTTGCACATTCAGATTTTGATGGGCACATTTGTGTTGACCTGGATCTTGTGGCCCAAAAATTGGGAGAGGTCCTTGAGATCTCTGTATCCTGGTTCAGGATTCCCAATGAAAGTCTCTCCCTCTGGCTTCTGCTCGGAGGTCCAGCCCTCCTGCCTTGCCTCCGTTATTCCTGTATAAAATCCTTTGTGTATTATTGATGAGGTTACCAAAACAAACAAACTTGTCAGCATCCTGCGATGTAGCTTGGGAAGGATTCCATGGATGAGAATCCTCAAGGGGAAAACAACTCAAGAAGCTTGGGAAATTTTGAAAAGTGAGATGATAAAAGCCCAGTCTAGCACAATACCAACGAAGAAGAAAAATAATAGCTCTCAAAAGAAACCAGCATGGCTGCATAAAGAACTCTGATAAATTGAAAGACAAAAAGGACAAGTATAACAAGTGGAAAGGGGCACGTAACTAAGGCAGAATATCAGCAAATAGCCCGAGCCTGCAAAGATGAAGTGAGGAAAGCTAAGGCTCAGAGTGAACTAAGGCTTGGGACCAAAGTCAAAAATAACCAAAAAAAAGCTTCTTTCAACATGTAAAAAACAAGAAAAAAGTGAAGGAAATGATTGCTCCATTAGTGGGGGAAAGTGGCAAGAAGGTGACAAGCAACAGGGAGAAAGCAGAACTGTTTAACTCGTTTTTTGCATCTGTCTTTACACAAAGGGAAAAAACCAACCTATCAAAAATAGTGCCATAAAAAACAGAATAGAAACACAAGTTAAGATAGGCAAGAAAATGGTAAGTGAGCACCTGTCCAGCCTAAACGAGTTCAAATCACCAGGACCAGATGAATTACACCCCAGGGTTCTCAAGGAACTGGCAGATGTGATCTCAGAACCACTGAACTATATTTTTCAAAGATCCTGGAGCACTGGGGAACTACCAGAGGACTGGAAAAGAGCTGATGTAGTTCCCATCTTCAAAAAAGAAAAAAAATGGATCCAGGAAATTACAGACCTATCAGCCTGATCTCAATACCTGGGAAGATTCTGGAAAAGATAATCAAACAACGAATCAGCGAACACCTAGAGGCAAACAAAGTCATTACTAAAAGCCAACATGGGTTTGTCAAAAACAGATCATGCCAGACAAATCTTATCGCATTCTTTGACCAAGTGACAAAATTAGTGGACCAGGGGAATGCTGTGGATATAATTTATTTGGACTTCAGTAAGGCATTTGATAAAGTAGATCACAACCTACTACTTGATAAGATAGAAAAATGCATCACCACCAGATGGATTCGTAGCTGGCTGACCGGCCGTACTCCGCGTGTGGTCCTCAATGGAACTGCCTCTACATGGAGGGAAGTGAGTAGTGGGGTGCCCCAGGGCTCTGTTCTGGGCCCAGTGCTCTTCAACATCTTCATCAATGATTTGGATGAGGGGATAGATGGGGAACTCATCAAATTTGCAGACGACACCAAGCTGGCAGGAATAGCCAACACTCCAGAAGACAGGCTTAAGATACAGGAGGATCTGGACAGACTTGAACACTGGGCGCTATCTAACAAAATGAAATTCAGTGGTGAAAAAAGTAAGGTTCTACATTTAGGCAAGAAAAATCAAATGCACAGGTATAGTTTGGGAGGTACCTTGCTCAATAGTAGTAACTGTGAGAGGGATCTCGGAGTCCTAGTGGACAATCACTTAAATATGAGCCAGCAGTGTGCTGCAGCTGCCAAAAAAGCCAACACAGTGCTAGGCTGCATTAACAGAGCGATAGAATCAAGATCAAGTGAAGTGTTAATACCACTTTACAATGTCTTGGTAAGGCCACACTTGGAATACCGCATCCAGTTTTGGTCACCATGATGTAAAAAAAGATGTTGAGACTCTAGAAAGAGTACAGAAGAGCAACAAAGATGATTAGGGGACTGGAGGCTAAAATATATAAGGAACGGTTGTGGAATTGGGTATGTCTGGTTTAATGAAGAGAAGGACGAGGGGGGACATGATAGCAGTGCTCCAATATCTCAGAGGTTGCCACAAAGAAGAGGGAGTCAAGCTATTCTCCAAAGCACCTGAAGGCAGGACGAGAAGCAACGGATGGAAACTAATCAAGGAGAGAAGCAATCTGGAACTAAGGAGAAATTTCCTGACAGTTAGAACAATTAACCAGTGGAACAACCTGCCTCCAGAAGCGGTGAATGCTCCAACATTGGAAGTCTTTAAGAAGAGACTGGACAGCCATTTGTCAGAAATGGTATAGGGTTTCCTGCCTGAGCAGGGGGTTGGACTAGATGACCTCCAAGGTCCCTTCCAACTTTATTATTATTATTATTTATTATTATTATAGCTGCTGCCCTCTAGTGTTGAGCTGATGCATTTTTAGTTTAATGCCATCTCTGCATCACCTTTACCTCCCAGAGCGGGAGTTTATTTTATTTTTATTAAGAATTGTTATGGCTGCCCAATTTAGATGCTGCAGCTCTGGCCAGCACCAAACACAGTAAAATAAACCCCAAAACAAGCAGTAAAAATCCAAAATATCACAGCCCTATCTCCTGTTGAGAGACTCCAATCGGGTTCAAAGCAAAAAGGCACATTTTTACTGCCTTTCCGAAGGTCAGAACAGAACTTAACTTTGAAAGAGTGAAGGCCCCAATCAGCAGGAGTTTTAAACTTAGGATGCCGCACTTGATTTGCCAAAGTTTGAACTAAACGGGTTTGGTTTTGTTTATGTGAGTTTTTGCACTTCTTTGGGCTTTGTAGATGCCAGTAAATTCTTGGGATGGGATGGATATTTACAGGTGAACCTGAATGTAGACCATGTGAATTATGATGCTGCAATTTGAGGGAGAGGAGAGGAAGTAAGGGGGGGTAATCTTTGGTCAGGACCCCCTTTGTTGAAGCAGGAACACTGGAATGGGGCCGTATTTGCAAGCGGTCCCTTCTCTGCTTTTAAACTCCCTGCCGGGACCTGGAATTAACTGAGGGGTCCTTGATGCTCTCTGAGCTTAGTTGTTTTCTTGCAGTTGTTTCATTAACCAAACTAGGTAACATCATCAGTGCTAGTAAGGAGTGGCATTTGGTGAGTGAACCCCACTTTTTAAGAGTACTGATGATGCTGTTTCACTGCTGTTACTGACTGCCCTAAGCCCGGTTGACCATTTGCCAAACCTGTTCCTTTGCTGGCTGCCCCTCCCCTCACCCTACTCTCTTATGATCCCCTTCCCTGTTTATTAATCTCAGCCAGTCCCAGTGATTTGAGTGACAAGCTTTTTACTTAATTAAATATTTTGCTTTGTAGAATTGCACCCAGCAATTAGAAAGCTTATATCCCTCTCTCTTCACACACACACACCTCCCACCCCACCCCTACCCCCAGCCAGTCGTGATCCTTTTGCGTCAGTGCACCAGAAAAGGATGCGGTCACACATTAAGCAGCTGCAACCCTATTATTAATACACTGCTCTGCCCGCAAAATCATGGTGAGCTAAGTGGTTTGTTTAAGGGCAGGTAGCTAATTGCTTAATTGATTACACATCCGGCCCATTTATCTAACTCAAAGTCCGTCTCTCGGAAGTGAGTTAAGTCACTCATGCCCTGGTCATCTCCCGTATGGACTACTGCAATGCGCTCTACGGAGTAATTGAAGAGTACAGATACTCCTCAGCTCTACAGCAGTTTGTTTAGTGACCATTCAAAGTTACAACGGCACTGAAAAAAGTGACATGATTGTTTTTCACACTTACAACCGTTGCAGCATCCCCGTGGTCACAAATTCAGTCACTTGGCAACTGGTTCATAGTTATGACGGTCGCAGTGTCCCGGGGTCATGTGATCACCTTCTGTGACCTTCTGACAAGCAAAGTCAATGGGGAAGCCAGATTCACTTAACAACCGAGTTACTAACTTAACTGCAGTGACTCACTTAACAACAGTGGCAAGAAAGGTTGTAAAATGGGTCAAAGCTCACTTAACAAATGTCTCACTTAGCGACAGAAATTTTGGGCTCAGTTATGGTCGTAAGATGAGGACTATCTATATTCACACCTCCTTCTTCTGCCAGGAAGGTGGAGAATGCCCTTGAGGGTGCAAGCCACACATCAGGAGTGTAAGCAGGCTGGGTTGCTACTACCTGGTCAAAGGAAGAGCAAGCTACCCTGCAAAGGTTGGATAATTTTAGCGCTGGTGGACTTGACTTTCTCCTTTCTTAGCAGGATTCTCATATCTGTCAGTGAGAATCAAATGCAAAATAATTGCTCCGGAAGGTAATGTGAGTCTTGGAACAAGGCCTTTCTAAGCCCCTGCTTAATGCAAGATTTTGTTCTTTTAAACATTAAGCAAGACCAGTTTTCCTTTCCAAGTTTCTTAATTTTCTTAATTTCAGGATGTAACTCTAAAAGAGGAAAAAAGGGCATTGCTTGTGAATTGCCTGCATGCAAAAGGTGAGTATCCAAATTGGTGTTTATATGCTGCCATTAACTCAGTGAAATGAGAGAACAATAGCCTTAATTCCCTTGAGTTAATTTGCTTTTAAATTACTTGGACCACAAACGACCAGCAGATGGCGCTATTGCTCAATTTTGCTACCTGTTGTGTCCAGGTATTTCCCCACCACCCCCTCCCATCTCTTTACTCCCAAATCAGAGTAAGAGAACGCAGGTAGTCCTTGACTTATGGCCACAGTTGAGCCCAAAATTTATGTTGCTAAGTGAAACATTTAAGTGAGTTTTACCCCATTTTACTACCTTTTACAACCTTTCTTCCTTTCACGTTATTCACCAAAGCACCAGAGGGAAGGACGAGAAACAATAGTTGGAAGCTGATCAAGGAGAAAAGCAACCTGGAATTAAGGAGAAACTTCCTGACAGTGAGGACAATTAACCAGTGGAACAGCTTGCCACCAGAAATCGTGGGCGCTCTTATCACTGGGGGGTTTTAAGAAGAGACTGGACAGTCACTTGTCTGAGATGGTATAGGTTCTCCTGCTTGAGCGGGGGGTTGGACTGGAAGACCTCCAAGGTCCCTTCCAGCTATATTCAATTCTATTCTATTCTATTCTATTCTATTCTATTCTATTCTATTCTATTCTATTCTATTCTATTCTATTCTATTCTATTCTATTCTATTCTATTCTATTCTATTCTATTCCCACAGTTGTTAAGCAAAACATTGCAGGTGATAAGTTAGTAACACAGTTGTAAAGTGAACATAGCTTCCCCCATTGACTTTGCTTGTCAGAAGGTCGCAAAAGGGGATCACGTGACCCCGGGACACAACAACTGCCATAAGTCAGAGTCAGTTGCCAAGCATCTGAATTTTGATCACGTGAGCATGGGAAAGCTGCAATGGTCATAAGTGTGAAAAATGGTCCTGTCATTTTCTTCAGTGCTGATTTAACTTTGAATGGTCACTAAATGAATTGTTGTAAGCCAAGGACTACAAATAATAGAATAAAATAATAAAATAAAATAAAATAATAAAATAATATAATATAATTAAATAATTAAAATGAAATAAAATGAAATGAAAGAATAATAAAATAAAATAATAAAATAATAATGAAATAAAATGAAATATGAAGTGAAATGAAATGAAATGGAAGCTTGAGCACTTTTTCCAACTACTGTTAACAATTCTTTATTAAAAGGCACCAGCTCTGGTGAGCTGCATCTCATGAAAGCAGATGCCTTTAAGAGAAAGGGCTGGTTGGAAAAGGCGTTACTAGCCTCCCTCTAACTTTTTGGCTACCACAGACCAACCTGGCTTCTCTGCCTTGACTATCCTGGGCTACAGAAACCCAGCTGAGGACGGAGGATGCAGCCGGCATCCTGGCAAAGTTAATTCACTGGCGCAGCCAAATGCTGCAACTGGCCGCAGCCCCCTCTTCCTTCCCCCCCCCCCCCGCCTGCTTGCCAGCCAGCCAGCCAGCCCAGCGGCACAAGAGTTAATCGGGGTCAAGCGTGTGTCAGCAGCTGGCAGCGTCTGGGAACCAGCGCATCAGCGAGGAGGCAGCGACGAGGCCCCCCAGAGACCCCCTGGCATGGAAGGGAAGCCGCTGACTGACAGCTCTGGCTCAGCCAGTGTCAAAGGCCTCCCCAGCTGGGCCACGGGTCACGCCTGGGCCGGGTCCCTTCAGGCGGGATGGGGAGGGGGCCTCCCGACACCCAGCCTGCCCCCCCCTCCCGGGGGCCTCACCGGGCGCTCCCCTCTCTGGTTGGGCATGCATGCCACCGCTCGGAGGAGAGCACTGCCAAGGGGGGGGCGGGGGAGGCTGCTCCACATAAAGGCGCTCCGTTCTGCTCTGGAATTCAGGTCCTGCTAGGAGCCACGCTGCGGGGGGGGGGGGAAAGAAGGAAGGGGAGGCCCCCCCTCCGATCTCCACAGCAGCCAAAAGGTAGATGCAAAACGTGGGGGTGGGTACCAGGGGTCTGTGACCCGTCCTGCTGGGGGCTCAATGGGGCCAGGGCAGATCCAGCTCCCCAAATGGAAGCAACATGGGGTGGGGGGTAGTGGGGTGGGCCTTTTCTCTCCCCCCCCCCAATGGGGTCTCTGAGAGGAGCTTGGAAGAAGGCACTTTATCTCTTTTTTCCCAAACTACAGGTAGTCCTCGACTTACGACCAGAGCTGGGACAGGAACTTCCATTGCTAAGCCAGAGGGCTGCTAAGTCAGTCGCGTCCAATTTTTCGACCTCTTTGGCCACGGTTGGTAAGTGGATCATTGCAGTTGTTAAATGAATCTGGCCTCTCCGATTGGTTTTCCTCGTCGGAAGCCAGCTGGGGGGGTCGCGAACGGGGATTACGTGGCGCCCCCGGATGCTGTGACCGTCGTAAAGACGTGCCGGTTGCCAAGCGCCCAAATTGGGATCATGTGACCATGCGACGGTCGTAAGTGCGAGAAGCTGCCGTAAGTCACTTTTTCCACTACTCTAATGACTTTGAACGGTCACTAAACGAATGGGAGGAAGGAAGGAAGGAAGGAAGGAAGGAAGGAGATGGGAATGGGAGGAAGGAAGGAAAGAATGAAGGAAATGAGGGAGGGAGAAATAGTGAAAAAAAATAAAAAAAGAAAACATAAATAAATAGGAAGGAAGGGAAAGAAAGAAAGGAAAGGAAAGGAAGAAAAGAAGGAAGAAAAGGAAGGAAGGTGATGCGAATGGGAGGAAGGAAAAGAAAAAGGAAAGAAAAAGAAAGAGAAAAAAGAAAAAGAAAGAGAGAAAGAAGAGAAAGAAAGAAAGAAAAAGAAAAAGAGGAAAGAAAGAAAAAGAAAAAAGAAAGAAAAAGAATTAAAAAGAGAAAAAGAAAGGAAGGAAGGAAGGAAGGTTCCTATCATCTGACAGATGGCAGCTTTGCCAATTCAGTTTTCTTCTCCGGTGGGGCTTGGAAGCAAGCAGAGAAACTTCTCCCTTTTGTGCCACCCATCAAGACAAGATTGATTCTTTAAAAAAAAACACACCTGGAGAATGACAAGCTGCCACCCCTGACGAGTTGATTTGTGGAAGGGGGGGGAGGGGATGGAGGAAATCCAGGAATCGCCCGGCTGCCGTTGAAGGGGCTTGCACCAGCCCCGGGCATCAAAGGAACGGGGTATCCAGCCCCCCCTCGCTCTGCACACCTCCATCTGCTGGGAAACACAACGTGGCCTGCCCAGCACCATGGGGTTGCTGGTGATCTCTGCCCTCCTGAAGCCTCCACCCGTCAATCACGCGCAGGGTGACATGGGGGGCCGTCCTTGTCTATTATGGCTGACAGATGTCCATTATCTGCTCGTCTCCCAGCATTCCTACGACGTGGGCTGCCAATCACCCCCTCCTGGAGAAGAGATGTATTGATTTGCATGCATCAGGCCCAATTGGGGGGGGAGATAAACGCAAGACACCCCCTCCCCCTGCTTTCTCCCCGTTCTTCGTGTCTCTGGTGGGGCCTGAATCCAACCGCCTCCAGCTGGCTCCAGCTGCCTCCATCTGACCGGCCTCTTTGCAGACTGTCCTCAAGGGTGGGGTCAAAAAAGGCACGATGGTGGGCACCCCCCACCAACCTGGGTTCCTTCCCTCCAGAAAAGGCAAGATCAGCTCCAGTGTAAGGGGATCGTTGGTTGGATAGTCCTACGAGACCCTGATTGTAAACTCACGTTTGTTAGGAAGCTGTTCTTGGGGTGGGTGACCCTTTTGGGGTGCCCAAAAGTTGGCCACTGCGTAGGGGCACAGCTGCCACTTTCCTCAAAGGGCTCCCACCAGTTGCTCTGCCTTCCCTTTCAGCCAAGGGGGACAGGAGGGGGGCAGGCCAGCAACCTGAGTGGTTGAACAGAAGCACAGAGTCGGAAGGGACCCTGGAGGTCTTCTAGTCCAACCCCATTTGAGCAGAAAAATGGCTGTCCTTGAAAACCTCCAGTGATGGAGCACCCACAACTTCTGGTAGCAAGCTGTTCCACTGGTTAATTGTCCTCACTGTGAGGAAGTTTCTCCTTCGTTCTAGGTTGCTTCTCTCCTTGATTAGTTTCCATCCGTTGCTTCTTGTCCTGCCTTCAGGGGCTTTGGAGGATAGGTTGACTCCCTCTTCTTTGGGGCAGCCCCCCAAATACTGGAAGACTGCTATCGTGTCACCCCTCGTCCTTCTCTTCATTAGAGTAGACATACCCAATTCCTGCAACCTTTCTTCATATGCTTTGTTTGTTTGTATCTCGCCTTTACTATTTTAAGAAATAACTCAAGATGGTGAACACATCCAACCCACGTTCGTCCTCCTATTTTCCCCACAACAACAATCCTGTAAGCTGGACTGGATTGAGAGAGAGGGACTGGCCCAAAGACATCCAGCTAGCTTTCATGGCTAAAGCAGGACTAGAACTCACCGTCTCCTGTTGATTGACCCAAAGTCACCCAGCCGGCTTTCATGGCTAAGGTGGGACTTAAGCACTAGATCAAACTATTTCTTTTGTTTTTGTTTTTTTAAATTTTGGTTCTCACCTATATTTTGATTCCTGAATCCTGGGAAGGGGGGGTGGACTAGATGACCTCTAAGATCTCTTCCAAAGCAAGGCTTCTATGTTGCTTCTGATCTCTTTGTTTGTGCAAATTTGGATGGAGGCTGATCTTCTTCAGCATGCCATCTACTATACCGAAGCTAGCTCCCAATGGTTTACTTGACCCTGCTGTTTAACCACACTGGCATCCTCTTGGTTGCCTCATTTTTCCAGCCATTCTAACCCAGTTTCCTTTTTTTTGTTTTTAAAGTCGCCCCTCCCAGGAAGAGGCAATCAGACTTTTTTTTTTTTTGGACTCTCCAACTTGGACAGACGGGGCTTCATCCCTGAACTTCCAGGCCGAAAGATCAATTGCACTTATGATAAATGCAAGCAGGATATATCTTTTTTTTCTCGTGACCTTTTTTCCCTGTGAGCCTCCGCAGACCGACCTCTTAGCCTAGCTCAGGAAAGGAGTTTGGGCAGGAGGGAATTAAACAGAGGACATTGCAAGAAGAGGGGGAAAAAGAAAACCATGAGTGTTTTATCTTTACTTTGAATGATGGCCAACACATGTGAATCTGAAGAACTGCGCATAAAACCGGAAATTTTTGATATTTTTAAAAGAAGATTCAGATCCAGGCCAGCCTTTTGTGGAGAAATCGGTGACTTTGTGCCTCAAAGCAGAAGGTTGGACCTGGGTTCAAGAGACGCCTTGCTGCCATCCCTTTGCAACAGGTAAGTCCTGCCTCGCTCACTCCGGCAAAGTATTGCAGGAGTGTCACACATATTGTGGGTCTGGGGGATTCAGAGGCAACTGGATTTTTGAGGGTGTGGGGAGACTTAGCAGGCATTTAAGGGGGAGGAAGAAGGGGGGGGCTAGCTAGGTGAAGGCAGAAGCTCTCCCCTCCGCCCCCACGTCCAAGACTCGGGTCGGCTTTGAAGCCATCACAGTTTCCTGCCGTCCGGCCAACTCGGGTAGGCTTCCTACGCCCCGTTCACACGTGCAGCGCTCTCTGCGAGCGGGATGCCGGTGAGCTTCGCTGCCCTGCTCGGCTTTCTCCAGCTACGCTGCCTCGTCAGCCCACTCGGCCGGCCGGCCCCTCCCGCCGGCCCCCCTCTCCCCGCCGGCCCCTCCCGCGGGCTGCCGACCGGCGGCTGAAGGCGCAACGTGGCGCCCGCGGCTCCTCGCCCCGGGAGAGCGCCAGCCCGGCGGTGGGTGGGTGGGTGGGTGGGGGGCGAGGCGGCCCTGGGTGGGGGGCTGCTGCCGAGCCCGACCGGCCGATGACGGAGGAGCCCCGCCGGCTGCCCGGAGGCAGCGGTGGGCGGCCAGCCCCAGGCGGGGGCGACGGCGAGGGTCGCGCCGGCTGGCGGTGAGTCTCGCCCGGAGGCGCCCCCGAGCACGTGGCTGCCAGCCGGGCAGGAAGGGCAGAGTTGGGGGCTGGGGGCGCCGTCGGGGGGGGCGGGGGTCGCGGACAGAGCCGGGGGGGCGTCCGGGGTGGAGGAGGAGGAGCCGCGGGGGGGGCAGTTGACCCGGGGAGGGGAGGGGGCGCCCCGCCGGCCCCTCCTCCGGCAGCCTTTGTGGGGAGGGGGCTGGCGCTGGGGAGGGAGCGCTAAGGGGGGCGCCCCGGGCGGGGGGGGGAGCGCGCGCGCGCCCGCGATGGGCTGCGTGGGGCGGGCGGAGCGGCCGGGCTGGCGGGGGAAGTTTGCCGGGGAGGGGGTGGGGGTCGCGGCGGCTCGGGCACCCCCGGAGACGCTTCCTGCCCTGATGAGGCTCCCGCTCCGGCGGTGGCGGGGGATGAGCCGGGCGCCGATCGGGATCGGGGGCCTTCGGGTCGGGCGCTCTGCCCCCCGCCGATGGGGTCAGTCCGGGTGAGGAAGGAAGGGAGGGAGGGAGGAAGGAAGGAAAGAAAAAAAAAGCGGCCGAAGGGCCTCCGCCATGCCCGGGGATCCAGCGGAGGATCCGGGAAGTCTGGCACAGCTGGCGGGCGCCCGGTTGGGGATCCTGGTCCTTAGGAGGAAAGGTGGCGTCCCCAGCGGGGAAGAGGCGTCCCCGCGGCTTGCGCGGCTCTCTCGGGCGGCTCTTCGGAGGAGGAAGGTGAGTGGAATCGGGGCTCGGGTGTCCGTGTATCTCGGGTGTCCGTGTATCTCTGCCTGTGTTTGTGTGCGTGAGCAGGTTAGTAAACTTGCCGGGCTCTTTGCTGTGATCCCCCCCCCACCTGCATTGTCTGCATGACACTCATGCTGATTATACCTGGAAAGGGGAGGGGGTGTCTAGTCTCCTAGCCTTCCCCTCTCCCCCCCCCCACCCGCCAGGCTGGCAATCGGTTCATGGATGCATTTGGAGCGCAGGGTGTGTCAGCATCCAACACAACCTGGCCATACTATAAATCTTCACTTAGCTGGGTGAAGAACACTACAACTCTCTCTCTCCCTCTCTCTGCTGGAGCCAGGCTTGAGCCCCTCTCTCTGTGCCCTTGATTGCACCATTGCACCGAGGGGTCAATTGCAAGCAGTTGTTGAACTCTGTGGCCAAATTCGGGAGCTGCCAGCCCTGACTGGCTGATTTTGGAAGGGGGGTTAGGTTAGACTGGTGGAGCGGTCAGGGAAAGGCACTCTGCATGCCCTCAGGGGCACCCTTTACCTTGCTGGAAATTTGCCTGTCCAAGCCTGGGCCAGAGGCAACAGGTGTCAGCTCGCTTTCGGCCACCGTCTTTTGCCCAACCGCTGAATGCCGCGGGTTAGGAAACTGAGGCAGCGGTTGCTACAGCCACTGCACTGGATGACAAGCAGCTTTTCCACAATCCCAGCCGGAGTTGTCAAGGCATGAATCCAGAGGCCCCCCTACGACCCTCCTCGACCCAAGAACGTTTCTTCCGGCAAAGACCCCGGGGACCTTGGGAAAGGATGGGGTCTTGGCACCTGAAGCCGAAGCAGGTCAGACAATGGTGGATCAGCTCTGCCGTCCAAGGGGCCGCATTCTGGAAGGTCCAAGGGGTGAATTGGGGTGGGGTGGGCTGTGTGGGCTGCTTGTCTGGAGGAGGGAGGGGGGCACGGCTTGGTCGAAGAAATGGGCCTTGGCGAAACCGGTTTGAAACTGCTTTCCCTGCCTCTCCAGGAAATGTGTTTTGAGGTTAAAAAAAGACAATTTGCAGACTCGGTTTCAAGTTTTTGAGCTGTTCCCTGGTGGACCGAAATGGGTCCGTGCTGGTTGTGCGTTATTTGGTGGCAGTTCAGTGACAACCGGAGGGGATGTGAAATAGCAAAAACTTCAGATCACCAAATCGGTGGGCGCTTTTATTGACCCCCACCCACCCACCCAGCGATTGCTGGAAATTGTCGAGGTTGGGTGTTCAAAGCAGGTAGGAAACTGTTTTGCTCTCCCACCTTTAATGGGTCTCCTCAGGAGCTGCTGTTTATCTCAGTGCTGCTTTTGGGAGACAATCCCCAATTGTTCACTGCCCCCCCCTCCTCCCAAAGACCCTCAGCCTGAAACTGAATTGCACACATTCAATTCCTTTTTTTTTTTTTGGCAAAACCTGGTATGCCATCTCAGCCTCTTTTACCCGACTGGGCAGCCAGTGGTGTTATCCTGAAATAACTCGTGTTTGGCTGTAGAATTTGGGCAGAAGGTTGGATTTGCAGGCGGTTGAATTGAGAAAGGGTCTGTTTTGAAGCCCCCCCCCCAGGAGGATTGTCAAATGGGTGTTTTAGAGGCTTTACCCCACACGGCTGAAACAGGACCTTGGAAGGGCTGAATATGAGTTCTGCCTGCTGTTTCTTTCCGCGTCACCCAAAGGCTTAAGTGAAACGGGGTTGGCTGGCTTTTGAAACTCTGCAAGAGGAATATCCCCCCCAGCCCCCCAATTCCACGAGGGGGTCCAATCCTGCATGCTTTCCACACAGTGAGCGAGGTTTGATTTGGTTCTGCTTTGCATCTGATTTTGAGAGGGGGGTGTGTGTGTCTCCATCCAAGTGCAATTGAAAATGGGTCTGGGGCCTTGCTTGTCCATGGGCTGCCTCCTGCATGAGAATAGTTTCAGAGGTTGAAAACGAGAAAGCGAGTGTCTGCAGCGAAACATTTTCCTTCTGTTCTCCAGCCCCCCCCCAGCTTCATTTCCAAGGAGGGAAGGGCTCCCCCCTCAATCCCCATGGGGTCAGGTGACTTAGCCTGCAGCCCTAGAAGGGACCCCACGTTCTGCCTTGGCTGCAGCATTTGGGCCCCAATATTCATGGGGTGGTGCCGGTAAGTAAGGAATTCGGTGCAGGAACTCCTGTCCGGGAGAGAGGCGTGAGATGGGCAGAGATTGGGAGCTGAGAAGGCCTGCAAGGTCGGACCCCAGCCAGGCTGCCCAGCTCGATCGCCATTCTGCAGAGGGGAGTCGGTGCGTTGTGTCCCTCTTCTGTTCTTCCAATCCGCTGGAGGATGGATGGGGGGCAGGAGAGAGCACGGAAGGAGGTATCCTTCCAAAGAGCAGGCTGGCTGGCTGGCTGGCTGGCTGGCTGGCTGGGGGTAGCAGCAGGAATACTTCAGAAGCCCCCCCCCCCAACTCACTCGGCTGCTTTCACCTCGTGTAAGTTTGACTTGCTACTTTGGTCTTTTGCACAGCCATATTGGAGGCGGAGGGGGTCACTTCAAAGGCTGCTCGCCTTTGGCTTTAGATGACGTGGATTCGAGTCCCTCCTTGCCAGGTGTGGCACAATCTCAGCTGGAAGCAGGAGTGCTCCTGTGAACGCAGGGCTGTGGGGCCTTGACCCATTTGGGGGGGGAGTAGGGTGGTCTCGGCAGCGTGGCCACGAGCCCCTCGGCTGAGGAGAGTTGCAGACATTCGGGTGGGCTCTGCCTGCAATTGCCAGGCGCGTGTTTGCTTTCGGGCACCCCCTTGCTTTCTCCCCCCTCCCCCCCCTTGAAAATCTGGAGACCCACAAGATGATCCGGGAGATCAGTTCGCTGGGAGAAAGTTCCGGTCTGTGGAAACGTGGATCTGTGCTGTTTGGAAGGTAATCTGGCTGCTTCAGAAGAGGATCAAGTCCTTTGCTCAGCTCTGCTCCTTCAGCCGAGGGTCAGGAAAAACTGGGCTGCCTCTTTCCAGGCTAACACATTTTATTAAAAGACAGAAGCTTTGGGGTGAGAGCAGACTTTGGAAAGATGCAACCAGATTCTTTCAGATTTTGGGGTACCCTGGACGAAGACGGCTCTCCTACAACCGTGCAACTGTGGTTAAGTTTAAAGCTCTTCCTTGTTATTGCCCTCTGAAAGTCTTGCGTGTACCACCCTCACTTCTTCTTCCCCCCCCCCACCTAACTCTGGGCTGAGATTCTGTTTATAATTCCTAATTTTGCCTCTGCACTCCTGCTGGTCTCCTAGCCCTGCCTCTCCCCCCCCCCAATTGTGCAAAAGTGTGTGCATTTGCAAAGTTTCAGGACTGTGCAAAGCCCTGAAGGGGGGGCCTTCGCCCCTTGCCCCCTTTCACCCTGCCCGAGCTTGCGAAGGTGGCTAGCCGAGCTCTGGAGGTTGCCCATTGGTATGCACCAGGCGGCGTGTCTATTGATGATCTCCATTTTATATGCGCAAGAGGCGTGGGTTTTGTATTGGTATGGGAGACGGGGTGCGAGTGCAGTTGTGCGTGCCTCCGGATCGGTATGCGTGGGCGCTCGTGCGTTTGATGTGGGGAGGGGGGAGGGGGGGACGGAGGGAGGACGGGTGGCCCGCGGCGGGTTCGTCGGCTGGCAAAGGGTCTGCTTCCCGGCTTGTACGCGCACCGGGCTGAGACAGGTGCGTGTCTGAAGCGTGTAGCCATCCGTGGCAAACAGGCTTTCCATCTTCCTGGCTTCGTGTCAGGATGTTGAACAGTTTTCCTACGGCCTCGCTCCGTTAGGTAACGTTGGTCCTGGGAATGTCATTCTCTCTCGGAGTTCAGAAGTAAGTGACAGGCGCTCCCTGTCTTGATTTATTTGCGGTTGAAGTGATGGAGCAGGAAGGGCCAACGACGCTGGCACGCTCTGCAGCGATCTAAAGTCTGGGCGATCCACCCTCCTGGTGCTAACAGGGGCAAAGCCCACCCACCCCCTTGCCACTCGCTGGGGAAGGGGGTAAGCATCTGATGGCCCGACCCTCACCGTAAATAGGCAAAGGGACCCCGGTTCTGTGCCATTATCCTTCTTTTTCGGAAAGCAACCAGCTACCCAGACGGAAGCTGCCAATTCAGGGTTTGGCCGTCTAAAACACCTTGATTCTGGATCTGTTGATCTCACCTTTGGGGCAAGTTAAGAACTTCAGAAGATCAACTTGGTCGGTCAGACCCAGGCTAGTTCCTTCCGTTGGGATCCCTGGTTTTCACGGGGAGAACAACTTGCCTCCCGGTTTTTAAGAAGTGATTGGGCAACCGTTTGTCTGAAATGGGTATAGGGCTTCCTGCCTGAGCAGGGGGTTGGACTAGAAGACCTCTAAGGCCCCTTCCAACTCTGTTATTCTGTAACTAGGAAGGGGGAGAGAAGTGGGACTTCCTAGCTCACTTTAGTGCATTTCACCATTGATGGAGGCAAACGTGTCCCTTCGGGAAAATTGGCTGACTTGCTGCCCTCGCATCTCGGCAGGCTACAAACTCTGTTTGTGAATTTCACGGCAACGATTGAAGTTTGCTAGTTGAAGGGAAGGTTTCTGCACTACTCACCTGATTTGTCCAGCAAAGCCTGGCATGAACAGTGAATTGGTATTCCAGACTTCGGAAGGAAGGAAGGAAGGAAGGAAGGAAGGAAGGAAGGAAGGAAGGAAGGAAGGAAGGAAGGAAGGAAGGAAGGAAAAAAAATAGAATAACAGAGTTGGAAGGGACCTCAGGGGTCTTCTAGTCCAACCCCCTGCTTGAGCAGGGGACCCTATGCCATTTCAGACAAATGGCAAAAGGGCCAGGGTTGGTCTTGAGTGCGAAACACTTGAAAAAAACAAGATGCCGATCCCTCCGTGCCGTTTTCCCGAAAGACGCAGGTGCAACAGGAACCAGTTCCTTGGTTTGCCGCTGGTGAGAGGCAAAAGGGACTGTTCCTCTCCAGCTCTCTGATGGGGAGAAATTCAGGGGGTGTATTGTTATTATTATCTTTAAAGGAAGGCTGATTAGCCATCCTCCTCCTTTTAATTGATTGCTGATTTGTTTCCACCTGTTCCTAGTTCTAAAATCTTGACTCCAGGGTCTTTTTGAGATAATTGGGAGAAGCAAGGCAAGGAAACGGGCAATTAAGCAATTTAAGAATGCCCCCCACTGTTATCAGAAAATATTTTCTTTTGTGCCCCCCCCCCACAAAGGGTAATAATTAATGCAGCAAGACAAAAACATCTTCTAAACGCCTGGCTCCCCCCCCCCCTCTCTCTTCTCCATTCTCGGCTTTGAGCAAACGGTTTGTTTCATAGAACGATTCAGCCTTGGAAACGCAATTGGAGGCTACAAGCATAAGGACTAGAAACTTGAGGGCTTTCTTCCTTTGATCAGGAGCTCAAAACCCCTGCATGCTGGCTGGGGAATTCTGGGAGTTGAAGTCCACCCATCTCAGAGTTGACAAGCTACACTGCTCTAGAGTAGGGGGCGGTTAAAGCTGGAGAACTGCTGTGGTTCTGTGTTTGCTAGCTGGGGAATTCTGGGAGTTGAAGTCCAGACCTCTTAAAGTTTCCTGCCTGAGCAGGGGGTTGGACTACTAGAAGACCTCCAAGGTCCCCTCCAACTTTATTATCATCATTAGTAGTAGTAGTAGTAGTAGTAGTAGTAGTAGTAATATTAATCACTGAGACTAAGAAATGCTGGGGTAATAGATAATTAACTTGCTGTGCTGATAGATGTAGCTACTGTTCTCTCGTTCTGTAAACCAACATTTGACTTAATTTGGGAGGAGGGAGCAAGCTGGATTACAATACAGGTGGTCCTCGATTTACGACTTTTCATTAGTAACTGCTCGAAGTTACGACGACACCGGGAAAAGTGACTTACGACTGGTCCTCGCATTTACAACTGTCAGAGCATCCCCACAGTCCCGTGTTCAAAATTTGGGCATATATTAAAGACGGTCGCGGCGGAGTCGCACGATCCCCATTTGCGATCTTCCAGCCGGCTTCTGAGCAGCAAAGTCGATGGGGAAAGCCAGATTCCCTTAGCGACCGCCTGATTCACTTAACAACCGGCACAGTTCACTTCACAACCATGGCAAAAAAAAAAAAGGTCACATAATCAAGCATGGCTCACTTAATGACCGCCCGATCGTGGTCATACGTCGAGGACTGCCACAAATGCTAACCTCCATTAAAGGGGTTCATGGAAACGATAAACGAATGAGAATCTGGAGGGGGAGGGAAAATACAGGGAGTCCTCAGTTTACAACCACAATTGAGCCCAAAATTTCTGCTGTTAAGTGAGGCATTGCTTAAGTGAGTTTTGCCCCATTTTACGACCTTCCTTGCCACACTTGTTGAGTGAATCCCTGCAGTTGATAAGTTACTAATCCAGTCGTTAAGTGAATCCGGCTTTCCCCGACTCTCAGAAGGTCGCAAAAGGGGGATCACATGTCCTTGGGACACAGCAATGGTCATAAATACGAGTCAGCGTCTGAATTTTGATCACTGGGATGCTGTAAAGATTGTAACTCTGGAAAACAGTCCTAAGTCCCTTTTTTCAGTGCCGTCGTAACTTTGAACGGTCACTAAATGAACTGTTGTAAGTCAAGGACTGCCTGCATTGTGAAGAGAAAGAGACCTGACAGGGATTCTCCCCCCCCCTTCTCTTTCAGAAGGCCGTGTCCGTAAAGGGCATCAGGGACCGGAGGACCTTCTGAGTGACCGGCGGGCCTCGGCTGTCCGGTGCCGGGCGGATGGTCCCCCCTGGGCGCGATGGCCTCCCTCTATGGCAGCGAGGGGGTCAAGTGCTTCAGCGTGGAGTGGGACTTCCTGCAGGGCCTGCTGGTCAAGAATCAGCCGGTGCCCTGGTAAGTTGGCATCTGGCGGGCGCCGGGCTGGGTGGCAGGGCCTGCTCTGGTGACCGGGAGGCTCCCTTTTGTCGAGGGTCCCCTTAGACCCCAGCACGCTCTCTGAGCCTACCTTGAAGGGCTCTTTGGCAGGTTGGAGGGAGGCCGGGACCCTCCTTGCGGGCACGGACCCCTCTGGGGAACGACGGGGGCTGGAGGGGCCAGGTTGGGGAGGGGCTGTTATAGTTCAGAAATGAAGGGGGAGATAAATGGGGGGAGGTTGGACCGGAACTCGAGCCCTCTCTGGGGCCTCTAGCTTGATGCAGGAGGGGGGGCACCCCCAAATCTGTATTTGGGGAGGTGCATGTTAAGCCTGGGTAACACAGGCCTAGATCACAAGCCATGTTTCTCTCTAGGGATAAGGGCAGTTGGAGGCACCCAGTTTGTGTACCCCAGATGGGCATTTCTGGTTTTTATGGACAAAAGGCAGCACGGGGGGGGGAGGAAAAAGAGCCCCCAACTCTCCTATCTTTCCAGTTGTTGAGGGGTGTTTTTGGTCAAATGTTCAGTGAAAAAGGTGACAGATTTTTGATGCCCGTGTTTAAATTCCTGGGTCTCAGGACTGGCACCTGCCTAGATAGTCTTGGACTACAGCTGCCATCATCCCGGAGAGTGCTGGCTGGGATGCATGGGAGTCGGAGAACTTCCATTCTCCCTCAGCTCCACCCATTTTCCTTGATGCCTGTCTCCCTCTTTTCCTTCCTTCCTTCCTTCCTTCCTTCCTTCCTTCCTTCCTTCCTTCCTTCCTTCCTTCCTTCCTTCCTTCCTTCCTTCCTTCCTTCCTTCTCTATTTCTCCTCCCTCCCTTCCTTTCTGCCTCCCCCTCCCTCCGTCCCTTCCTTCTTCCTTTCCTCCCTCCCTCCTTGTCTGACTCCTTCCTTCCTTCCTTCCTCCCTCCCTCCCTTCCTCCCTTCCTTTCTTCCTTCCAGCCTGCAGGCTCTACGGAAGGAAAAATCCCGCAACGCAGCCCGCTCCCGCCGAGGCAAGGAGAATTTTGAGTTCTACGAACTGGCCAAGCTGTTGCCCCTGCCCGGCGCCATCACCAGCCAGCTGGACAAGGCCTCCATCGTCCGGCTCTCCATCACCTACCTGAAGATGCGCCACTTCGCCCTCCACGGCGACCCACCCTGGACCCTGCGGGCAGAGGGCCCGGGCCCGGCAGGCAACGGTGGGTGCCGGGCACTCCTGGGGGGGGGGAGGCAGTGCCCCGTGGTGCAGGGGGCAGGATGGGAGAGGGAGGGGCACTGACCAGGTGGGAGCTTGGACGGAGGGCAGCTGGGACCGAGGGAAAGGCCAGCCTTTATTGCAAGCAAAATGAAAAAGAGAGCCAGGTTGGTGTCCTGGTGAAGGCACCAGGCGAGAATCTGAGAGGTCCTGAGTTCTAGTCCTGCACAAAGTCAACTGGGTGATCCTGAGCCAGCCACTCTCCCTGAGCCCTAGGAAGGAGGCAATGGCAAACTACTTCTAAACCAAACTTGTCAAGGAAACCGCAGGGGCTCATCCAAGCAGTCTCTGAGAACTGGACACAACTGAACGGAGGAAACAGACACACACAAACACACACCAGCCAACACGTTGTAGCCTCTTCTAAAAGACCCCCTCCCTGCCTTAACCATTCACCGCTTCGCT
Source organism: Azemiops feae (assembly GCA_023970755.1). Classification (NCBI taxonomy): domain Eukaryota; kingdom Metazoa; phylum Chordata; class Lepidosauria; order Squamata; family Viperidae; genus Azemiops; species Azemiops feae. The sequence continues at coordinate 1,084,194 of JALGBA010000620.1, forward strand.
CCCCCAGTTCGGTCCAGGTTCCCTCCAGGAACGGAGAGATTCATGATCCAACACAGGCAGTCCTCGACTTGTGACCATTTCTGTTGCTGCTGAGCGAGACAGTTGTTAAGTGAGATTTGCCCCATTTTACGACCTTCCTTGCCACAGTTGTTAAGTGAATCGCTGCAGTTGTTCAGTTAGCAACACGGTCATTAACTGAATCCGGATTCCCCCTCTAATGACTTTGCTTGTCAGAAGGTCACAAAAGGGGATCACGTGGCCCCCCCGGGACACGGCGACCGTCATAAATAGGAGTCGGATGCCAAACATCTGAATTTTGATCACGTGACCCTGGGGAGGCTGCAACGGTCGTTAAGTGTGAAAAACGGACGCAAGTCACTTTTTTCGGTGCCGTTGTAACTTTGAACGGTCACTAAATGAACTGCTGTTAAGTTGAGGACCAGCTGTCCGGTCTCTTTCTGGAAATTATCAGGGAGAGAAATCACAGAAAGGGGAAGCCTTGTTGGGACCCTCAGAGACTATCCAGTCCAGCCCCCTGCCCAGCCCCTCTCAGCCTGGCCAATTGAATGCTCCATTCCAGCACACAGGCAGCCCAGCCCACCGCCCCAGACCCGCCTGCCCGCAGCCCCTTACCCAGGCAAAATAGCATTGATTAGCCAGGCAATAAATCGCCATTTAAATAATGCCGCTTCAAAATGTGTAATTAAATAAATTAACTGCCGGGGAAGAATACGGCTTGCGGCATTTTCTGATTACTATCATTAGCTCCGGGGTAATTACCAGCCAAATAACGAGGGTGCTGAGCAATAGGGATAACATCTGCCTATTGTTTTGGGGGAGATGGGCTGGGAGGGGGGAGCCCTCCCTTCATACCCCCCCTTTGCAACAGCAGATTCCAGCACTAAAGGAGATGGGTCTGGGGGAGAGGGGGGGAGGCACTTTGTTCCTCTCTTGCTCTCTCTTTCCACCCCAGCTCAGGTGGGGGAGGGAGGCACCCCAAATCTGCAGGGAACTCATCTTCGTCATGGTGGCCTTTGCAAAATGGAGGCTGCAGGCAACTTTTTAAAACTGGGGGCAGCTGTGCTCCCCTGCATCTGGGGGTCCGGTGTCCCAGTTTAAAAAAGGTTGGGGTCCGAAATGGCTGGGGTATTTTGCCCCTCTCCCTTTGCCCCATAAAAGAGGGGCTTGATCGGGGGAGGAGGCCTGCCGCTTCATGAGTTTGCGTTTTTACAATGAGGACTAGAAGCTTGTATGAAAGGGGTCCCGGAGAAAAAGGCTTGGCATCTTTGACCAGTTGAAAGGAAATATGCCAGGCAGGATGATTTGTTATCATAAGACGTGGTGGGCAGAGGTTTTTCAAGAAGAATTTTGGGAGAAGTCAGGGGCTGCTTATCCACCATTATGCCACTATTCCAAGAATGTTTGTCTATAATATTTAAGAATAATGTCACAGCTCAGTCAGCATATGCTGGCGGTTTTCCTTCCTTCCTTCCTTCCTTCCTTCCTTCCTTCCTTCCTTCCTTCCTTCCTTCCTTCCTTCCTTCCTTCCTTCCTTCCTTCCTTCCTTCCTTCCTTCCTTCCTTTTCTTTTTCTCTTTTCCTTCCTTCCCTTCTTCCCTTTTCTTCCTTCCTTTTCCTTTCGTCTCCTTCCTTCCTTCCTTTTTCTTTTTCTCTTTTTCTCTTTTCCTTCCTTCCCTTCTTCCCTTTTCTTCCTTCCTTTTCCTTTTCCTTTTCCTCTTGCTTCCTTCCTTCCTTTCTTGCTTCCTTCCTTCCTTCTTTCCTTCCTTCCTTTGCTGGAACCGAAGTATCATCATTTTATATCTTGCATGACTGCAGTCTTCAACTCCCACCTACACACTTACACACACAAACACACACAGACCGCAGAGAGTTATCGGCCAGCGCTCCCCCCCTTAATTCCCTCTCTGTCTGGGGGGGGGGGCAGGTCCTAATCAATTGCATTAGCAGGATTAGCAGCAGGTTTTTGTTTGGGGGTTTTTTCAATTGCCAACTGCGAGTCTCTTCCTGGGACTTTGTTAAGGGGGGGAAAACCCGATTAAGGTCATGCTGATTAATCAGTCACTGCTTTATTAAACCTCTGGAGGGAGACCAATTGTTCAAATTGCCCCTAATTTGACAAGGAAAATGGAGCCTGGTTTTTTTTAATTTCGCTTCAAGCATGCGGGGGACTCGGCAAGAGAGAAAAGCAAAACCATACGAAATTTGGGATGGGTCTGGAGCTGAAATGGACGGTCCTTCTAGGGATCTGGTGAAGGGCCGCATGGCAGATCCAGAGGCATTTTCAAGGGCAGTCAGAAAAGTCAAGATGGCGTCCACAGCCACACAATAAAGCCACATCCCTTTGACTTTTTTTTTTAAAACCCCCCCCCCACATACAAACTCTGAAGAGCTCATAGTCCAAAATTTGACCAACGTGTCATAAATACATGTCAAAATAATAAAAGCAGGATATAAATAGATAAATGCATGTACGTAAATAAATAAATGTAAATAAATGCATGGTTGCCCAATGCCCAAATCTTGATCACGTGATCCTGGGGTGGTTGCGACGGTCGTAAATGCGAGGACCAGTCGTAAGTCATCTTTCCCAGTCCCGTTGTAGCTTTGAATGGTCGCTAAACGAACGGTTGTAAGTTGAGGACTACTTGCGTTTGTTAATTGCTGAATATCTCATGAAGCAACTGATGGGAAGGGGCAGGGAAGCGAGCACGTTTGTTCCACGTGCGTGTAAATCTGTTTGAAAAAAAAAGTTGAAAAAGCAGTCCAGGTGGGTGTTTTGATCTCCAAACGATTAGGAGCGCGATGGACGTGGCTGGCCCAGTTGAATTTTTAGCGGTGTGTCCTTCTTCTTCCTCTTCTTCATCACTGTGAGAAAAAGAGGTCGGGACTTTGGAAAAAGTGCAGAGAAGAGCAACAAACATGATTGGGGGACTGGAGGATAAAATATACGAAGAATATTTTGCAGGAATTAGGAATGGCTAGTTTACTGAAAAGAAGGATTAGGGGAGACATGATAGCAGGGCTCCAATATTTGAGGGGCTGCCATAAAGAAAAGGGGGTCCACCTGTTCTCCAAAGCACCTGAAGTCAGGACAAGAAGCAACCGATGGAAACGTATTGAGGCGAGAAGCAACCTGGAACCAAGGAGAAATTTTCTCCATTTGTTCTCACTGTGAAATGTCCTCATAATGTAGATGTCTATGGAGATTCTCAGTCATCCAGGTCATAGTTATCCCAAAAAAGATGTTTTTTCAGGAGGCAACTGGACTTTCTTGTTTTTCTTTGAAGACGTTTCGCTTCTCATCCAAGAAGCTTCTTCAGTTCTGACTGGGTGGCGTGGATATAAATCCTTCCATTTCCCCACCATCCAGTCAGAGCTGAAAGAAGCTTCTTGGATGAGAAGCGAAATGTCTTCAAAGAAAAAGAAGAAAGTCCGGTTGCCTCCTGAAAAAGCATCTTTGGAACCCCATAATGCAGCTTTCATCACAACGCTGGTCCTCCGGTGAGGCCTCATGCAGAGTTGTGGGGTGCTGCTTTCCACCTTTTCTCACCTGGCAGTCCAGGCCACCCCAACGAGTAAACCACTCTGGGGTCCTTCCCTGCAACTCCACTCGCACAAACACACTGCCCCAGATTTGGGCTGTCGGAAAGAAGGAGGAGAACGTGGGTGGAGAGGGTGACTCGCTCAACTTGGCTCGCGTCCAGGCCAGCCACTTAGCCTGATTGATGCAGCTTGCTTGGTATGGGCAGGGTGTGCGATGTCTCTCGCACCCGGAGCCGGCAGCAGGACACGTCTGGGTGAAGGAAGGCAAGGTGGGACAAGCAGAGGAGGCTGAAGGACTGGCTTGGGACAAAACAAACAGCAGTGTAAGGACTGTGTGAAAAGCAGGCTGTTCATCCATGCCCCGTGGCATCGATGGCCTGACTGCCAAGGTGGGAGCCCACCGTGCCACACCGTGTCACATTTTCCTCTTTCTCCTCTCCTTCTCTTCCTTTCCCACCTAGAACTGATGATGGTACCTAGTTTGGTAATGAAACATCTGCAAGGAAACCACCAAGCTCAGAGATCACCAAGGACCCCACAGTCAACCTCCTCCTCCTCCTCCTCCTGTTCACAAATCCCACTCCTTCCTTGCAATGTTGATGTAACTTAGTTGGGTCATGAAATGTCTGCAAGAAAACCACCCAGCTCCGAGAGCACCAGGACCCTAAGGAAACTATTTGTATAACTATAGATATATCCTGGACACTGCTAGGGAGGGGCCGTAGTCATTCCCAGCTCTGCTGCCACTTTGCCCTCCGGCACGCAGCCCTTCCCTCCTGGGAATCCAGACCACATTCCACTACAGTTCCCTTAAAGAGGGTTGCAAGGTTTACGGCGAATGCAATCCTCGACTTCTGGGTAGCCAGCAGAGGCCCTGTGACCTCCAAAACCATGCGTAGGATCTCTGGGAGGGATGACATGATCCTGCTCTCTTCTCCCCATCTCCCTCTCTTTTCCTGTCTCCTGCTTGAGCAGGGGGTTGGACTAGAAGACCTCCAAGGTCCCTTCCCGCTCTGTGATTCCTATAAACCCCGCCAACCTTGCTCTTTTGCCTCTCAGCTGCAGCTCATTCCGCTACAGCCTGGCTGGGAAGAAAGGGCTGCAGCTGTGGGCCCATCATCCACGGTGGTGCTGGCGGCTTTATTCTCCCATATAATTACGCGCTTGGGGAAAGAATTCGGTGATTACGCCGAGCCGGCCGCGCACCGTGTCGCAGCTTGGATAATCTCACCGGATTTTGACGTTAACCCTCTGAATGCTTCTCCCCCTTGGGGGTTGGGGGTGAGGGGCCTGGACCCTCAGTTGGAGTAGGGAGCCCCAGGGTTCAAATGTATCTTCATGGCGCAGCCTTGCAGGGTCCAGCATTCGGCATCTAGACCCTTCCATCTTTTCCGGTTATTTTACTTTTTTCAAAATGCGCGTTGCTTAATTTTTCTTGCTCGGTCCTTCCTAAACTACTCGAAGGAAAGTTGCTCAGTTTATAGCGGTCACCCCTTTCGTTCGTTCACGGATAATCACAGGCAGTCCTCAACCTACCACCACAATCGGGATCAGGATTTCCCTCGCTAAGCAAAGCGATCCCTTGCTAAGGGAGTGGCGCCCGACTTTACAAACCCTTTTCCCCGCAGTTGTTAAGCAAATCACTTGCAGTCGTTAAGTGAATTTGTGGCTGTTAAGTGAGTCCAGCTTCCCCCATTGACTTTGCTTGAGGGAACCTGGCTGGGAAGATTAGAAATAGTGATCAGCTGATCCCAAAGGCTGCAACCGCCATAAATGTGAACCGGTTGCCAAGCGTCTGAATTTTGATCACATGACCACGGGGATGCTGCAGTGGTCGTAAGTGTGAAAAATGGCCATAAGTCCCTTTTTTTCAGCGCTGTTGTAACTTCGAGCAGTCATTCAACGAATGGTTGTAAGTCAAGGATGACCTGAACACGCCCACTATATTTAAATATTTATTTCCAGGTGGGAGAAATACCTCTTAGGACAGGGGTAGGCAACCTTGGCTCTTTTATGACTCGTGGACTTCAACTCCCAGAATTCCCCAGCCAGCTCTAAATTCTGGGAGATGTAGTCCACACATCATACATTTTTGCTAGCGTACTGACTGAAGAATTCTGGGAGTTGAAGTCCACAACTCTTAAAAGTGGATAACTTTGGAGACCCTTGATTTAAAATAAAGCCCACCCACTCTCAGGAGAATCTCCTGTTGCGTTTTGTGTCTTGTTACAATAGGGATCCAAGTTGCATTTTATTGACGGACAAATTCATTTGCTCTGCGTGCCAATCATAACGGCAGGTGTTGGCGCCCCCCCTCACCACAAGTCCCACGTATCCCGATGACATCATGCAGATCTACAACCTTTGCAAGATGACGTCATCAGGCAGGGTTGACATTCCAGGGGGTTCGTTTCCCCATTTTCCTGCCATTTTGCCTTTTCAGGAACACCGTGGGCTTCTTCAGTTGGGGGGAAAAAAAACAGGAAGTGGGGGGGAAAACCCTCTTTTTTTCCAATTTATTTTTTCCCCCTGTCTCTCTCTCTCTTTTTTTTTTTCTTTCTTTCTTTTCTTTCTTTCTTTTTTTTGAAAAACCTGTTTAAAAAGCTGGCAAATTGCAAACTTGAAAAGAGGGTGGGGGGATTAACAATATGCCCCCCCAGCTTCTGCCCCGTTCCCTTCCCCATAATGTGAGCAGCTTTCTAATTCTTGCATTAAATGCTTTTAATTATAGGAGCATTCTGTCTGACCTGTGGGGTTATTTCGAGAGAGGAAAAATGAAGGAATTAAAGAAAATGACAGAGGAAATTGCAGCAATTAGCGGGGCTGGTATTGTTCCCGATTGTCTGTCAAGTGGGTCTCTGTTTGTTAGTTACAAGTAAATTCGTACAGATAACTGTTCTGAAATGGCATCTCCGAAGCTGCCACAGTGATTTAAAAAGACAGAGAGAGAAAGAGGGGGAAAAAAAGGGGAAAAAGAGGCAAAAATATGATTTTTATTTTTTGTTGTTTTCTTTCCCTTGGAAAACCAGTTGCCCCAAAAGACTGGGGCTGTTTCCACCCCATGTCTAAAGCCATCTTCCCTTTCTTTGGAGTTAGCTTCTAGCTACAGGTTTTCTTCGGCTTACGACTCCCGAAACTTCCGTTGCTAAGCGAGACAGTTGGGAAGTGAGTTTTGGGAAACTTTTGGGAAGTGAGTCCCATTTTTACGCCCTTTCTGGCCACCGTTGTTAAATGAATCACTGCAGTTGTTAAGAGGGAAGCCGTTCCACCGATTCATTCTTTGGACTGTCAGGAATTTTCTCCTTAGTTCTAGGTTGTTTCTCTCCTTGGATTAGTTTCCATCCGTTGCTTCTTGTCCTGCCTTCAGGCGCTTTGGAGACGAGGAGGACCCCCTTTTTTCTGGGACAGCCCCTCAAATATTGCAAGATGCTATCAGGTCCCCCCTAGTTCTTATCTTTATTAGACCAGACATTCCCAGTTCCCTCAATTATTCATTGTACGGTTTAGCTTCCAGCCCCTTTGATCACAGGAGTGTCCAAGCTTGGCCATTTTAAGACTTGTGGACTTCAACTCCCAGAATTCCCCAGCCAGGGGAATTCTGGGAGTTGAAGTCCACAAGTCTTAAAGTGGCCAAGCTTGGACACCCCTGCTCGATCATCTTAGTTGCTCTTCTCTGCACTTCTTCCAGAGTCTTAACTTCTTTTCTGTCGCGTGGCGACCAAAGCTGGACGCAGGATTCCCAAGTGTGGGCTCAGCCACCTAAAGACAAATTACTAATAAACGAAACACACAAATAAATAAGAAACAAAACAGCCCGCAAACTCTTTGGAACTTCTGAGCAGGCGGTTGTACCATAGACAAATCGGAGATGCCATCGGGAAAGAGCTCCGGATTCCGCTGTGGATCAAAGCATGCGCCCTGTTTGGCATTCCGCACACGTGTGGGTCCCTTTGAGCCCACCTTCCTTCCCCTGCTTGGCCCCCAGCCAGTTGTGGGGGGGGACGGTGAGGCTGCAGGAAAGGTTAACTTAGGGGCTGTGGAGCTTTTCAGCTTGATGCGGGGTCTTGTGAATGCCGGGCTGATAAGTATTCGCCTCTCGTCTGGCAGGAATGCGCAGGACACAATGGCGCATCCTGTCCTCCCCCCCCTTCCTTCCCCCTCCTGCTCTGTCCTTGGCTTCCCCCAAATTTAGCGCCTTCCTTCGCCTCTGCCCCCCTCCCGTCCTAGGTAAGGGTCCTGGCCAGAGACCCTCCTCCGCAGATGCCAGCCAAAAGCCCTGCTTATTCGTTCCTTCTCTAGATATTCCTGGATCAAATTAACCCACATCTATCATCTCTCTCTCTTTCTATCTATTTAATCTTCTCTATCTTCTCTAATCTATCTCTATCTATCTTATATATAATCCGTCATCTCTATCTCTATCTCTCTATATGTATCTATCTCAATCTATCTATCTGTATACAGTATTATCTATCTATATCTATCTATCTATCCAATCTTCTCTATCTTATCTAATCTATTGCTATCTATCTTATCTATAATCTATCATCTATTTTATCTATAATCTATCATTAAAGAGTGCAGAGAAGGGCAACAAAGATGATTAGGGGACTGGAGGCTAAAGCATATCAGGAACGTTTGCTGGAATTGGGAATGTCTAGTTTAATGAAGAGAAGGACTAGGGGTGACATGATAGCAGTGTTCCAATATCTCAGGGGTTGCCACAAGGAAGAGGGAGTCAAACTATTCCCCAAAGCATCTGAAGGCAGGACAAGAAGCAACGGATGGAAACTAATCAAGGAGAGAAGCAACCTGGAACTAAGGAGAAACTTCCTGACAGAACAATTAACCAGTGGAACAACCTGCCTCCAGAAGCGGTGAATGCTCCAACACTGGAAGTTTTTAAGAAGAGACTGGACAGCCACATGTCCGAAATGGTATAGGGTTTCCTGCCTGAGCAGGGGGTTGGACTTGATGACCTCCAAGGTCCCTTCCAACTTTATTATTATTATTATTATTATTATTATTATTATTATTATTATTATTATTATTATTATTATTATTATTATTATTATTATTATTATTATTATCTATCTATCTATCTGACCCTGAGATCTTGGTTTCTCTCCAGCTTCTGGTCGGAGAAATATGAACGGGCTGCTGACGGAGATCTTTGAAAAGCACTTAGGGGGCCACATCCTGCAGGTAAGTCCACCTTGTGTCCTCCAGGCTGGGTTCACCAAAACGCCAGGACAAGTTCCTCCCTTCCTCTCTCCCTGTCTGACTCCATCCTTCCTTGCTTGCTTGCTTGCTTGCTTGCTTGCTTGCTTGCTTGCTTCCTTCCTTCCTTCCTTCCTTCCTTCCTTCCTTCCTTCCTTCCTTCCTTCCTTCCTTCCTTCCTTCCTTCCTTCCTTCCCTCCCTCCCTCCCTCCCTCCCTCCCTTTCTTCCTTCTCCTTCCCTTCCCTCCCTCCCTCTGTCATAAGTTTGAACCATCTTTAAGCAACCAGTCATAACTTGAGGACTGTGCAAACCGAATCAATAAATAAATCTCCAGTTAACTCTAGACAGGAATGCGAGTCTCCACACCTCTGCCTCTGTGCGCATCAAGTGTGCAAATTGTGAAGGCACCACAGGAACACAAACGAGCGGCTCCGAGGCTTTTATTTCCTGGTTCCCGCCATTCTCCAAGTCAGTTTCCCTCTCCGATGGGCAACTGAGGCTGGCCACTGATCCCTCCAGACCCCCAAGCCCCCCACCTCCTCCTCTCTCCAGACCCAGAAATTCTGCCTTCAGGAAATGGCTCTGGGCTGGGCTGGTTCAGCCAGGCTGGGTTTGGGGGTGGGGGGAACCCCTCCCTCCCTCCCTCCCTCGCTTGAAGGGAACTTAATTAGCCCCTCCCCCGGTCGATGCAGGCATGAGAGAGCCAGGAAGGGGTGGCAGGCGAGGGGACCAATTGAGTTAGGGGCTTTGCTCCAGCCTCGGCACAGAGGGAAACCGAGGCCTTAACCTGGTTTGGCAGCTCGGCCAGGTGGGGGGTCCCTTCTGAAATAGATTTCTTCCCTGCCGCCGGCCGCCTCCGCCGGCCCCTTTTCGGGAGCTAATGCAGATTTATTGGGAAGCAATTCGATTTGGGCCTCGGGGTGTGGGAAGACTGGGGAACAGATGGCAGGCAGGAAACTTTTGCTTTCTCTTCCCACCGAAGGCAGAAGACCCCTCCCCAATTATTGCAGAGGTGCTGGAAGCCGCTGGGGGCTTCTCTCTGCACCACCGTTTTTCTGCTGGATCCTGGGCTGGGTGGGGGGCAGTTTGCCAGCCCCATAATTGCCTCCCCAGGAAAGGAGGATATCTGTTGCTCAGGGTTAAAATGAGGACCCCGGCCTGCATCTCTGAGAGAGACACACAGGCCGTCCTCGACTGAGCTCTAAATTTCCGTTGATAAGTGAGACAATCGAGTGGATTTTGTCTCATTTTACGACCGTCCTTGCCATATTTCTTGTTAAGCAGATCGCTGCAGTTGTTAAGTCAGTCACACGGTCATTAAGCGAATCTGGCTTTCCCCCCTTGACTTTGCTTTGCCCGAAGGTCGTAAAAGGGGATCACGTGATCCCGGGACACTGCGACCGTCATAAATACGAGTCAATTGCCAAGCGCCTGAACTTGGATCGCGTGACCCCGGGGATGCTGCGACGGTCGTAAGTGTGGAAAAACATAAGTCCCTTTTTTTCAGTGCCGCTGTAAATTTGAACGGTCAGTCAGCAAACGGCTGTAAGTGGAGGTCTTACCTATAGTCTAGGACAGGGGTGGGCAACCTTGGCTCTTTTATGACTCGTGGACTTCAACTCCCAGAATTCCTGAGCCAGCACAGCTGGCTCAGGAATTCTGGGAGTTGAAGTCCACGAGTCATAAAAGAGCCAAGGTTGCCTATCCCTGGTCTAGGATTTGTTTTTGTGTGGTGAGACATGGCTTTGGGGTCTGCCAATTCTCGCTTCCCAGAACCGTCGCTTAAAGAAGGAACCAGGCACTTTCTGCATAGGTGACGGGAAGAACTTTTATCTGCCAGACTTCGTCACCCACCGCCCGGCCTCTGCGCAAGGTGAGGGTCCCACGCAACAAGTGACATTGAGGAAATTCTTTGGCACTTTTGCAGTGGAGCCGTGGAAGAGCAATTGCGGGGAATTAAAGGCACCGACAGCCGGGTTAATGTTCAGACGTGTTAATTACTGCTGACAGATAAAATTGCTTCTCCCCCCCCCTCCCCAGTCATCAAGTATGCTCAGAGGTCATTGCCGGAGCAATTAAACGGTTGACACCAGAGGACGGGCATGTCTCCCTGGGCTGTTGGGGAGAACAGAAAAGGGGGGGATCCCCAGGCTTCCCCCCAGGCTTCCCCCCCCCTTTTATCAGGAGGGGATTGGGGACGGCCCCACTGAGGTTCACTGGAGATGAGCAAGCCAGAGGAGGTTTGGTCTGGTTAAGGCACCAGGCTAGAATGTGGGAGACGGTGAGTTCAAGTCCCGCCACAGACAGGAAAGGCGGAGGGGTGATCTTGAGCCAGTCCCTCTCTTAGAGCCCAGCCCACCTCACAGGGTTGTTGTGATGGGGGAAATGGAGGAAGGTGTGTTGGATATGTTTGCTGCCTTGGGTTATCTGTAAAAAGAATAAAGGAAATGAGAGAGAGAAGGAGGGAGGGAGAGAGAGAGAGACACACACACACACAGAGAGAGAGATGATAGAGATAGATAGTTGATAGAGATAAATAGATGATAGATAGACAGATAGAGATAGATAGGTGATAAAGATGTAGAGATAGATAGATAGATAGATAGATAGACAGACAGACAGACAGACAGACAGACAGACAGATAGATAGACAGACAGAAATTAATTTCATTGCATTAAAGGTCCCCTGCAAGATTATTTTTCCAACCAAGTGACTGGTAGGAAAAAAAACCCCTCCTTCCGTCTCTCTGAAGATTTGAACTCAGATCCCAGGGCAATTCATTAGCAGCGCCCCCTAGCTCTCTGCACAGCTGTCTTGATTCACAGACTCCGCTTGTGCAAGGACGGAGGTGCCCTTATTGGTGGTGACCCTTCAGAGCCAAGACTCCTTTGTGCCGGGAGGAGTTTGTCTCCAAACTTGGAAAAACTTTGGGGTCCGAGTTCAGGATGTTCATCTTCCCTGCTTTGGGGCTGATTTTGTAACTTCCCCAAAATACCTTGAAAAGAGGGATGGGGGGGGCTTTCCTTTGGGGGGGGTCATGGCTCTGCTTCGGAGGGTTGATTAAGAAGCCAACTTTCCTGGCGTGGGGGATGAGTTGCCATGGTTAAATTCAAAGGGCCGTTTCAGGCTTCCTCCGTGGGGCGCCCAAGAGAGCAATTTCCTGCTTTCCGGAACAATTTGGAAGGGGGGGGGGTGTTTGTTTGATTATTCCACGCCTTCCCCGTCCCTTCTCCCTTTGCAGCTTCTCTGGAGCTTCCCTCTGGAGGATCCCCAAGAAATCACTTACCTTTTTTTTAATATAGCTTTATTGAATTTCTCAAACGGATCAAATAAGAGTCATGGGAAAAGTTAGGAAAAAAGAAAAACAACAAAAAAAAGAGGACTTAGAAGTGTAACAATGCTGTAACAGCCATAAATAAAGGCGGATATACGTGTCCCAAGGTTAATGCTGGTTTCCTTGCAGACGTTTCATGACCCAGCTAGGGAACAATATTGTGCATCGGTTTCCAGATGTTTGCAAGGCCCCTTCCTCTCAAAGAATCCAGATGGGGCTTGTCATCGGCTGGGATGACAAGGCAAAGGGACTCTCTATTGCAAACTTACTCTGCTTTTCACAAACTAACAAACCAAAAAAAGGTACAGGGGCTGTTTCTTCCTGCTACTTGGGAGAGAGGCAAAGAGCATTTTCAAAGCATTTCAATTTAGTCCCAGTCCGGTTCCTTAATCCTTCTGTCTCCAAGCAACCAGTCGTAAACTGAGGACTGCTTGCATGGACTTTTCTGCATTGTTGGAGATGGATTTCGGCGCTTCGGTTTGGGAAGAGTTTCCGGTCCTTAGGGCCAAATCATCTGAACGTTTCTAAATAAAAATCCTGCAGATTTCCCCTTAAATTATGTGACTTTTCTCTCTGCTGGGGAAAAGGAGGGAGCACGGCCGTTTTTGTGCCTACACACCACCACAGTTGAATTGTGTTCCTTTGCTCCACAGTCCCTGGATGGCTTCGTCTTTGCACTGAATCAAGAGGGGAAATTCCTTTACATCTCCGAGACGGTGTCTATTTACCTGGGCCTGTCACAGGTAGGTGTTGCCTGCAACTAGAGGTCCTGCATCAGAGGCCCCCAGCCTTTTGGGCACCAGGGACCACCGGTTCCGTGGAGAGAGGTTTTTCCGCGGACCGGAGTGTGCGTGGTTTTGTATGCTGCCTGCATCCCGCAGATGGGGCTTTGCTTGTTTATGCGGACCGGTTGCTGGCATGCCACGGCCCGGTACCGGTCCACGGCCCAGGTGTTGGGGACCCCTGTCCTAAATCACCCTCTCCAAGGCCGTCGTAACTTTGAACCATTGTCAAACAAACAATGGTAAATCGAGGACTACCTGTAGGAACGTTTGAGTTCTGCAGGATGCGGGTATTAACTTGGCAGTTCGGGAAGCTTTCCCAGCAAATGCTCCGGCGTGCCCAGTCGCCCTTTTGACGCCCTCCGTGTCCTCTTTGGTCTCACCTGCTGAGCGCCCAGAACATCCGCCGTCTGGTTTTTCAGCGCACCAGCCGCTCCGCCACATACATAATGAGCCACAGCAATTATCTCCCCTGGAAATGACGCCAGACAGGCGGCATCGTCTGATAATTGATGATCGATGATCAGCCGGTTCCTTCCGAGCAGGAATTGATTGATCGCCCTGGCAGAGAGAGAGAGACATTTGCTAAGGTTTATCGCCCCCCCTTTTCTTGTGGGAGAATTTGAAGAAGAAAGATGGGGGGGGGGAATTGTAGAAGTGCTCAACACACAGGAGAAACACCCCCTCCGCAAAAAAAAAAAAAATCTGCCTTGCAAATTAGCCCCGGTGCGCCAGCAGTTGAAAACGGACGGCGTCTGTAACCGTTTGTGAGCCAGTTGCTCTTGCCCGTAAATAACCCTCCGGGGTAAATTTCAGATTTTAATTCCAAATTTGCTTTAGATCCAAATTCTGGGAAGGGAGCATTGTCCCCCTCCTCAGTTCTCCCCCCATTTCTTTTTCGCGCGTGTTTGAGTTGTAAGTCCTTTTTTTCAAGGCTGTTGTAACTTCAGACGGCTGTTGAATGGATGGTTGTAACTCAGGGACTATCTGTGGTGCCGTTCCTACTACAGGTAGTCCTCGACTTACGGCCACAATTGAGCCCAGAATTTCTGTCGCTATGTGAGAGATTTGTTATGTGAGTTTTGCCTCATTTTACGACCTTTCTCATCACGATTGTTAAGTGAATCACTGCGGTTGATAAGCTAGCAACACGACGGACAGTTCCATTGTGCTGAAGACGCTTTTTAATGGGAAAGCTGTTGTTAGTCTGCAGGAATCACAAATCAGGAATGTTGCAGCATCTTTTGCAGATGGCATTTTTTACTCAAAGGCAAAAGGGTTTTGTGAGCTGCCGTTTCAGCCGTCGAATAACACGTGTGGGTCCCAAAAGACCCTACCGGAAACCCCCTCCTCACTTTTTTTGGGGGAACAAGCCACCTAGCTGCCCTTCCAATCTACCACCTTCTTTTTTTCCCCTTCTTTTTGTTGTTTTCTCTTCTTTTCACCTTGAGAAGCAGGCGAGAACGGGGCCGATGATGCTGGAATGTGAATATTGCCGGTGCCAGCGTCTCCATCTGCGGGGAGACCCGGCGGGGGGGGGGAGCTTTCATCTCGCCCACTTGCCTTAAGCAATTAGAGGGGGATGAAACAGAGGATGGGGAGGGGGGAAAGGACGTTTTCAGAAGTGGAGCTGCCTGTCTGGGCTGCCCCACCCCCACCCCCGGCCCTGATATGGCGCCTGATGTGTGAGTGACAGCTGTCTCCTTCCAGGGGGCACCTGGCAGAGTATGTGGGGCACCTGCTAAGGAGGTGGCCGGAACGGTGGGTGAGTCACGGGAAGGATGTCTGGAGGATAAGCCGTCTCTGGTTGAGGTTATCCAAATTCGTGCCGTCCTCCCGGGGCTGGCTGGGGAAGGGGGCCGTTTCTGGACACGCAAGAAAACCCGGCCATAAGTACGAGTCACTTGCCAAGCGTCTGAATTTTGATCACGTCACCATGGAGATGCTGCAACAGTCGTAGGTGTGTGAAAAATGGTCATAAGTCACTTTTTCTGGCACTGTTATAACTTCGGTCGCTAAACAAACCGTTGTAAGTTGAGGACTACTGATCTCTTCAACCCTAACCCTTCTATTCGGTTCTGTTTTGTTTTCTTGATTTATTTCTTAAATTTATCTGCCGCCCATCTCATCTCTCGGCGCCTGGCAGTCGAGGGAGGGAGGGAGGGAGGGAGGGAGGGAGGGAGGGCACCTGTGCCCAGCCCGGCTCAGCCTGGTAGCTGTGTCTCCATTCCCGGAGCCCCAGGGCGAGCGCCCACACCGGCCTTTCCAACTGCTCGCCCGCCGTGGCTTGCAGACCCGGAGCAAACCTCCGGCAAGGAGATGGCAGCCTTTGACGCTGCGCCGTGCCCCGGGAGGAAGACCGGAAGCGCCTGGTTTGCGCGCGCGCGCATGTGTGTGTGTGTAGGGGCACTTGGGAGGGTGCAGGAGAAGCAGGCACAGCTTAGTGTCGAGGAGAAAAGTGGCATTCTGCAATGAATGTCTTACTGGCTGCCCAGCAACCTGACAATGCCAGGCTGGAGCCCGGCCACCTGGCAGGCGGGCGCTTCCGCTCCTCTGCGTCCACCTCGCCAGGCGCTCCGGAGATGTCCTTTGCGCCAGCTCCCCTTTCTTCGGGCTTCCTGGCCGTTGGCATCTCCTCCCCCCCCTCCCCGTCCTTCCCCCAAAGGGCCCTTCGAATTAGACGTTTTAATGTTTTTTTCCATTGCTCGGATGCTTTTCATTGTGTTACATTTTTTAAAATTGTAATTGTAATACAGGGAGTCCTCGACTCGACAATCGTTCGTTTAGTGACCAAAGTGACAAAAAGCGACTTAGGACTGTTTTTCACACTTAACGACCATTTGCAGCCTCCCCACGGTCACGTGAGCAAAATTCGGATGCGTGGCAAACTGACTCGTACTTATGACGGTTGCAGCGTCCTGGGGTCACGTGATCCCCTTGGGCGACCTTCTGGTGAACAAAGAGAGTGGGGAAGCCGGGTTCACTTCCCGACCGTGTGACTCGCTTAATAACCGCAGTGATTCATTTAACAACTACGGCTAGAAAGGTTGTAAAACGGGGCAACGCTCATCGAACAAGTGTCTCGTTTAGCAAGAAAATGTGGGGCTCGGTTGAGGTCATAAGTCAAGAACTACCTTTATGTGTTTTGAATTCTGAGCTGCCCAGAGATTTCCTGAAACGGACAGCTACAGAAACCAAGTAAACAAATATATAAATATATATATTTATATTGATAAATATAAATAATTCCTCTTGCCCCACTGCTGCTTTTTCCAGCGGCCTCTCTTTTTTTTTGCTCACTCAGAGGGCTGCTCTCCCTCGCGGTTGCGCCCGCGGCTTTTCGCACTCAGATCTGTGCAAGCTGGAAGGCCGACGCAGCGCCAGGCGCTGTGCGAAGTGGCCTCCCTCCCCCAGATGTGTTTGTCCACCTCACAATGGAAGTTGGCCACGAAGACACGGCTGCCCTACGTCGAAAACCCTTCCAGCTGTTAGAAGCAGCCATGTCAGCTCTCCCCACCAAGAAAGAGACCCTCCCTCTCCCCCCCCTCGGCTGCTCCCCCTTCCACCCCTCCTCCCTTTCTCCGGCTTTCTCACTTCTCCTAGCCGAGGAGTAGCTGGTGCATGTTTAATGAGGACTAGCTCCTTTGAACGCACGCGACTCTCACCAGGGGAAGCCAATAGCTCTGCATTATTATTTATCGATCTCTTTGCCCTGGCTGCATTGCAATGCAGGGAACGTTAACCTGCAGCGCTGACCCTTGGTCTTGGAAGTGGGCAAGGGGTCTGCATCAGGACTGGGCAGGGTCTCAAAGCAGGGGGCGGGTTGGGAGGTCACACACCCCCTTCAGGACTAACTTTTAATGTGACTTCTTTGAGGGACTCTGGGGGTGTCGCCAAGGGAGTGGAGCAGCCTGGGAGCAGAAGACAGAGAAATTGGGGAGGGGGGGCGTTCCTGCAGAGGCATCCGTGCACCCCCAGGCAAGAGAGGAGCAAAATGGGACCTCCTGAGATCAGGGAGACGAGGGGGATTGTGGGATGCTGACTGCACCGATAAGCTGCTTTAAGCAAGGAGTGTAATGGGGGTAGACCATGGGGTCCGACCCCCCCCAGGTAACTGTTGGGCAGGGAGAAATCCTGAATCAGGGATCTGAATATAGAGAGAAGAATTTAAGATTTCATTTAATTAGTTTCCCCAAGACTTACACGCTTTCGTTTCCTTTTTCTCTCCCTTCCTTCCTTCCTTCCTTCCTTCCTTCCTCCTTTCCTTTCCTCCCTCTCTCTTTTCTTCCTTTCTCCCTCCCTCCCTCCCTCCCTCCCTTCCTCCCTTCCTTCCCCCTTTCCTTTCCTCCCTCTCTCTTTTCTTCCTTTCTTTTCCTTCCTCCCTCCCTCCCTCCCTCCCTCCCTTCCTTCCTTCCTTCCTTCCTTCCTTCCTTCCTTCCTTCCTTCCTTCCTTCCCCCTTTCCTTTCCTCCCTCTCTCTTTTCTTCCTTTCTTTTCCTTCCTCCCTCCCTTCCTCCCTCCCTTCCTCCCTCCCTTCCTTCCCACCCACCCATGCTCTGGATATTATGGGTTTACAGCTGGGGGGGACCCTGGGTGGACTGCAGAGCAGTTGAAGGCCTGGTGACCGTCCCCCCTTGACCTTTGAACCTGTCCTTGCTCTTGCAGGTAGAGCTGACCGGCAGCAGCATCTTCGACTACGTCCACCCGGGGGACCACCACGAAGTGGCCGAGCAGCTGGGGCTGAAGGCTCCCCTGGGCCCTGGTCAGGCCCCCCACCCCAAAGCCCCCCTTCTGGGCTCCTCCGCCTCGTCTGAGGGTCCTCAATCAGGTACAGTCTCTCTGTGACACCCCCCCCCCGGAACTGGGAAGCCCCCAGTTGCTCAAGCAGGCTTGGAGGTCGTTTGGCCATCTGTTGAGTCAGGAAGCACTTAGCACATGCTCAGAGATGCCCTGTTACCTCTGGTCTGGTCTGGATCTTGCTTAACAGAACTCCCGCAAACCATGATATTCTAGACCCCAGAACGTGGTTTGTTGGGTTTATCACCTGGACTTACGACCACGATTGAGCCCCAAATTTATGTGGCTAAGTGAGTCATGTATTAAGTGAATTTAGCCCCATTTTACGACTTCTCTTGCCACCGTTGTTAAGTGAATCACTGCAGGTTTTCAGTTAGCAACACGGTCGTTAAGTGAACCTGGCTCCCCCCATTGACTTTGCTTGTCAGAAGGTTGCAAAAGGGGAATCACGTGACACAGTGACCGTCATAAATATGAGTCAGTTCCCGAGTGTCCGAATTCTGATGGTGTGACCCTGGGGATGCTGCAACGGTCATAAGTATGAAAACTGGTCCTAAGTCCCTTTTTTCCAGTGCCGTTGTAACTTTGAACGGTCACTAAATGGACAGTTGTAAGATGAGGACCCCCCGTATGCCTGAACCCAGCCAGCAGTAGCTTCGTTAAAACTCGGCTTGAATAAATCATGGCTTGATCAGCCGCATCTTCTAATCCAGAGTGGGCCTCTTTGCGATGGTCTGATGAGGAGTTGGGGTGCTCCCTGGGGTGAGGCGCTGAGCCCCTCCCGGTCCCCGATCTGACCTTTCATTGAACCTGGGCTTGGGGAGGGGGTCTCAGCTTCACCTCCCCTTCTTCTGCCCCCCTTCCTCCCCCCCAACAGGCAGGGAGGAAGAGGCAGTCCCTGGGGTCTCCCCCTCTCCTGCCCTGGATTGTTGCCGGCTTCGCTTTCATCGGGGGAACCTGTAAAAGATTGATGCCAAGATGGCAACGGAAAGAGAATGCCAGATCAGCTGGCTGTCAAGAGCGAGTCCTCAGAAGAGGACTGAGGGTCCCCCACGCCTCGCTCCCTTGGCCTGAATCGGGCAGACTTGCCCCCCTTGGCCTGGAAGCGTCGATGGGGCCGCAAGGAAAAGACCCATTCCGATGTTTGTCCACGGTAGATCCAGGGATATGAATATTATTCCCTTGTGGGATTCTGCTGAGGCTTTGGGCGAACGAATTCGGTCCTTCTTCTCTCCCTGGGGAAACCGTGATGCTCCCACACCCCCAAACACCCCCCCCACCTGTGCTTTTGTTTTCCTTGTTACCTTCTGGGAGGAGGGGGCTTCAGGGTATCCGAAGCAGAACACCCAGATTCAGTCACAGTTTTGTTCCATGCAGTGTCAACCTTGTGAACTCTCAAGCTTCCTCCTTCCGTTATGTATTCAAGATGGGCAGTGATTAATGTTTATATGTTACTTATATGTAAGGGTGTAGTAGGTCTATACATGTGTTGTATATAGCATGTTTAAATGGGTGTTATGTATGTGTGCACTTTGAGAGCCAGCAACTAAATTTCATTTTTAATGTGTGCCGTTGTGCCCACAGTAAAAAATGACAATAAAGGTTATCTATCTATCTATCTATCTATCTATCTATCTATCTATCTATCTATCTATCTATCTATCTATCTATCTATCTATCTATCTATCTATCTATCTATCTATCTATCTGCCTGCCTGCCTGCCTGCCTGCTTACCTACCTACCTACCTACCTATCTATATATCTATCTACCTACCTATCTATCTACTTACCTACCTACCTACCTACCTACCTACCTTATCTATCTATCTATCTATCTATCTATCTATCTATCTATCTATCTATCTATCTATCTATCTATCTATCTATCTATCTATCTATCTATCTATCTATCTATCTACCTATCTAATCTATCTAATCTATCTAATCTCTATCTTTAGATCTTTCTAATTCCCGCACAGCCGAAGGCGATGGAGCCCTGGAGCGTTCCTTCTTCATCCGTCTGAAGTCCACTTTGACCAAGAGAGGACTTCACATCAAGACTTCGGGCTATAAGGTATAACGGGCGCTCCCACCCAGACTTGGGGTCTGGAGTGGGGGGAACGTGGGAACAGGACAAGGCGATGCCTCAAAAGGAGAAGCGGGTCATCAGAGTCAAGCAGGATAGGCTTGATCTGACCATTAGAGGTGACATTTGCAAACAGAGCTCCTGTTCAAAAAGAGGCAAGCTTTTGGGGTCTGCATGGGTGCCCCCCTCCCAGCAGATGCCGGGCACAATCCTGCAGGAGACGAATGCGAAATTGGCTCATCTTTGCTCTTGACCGGGGTCCCCAAACTTGGTGACTTTAGGACTTGTGGACTACAACTCCCAGAGTTCTTCAATCAGCATGCTAGCAAACGTTTATGATGTGTGGACTACATCTCCCAGAATTCCCAGCATGCTGTTGAACTGGAAAATGAGTGGACTCCGTTTCCCAGAATTCCCCATCTTTTTAAATTGCCAAGCTCGAGAAACTCTGCTCTGGGTGGGGAATTCTGGGAGTTGAAGTCCAGAAGTCCTAAAGTGGCCACGGTTGGAGACCCCTGCTCTTGACCAGCCTCTCGTTTGATGAAGGACTTGAGTAGCCTTTCTGCCAGAATTTAGAGAATGAAGATGGGGCCATCTTGGCAGGGAGAGGGTATCAGGTCCTCCGTCCCACTTCCGGCCGGGAGAAATGGGACCTCTTCTAAAAACCGTCATTGTTCCCGAGGGGCCTCCTCGGTTCCACTCAGGTAGTCCTTGACTTACAAACAGAAATTCAGTTGCTAAGCAACGCAGTCGCTAAATGAATCATCATGTAACCGTAACCGAACCCAATTTTATGACCATTTTTACCCTGGTCATTAAGTGAGTCACACGGTCACCAAACAAATCTGGCCTCCCCAGTTCACTCTGTTTGTCAGAAGCTGGCCGGGAAAGTCGCAAATCAGGACCTTGTGACTGTAAGACATAAAAGTGAGTCAGTTGCCAAGTGCCCAAATTGAGATCATGTGACACCAGGGGGGTGGTGTGACAGTTGTAACTTTGAGGACAGGTTAAAAGTTGCTTTTTCCAAGGCTGTCCTAACTTCAAACTGTCGTTAAATGATGGGTCGTAATTTGAGGACTACTTAGAGTACCCTTTGGGATGTGGCATCTCTCCGTGGCCCCCGATCCACTCTGTGGCCCTCTTTTGCCCTCCAGGTGATCCACGTCACGGGCCGCCTCCGTTCCAGACGACCGTCCCATCCCCACGGCCACTCAGTCCTGGGCCGGGTGCTGGGACTTGTAGCGCTGGCCCACACCCTGCCGCCCTCCACCCTCAGCGAGGTGCGCATTGAGTGTCACATGTTCGTTTTCCGGGTCAACATGGACCTACAGATCGTGTACTGTGAGAGCAGGTGGGTGAAGGGGACAGCGGGACTCTGGCCTGTCCTGGCGGTGGGGGGGGGAGCTGGACACTTGCAGGGCGGCTTAAAAACCAGACGCAAAAGGGAAGCCCAGCAGGGCACATGGTGGGTGCAGAACCTGTCACATTTGGGGATGGACACTAGCTGTGAATTGCAACTTCTACAACAGGCTGACTCAGCCCAGACTGGAACTGGCCCACTAAGCCATGTTTTGTAATCCACAATCCAGCTTTGGTGATGACCAAGTTTGGTGATCCCTGATGATCAAATTGGGTGACCTCTGATGACCAGGTTTGGTGAGCCCTGATGCCCAGGTTGGGTGATGTCTGATGACCACGTTTCCTGCTCTTTTGTGGGAGTGCTCTGCCCATCATCAAGGAGACCTCACTGACTTGGAGAGGGAGGGGAAGAAATTCAGCTTCTCATTGACCATAAAAGCTAGGAAGCAGAAGAACCGTCTGTCTCCTGGAGTTGTGAGGGCTCCGTCACCAGAGGTTCTCAAACAAAGATTGGACTGATGTGAAGATTCCCAATCCAATCCTATGGTTCTAAGATCCCTCCCTGTCCACATACTCAAGACTGGACAGAAACCTTGGAGAACCTCAACTGGCTTGAGGGGAGCTCTCCTACCCTTGGTGGACCCGAGGATCTAAGAAGGTGTCCTGCCTTTCCAAGAAGCCAGATACTCCTGTCCCTCCTTAGACACCCCATGGAGAAGAGAGTGCAGGTCACCTCCCCTTCCGGACCATCTACAAGACTTTGACCAGGCTCTGTATCTCCTTTAAACCCAACCCCAAGCCAAAGTCAAAGCTTCTGGTCCACAGCTGTCCCCTTCCTCTCCTCTCCTCCAGGATCACCGACTACATGGACTTGTGTCCCTCAGAACTCGTTGGGAAGAGCTGCTATCGCTTCATTCATGGAGAAGACGTGGAGGGGATCCAGCAAAGCCACCTGGACTGTACGTGGCCCCAAGAAGGGTGCAATGGCTGGTTGGGATTTATGGATCCTGGGCCCCTTGCTAGGTTGCCCCAGAGGCTTCTTTCTTCATATGAATGGTACACAGGTAGTCCTCGAATTACGACCGCAATTGAGCCCAAGATTTTGATTGCTTAGCGAGACAGTCGTTACGTGAGTTTTGCTGCCATTTTACGACCTTTCTTGCCACGTTTGTTAAGTGAATCGCCGCAGTTTGAAGTTAGTAACACGGTTGTTAAGTGAATCTGGCTTCCCCATTGAATTTGCTGGTCAGAAGATTGCAAAAGGGGATCCCGTGACCTTTCACACAGCCACGGTCATAAATACGAGTCAGTTGCCCAGGCATCTGAATTTTGACCACATGACCATGGGGATGCTGCGACAGTCGTAAGTCTGAAAAACGAGTCCTAAGTCACTTCGTCAGTGCCATTGTAACTTTGAACGGTCACTAAGCAAACTGTTGTAAGCCGAGGACTATCTGTATGCTATAATAATAATAATAATAATAATAATAATAATAATAATAATAATAATAGTTGGAAGGGACCTTGGAGGTCATCGAGTCCAACCCCCTGCTCAGGCAGGAAATCCTGTACCATTTCAGACAAATGGCTGTCCAGTCTCTTCTTAAAAACTTCCAGTGTTGGAGCATTCACCGCTTCTGGAGGCAGGTGGTTCCACTGGCTAATTGTTCTGTCAGGAAGTTTCTCCTTAGTTCCAGGTTGCTTCTTTCCTTGACTAGTTTCCATCCATTACTTCTTGTCCTGCCCTCAGGCGCCTTGGAGAATAGCTTGACTCCCTCTTCTTTGGGGCAGCCCCTGAGATACTGGAAGGCTGCTATCATGTCGCCCCTCGTCCTTCTTTTCATTAGATCAGACTGCTGTTCAACTTTCAAAAAAATCTGGGCAGCTCCTAACAATCAAAAGCAAAGAAATTCCAACAAAACAAAAAAAAAGATAAAAGACGTTAGGAACAACAAACCTCTATTTCCATGCAGTACTCTGAGCTGTTTATCAGGCGCACTTCTCCTGTCTTGGGGAGCTTTGCCGATCTCACTAGGCATCACAATTGTTTTCGTGAAGCAGTCTGGAAAAATGATTTTTGAATGATTTATACAGTGCCTCTCCTGCCAAGAAATAATTCCCTTTTGGGAAAGGAAATGCAGCTGTCTGCAAGTAATGTAATATTTACGGTATCAGATCAATACGGTAAAATACTGTAAATACATTTGTTTGTGGCGTTCTTGGTGCAGCTTGGCTCTTTGCTTGCAGACATTTCATGACCCAACTAGGGAACATCATCAGTGCTAGAAGGGAGGGGTTGTTGTGGAGAAGAGGAGGAGGAGGAGGAGGAGAATTCTGGGGTCCTTTGTGCTCTCTGAGCTTAGTTGTTTTCTTCTAGACATTTCATGACCCAACTAGGGAACATCATCAGTGCTAGAAGGGAGGGGTTGTTGTGGAGAAGAGGAGGAGGAGGAGGAGGAGAATTCTGGGGTCCTTTGTGCTCTCTGAGCTTAGTTGTTTTCTTCTAG
Organism: Azemiops feae; assembly: GCA_023970755.1. Lineage (NCBI taxonomy): Eukaryota > Metazoa > Chordata > Lepidosauria > Squamata > Viperidae > Azemiops > Azemiops feae. Next base: position 1,107,844 of record JALGBA010000620.1, read on the forward strand.
ACATTTCATGACCCAACTAGGGAACATCATCAGTGCTAGAAGGGAGGGGTTGTTGTGGAGAAGAGGAGGAGGAGGAGGAGGAGAATTCTGGGGTCCTTTGTGCTCTCTGAGCTTAGTTGTTTTCTTCTAGACATTTCATGACCCAACTAGGTAACATCATCAGCGCTGATGAGGGTGGGAGAATACACCCTCTCCAGCAGCCAATACCTAGATAAGCAGGGATTAACACCAGACAAACTATCAAGCAGAAAACAATATCCAAATTAAGGCACTACCAAAGGGAAAAAAACCACAATGACAATGACTGTCTATAAACAGGGCACAAATCCCACCCTCCCTCACGCTGGGGACGTTCCCTAGTTGGGTCACGAAACGTCTGCAAGGAAATCGCCTGGCAGTTACACAGTCTGGGTCGAGCATGTAGCTATGTTGAGTCTTGGCCAAGATTGACCCTCTTCTTTCTCCACCCCCTTTAGTGTTAAACAAGGGGCAGGTGGTCACCCGCTATTACCGCTGGCTGCAGAAGAGCGGGGGGTTCGTCTGGGTCCAGTCCTGCGCCACCATCTCGATCAACGTCAAGAATCCCTCCGAGAGGAACATGGTGTGGGTGAACTACATCCTCAGGTGAGTGTGAGAATTCGGATGGTCTTCCAATCCAACCTTGCCAATTTTAAGACTTGTGGACTTCAACTCCCAGAATTCCACAGCCAGCACAGCCAGACCGTTGCAGAATCCAAACAGTCACGTGATCAACATTCAAACCCTTGGCAACTGACTCACATTTACGACAGTCGCAGCGTCGTGGGATCACGTGATCCCCTTTTGCGACCTTCTGACAAGCAAATTCGATGGGGAAGCCAGATCCACTCAACAACCATGTTACTAGCTTAACAGCTGCAGTGATTCACTTAACAATTGTGGCTAGAAAGGTCGTAAAATGGGGGAAAACTCCCTTAACAAGTGTCTTGCTTAGCAACAGAAATTTGGGGGCTCGGTTGTGGTCGTAAGGCGAGGACTGCCTGTATTCACTGAGCTGGATGGAGCCGGTTCAGCCAAATTTGGCCCCAATCTTTTTCAAGTTGGCATCTGTTCTTTTCCACCTGAAAAGGCCAATTCCCTTAAAGCAGAAAGCTAGCCCTGCAGGCATCCCCATCGCCCGGCAGAGGAATTTCCTCCTTGCTGTGCTAGATTTCTTCATTTGGGGGGGGGGGGAGGTTGTTTAAAAAAAAAAAGAAATGCAGACCACCGCAATTCTGGATTCTGGATTCCCTCCACCCGTGCCCCCTCTGAGTCCTGCTCTGTCCTCACCCCAGTTTTGCTGCGCCCCCCCCCCGCGCCCCTCGGACCCTCCCCACCCAGCTGGACCCTTTAAACTACAGAATCTCCTCTGCTGAGCCTTTTTTTGCGGGGATAAAAGGAGGGCTGTGTGAATGGCCGGCCCAGATGGTTATTAATGGCCGTGCTCTCCTTTTCCCTCTCCATAAAGCCAAAGGAAGCATTCTTATGCTAATCCGGCAAGCAATTGCCGATACTAATGTATGATTTGTCAGAGTGATTAGTATTTTAGTTAATTAGAGCTGTAATTAGAGCCTAATTAACTTTCTTGCAGCAGTCTCCCTGCCTGGAAGCCCGCTTGCCTCCCTCTCCCCACAGCTGCTGTAAAACTTTGCCCGGGAGGGGCTGGGTGGGATTCTTGGGGGTCCCGTAGCTGGCAACAAGGGTGAAGTGAGGGGGGGACTGAAAAACAGAGGGGTTTTCTTTGGGGGGATCCAAGGTTTGGGGGTGAAATAATAGCAAATGGAGCTCAGTGACAGCCCAAGTTGGTTGTCCGTCTCCCGGCTTCTTTGCCCCCTTTGCAAGAAGCAGCTGGGGGGGGGGACGGAGTGAATGGCCGCTGTGCAATCCAGCAGTCGCTGACCAACTTTTTTTTTTTTTTACCAAAAAAGGCATCAAAGAGGGGGGGGTTCCGCCTCCACCGAATCTCTGCAGCCTCCAATAGATTCGGAGGCTGTAGCTGCTAAGCGATCACGGAGGGAGTGAGAAGGGGAGTGTATAAATCTGGTTAATAAACAGGTGAATAAGTCAGTTCCATGTTTGTGTGTGTGTGTATGTGTGTGTGTTGCAGTTGGGCATGAGCAGCCAAAGTTTTCTGCCTAGTCTTAAAGCAGAGGTCTCTGAACTTGGCCACTTTAAGACTGTGGACTTCAACTCCCAGAATTCCCCAGTCATCAGAATCAGTTCTGGATCATGAAAGTCCCAAATCTGGGTCCAGAATTGCTCGGGCAAGCAGAAAACCACCTTGTTGCATCTTCTCTACTACAATCCTGGCGGCATTTGTACAAAATCGTATTTGAAACCTTTCCACACCGCTCACATAACAATGAATCTCCCTGTCTGACTTCTTTTTCTTTCTTTTTCTTTCTTTCTTTCTTTCTTTCTTTCTCTCTCTCTCTCTCTCTCTCTCTTTCTTTCTTTCTTTCTTTCTTTCTTCCTTCCTTCCTTCTTTCTTTCTTCTTTCTTTCTTTCTTCTTTCTTTCTTTCTTTCTTTCTTTCTTTCTTTCTTTCTTTCTTTCTTTCTTTCTTTCTTTCTTTCTTTCTTTCTTTCTTTCTTTCTTTCTTTCTTGAGTTTGCGATTTTAATCTGTCTCTGTTTGTCCTTGGACAATGGAGCAGCCAGGGCCCTCCACTTCTGTTCCTTCGGCTGCTTCCAGCTGCAGGTGGCTGGCTGTGTCAGTCCCATTCAAGTGGGCTTTCGGCTGATCTTTTCTGATTCATCGGCCAGCGGCCTGGTGGTTATTTTAATCCTTTGCCTCTCTTGCAGTCTCTTACATTTGCAAATCAGGGGGAAATTTGCATTTCTTTAGCTTGGGGAGGGGGCAGCCTGAAGGGGCTTTGCTGCCTCCAAGTGGTGGATTGCTCTTTGCAACACAACACAGTCAATCAAAATGTATTAGGTCCATGACCAGCAAAATTTAAAAGAAGAAAAACAGCATGACGCAAATAAATACAGTTATAACCCCCGGCTGTTTATATTTTTTCATCTTTTCCAGCAAGCCCGAATGTAAGAACATTGCCCTGGATGTTTTCCAGGTTCCTGGCATCCCCGCCAGACAGACAGAAGCGCCCAGCGCAGGAACGGATTACAAAGGTAAATGTCCTGGAACGGCCTGGGAGAGGGTGCCACCTTTTGACGGTGCCCTGCAGGTGGAAGAGACTTTGGGGAGGGGGAGAAAAGGTCATTAGTCTAGGCCTAGGGCACACCCAGTTCCTGCAACCGTTCATCATATGGTTTAGCCGCCAGACCCTTTATCACAGAGGTGTCCAATCTTGGCGACTTTAAGACCTGTGGACTTCAACTCCCAGAATTCCCCAGCCAGCTGTGCTGGCTGTGGACTTCTGGGAGTTGAAGTCCACAGGTCTTAAAGTCGCCAAGATTGGACACCCCTGCTTTATTGTCTTTGTTGCTCTTCTCTGCATTCTTTCTAGAGTCTCAACATCTTTTTTGTATCAAAACTGGACCCCGGCTACCAAGCGGGTATCTTACCAAAGGCCATCCTTCTATGCTATCCGGTTAGCAAAAGGACCTGAATTTCCCTCCGGCGCCAGGTCCATCGATGGTTGGGGCATTCCCTGTTTGGTTGACTCTCCCTGTTTTCCCCCTTTCAGAGACTGACCGGGGAAAGCCGTGCCCAGCCGGCAAGCCAGCGGGGACCCTGGCCCAGTCCTACCCCAGGAGCGTGGGCGAAATGGGGCGGCACTGCCACCTGGTGGAGAGCAAGTCCAGGGGTCCTGAAACCAAATACCCAGAGGAGGAGGAGGAGGCATTGGAGGAAGAGGCTGGGAGTGACACAGAGACTCCCCCGAGGAAGCGGATCAAACTCGAGTTCCCGCCGGAGAGCCCCCCGCCCAAGGGGAAGGGGGAGACCTTGCTGGCTAGCTCCGAGGACTCCGACAGCAGCAGCGATTCGGAGCCCGAGATGGTCCCCCAAGAGACGGGGCCCCTGGCCAGGAAGGTGAATGGCTGCAAGCCCGGCGGGCGGAAGACCCTGGTCCCCCGACGTCCCTGCATGTCGGAGTTCACCTCTGTCATCCAGACCCAAAAGGGCGCCTCGCTCAGAGCCAGCCCGGCCCTTAGCATCAAATCGGAGCAGGGACCCTGGGCCAAGGGGGGCCTCTGGACCTGTCCTGGGGGGAAGGGCAGCCCTTTCCCCGCAAACAAAGCCGTTCGGCTCGAGAAGCCCCTAGTGAGACAGGCACCCTCACATTTGTACGTCTCCATCCCTGACTCCGTGCTCACCCCGCCCGAGATGGACAGCGGTCCGGCCAAGGGGCCCTTCAGCGCCTCTCCCCGGGCGGCTCCGTCCTCCTCAGGGGACACGCTCTCGCCTCCACTCTCGGGCTCCCCCTGTGAGGACCGGGGGACCGCCACGCCCTTCACCCCACTGATCTACCCAACGGAGATGGAAGTTCTCCAGAGGTTCCACACGAGCAACATGGTCGTCCCCTTGATGCATCAGCTCGGCAATCCGCACGCCAGCTCCTCGGCGGGCTCCCCGGGACTCTACACCACGAGCACCATCCGCTACGCCCCTGCAGACATGACCCTGGCCATGCCGAGTAACATGCTGCCCCCATCCCACCACCCCCTCAGCCTCATGGACATCGGCAGTGCCGAGGCCAAGACCTCGCGGGAGATCATGTACCACCACCTGCAGCGACTTAACATGGTGGCCCCCTTTGGGAACTCGGCTAGTTTGGCCCAGATTTCGGGGGGGGCCTTTGCTGCCGCTGACTCTTTGTTTTCCACCTTGCCCTTCTCCGTGGCCAGTGGTGGGATCCACAGCGGGCCAGCTCTGGAACGCAAGGAGGATTAACGCCCATCGACGGTCCGTGATCAAATTGGTGTCTTCTTTGCCCAGAGAACCACGGTTGAATCCTGCCTGGAAGAGAGCTATCAAATCTTGAGATAGCTCGGTTCCGTGCTGGGGTGCTCACCAGCCTTCGCGAAAGTGGGTGAAGAAATCTTTAGTCCTGGAAGAAGTTGCTAACCACGAACCTGCTTATCGCATCCCTTTCCTAGTCCTCGGGGCAAAGGAGAGCGGATGGACCGACTCCGTCTCTTGAAGATCGGTGGTTGGTTGAAATGGGAGGATTTTGCTTGGAGAAACGTGGAAAACCTGTCCAAACATCCAGGAAAAAAGACCCACAGACGTATTAAGGGGCATCTCCCACATACCTGTGTTCCTGCTGCTACACCTTGACTGATTTTAAAGACTTAGGGGAAGGGGGTTTGTCAGTTGTCAAGTATAACCTGCATTTATGTGCCAATGAAAAGTAGGCAGTCTTTGCCCGCAATGCCTCTCCTAAATGTGTTTATTCCAGGCTGTCACACCAGCAGTTAACTTTTTTTGCTCGCGCTGAATTAATTCTTAAAATATGCAATATGATCAAATCCAGGAGGATAAATCAAAAGGATGTAATAAATAGGCGTGTGAACCTATCCTTCTAGGAACTTTGTCCTGTGGTCTTGCTGGGCAAATGGACAACTTTTTCCAACTTGGACTTCCCAGATATGCTGACCTTGACCTCGGAGGGGGAATAAGGAAATTATCCCTTAAGGAAATTAGTTGGATACATTTGGAAGGCAGCCCGTGATGGGGGTTGACTCGACTCCTTGCGTTCAGTTTTGACAGAAAGAGGCACTCTCGTTCTTCCCAGGGATTTGGAGTGAGTGGTGAAAACACTTGTGAACCCATTGTAAGATGGAGTGAGGTTGCATCGAGGGGGGATGGCTGAGTCAAACATGCAGCACACGCCGTGTTCTCCGTGGTCAGGTGCGAAGAAGCAAAATTACAGGTCAAGTTCCAGTTAAGCAGATTTATTCCTCATGCCTATATGGAAGAATCTAGTCAATTCACGGTCAGCACTAAATTGGAGCTAGAAAAGAGTTAACGGAATTCAAAAAGAGTTGAACCTGGACCGTTTGTGAGAACGTATCAATTCCAGGCTGATTCCTCTCTTGACTCCACCTCCAGCTTCTGCTTGTGCTTCTACATCAGGGATGTCCAACTTTGGCAACTTTTAAGAGTTGGGGTCCACAGGTCTTAAGATGCCCAGGTTGGACACCCGTCGTACACACATCACCCAATGTGTTTCTTGGATGTAGACCTGGTTTTCCAGTGATATCAATTCAATCCTGAGCTATTAAATTGTTCTGTTTAATTGTTTAATAACAGTTTGCTATTGAACTGAAGTTCTAGCTATCCAGCAATTGCATGGGAGCAAAATGCTGCCTCCCTACCTAAGGGATCGCTTGAGGTTCTTCACTGACACTTAATAATCTAGGTGGTCTTTTAGATCTGGCCCTCCGCAAAGCTACCCTTGTTCCTCTTTTCCAATCCTTTCCCCAATTCCTATGTATTAAAGGCCCAGCAGGGAGGGGCTGGACCCGGGTGCAAAGCTGGCTTAGAAAAGGGGCGAGTCACGGCAACGCGGGTAAAGATGGCCCTGGAGCAGTAAGAAAGCAAATGCTGTAACTTTAAGCACTTATTCAAAATAAACTGTACGGGGAGTCCTTGACTTACAACGGCACTGAAAAATGTGACTTACAACCATTTTTCACACATACAACCGTTGTGGCATCCCCAGGGTCACGTGATCCAAATTAAGACGCTTGGCAATGGACTCGTATTTACGACGGTTGCCGTGTGCCGGGGTCAGGCGAACGTCTGACAAGCAAAGTCAACGGGGAAGCCGAGATTCACTCAACAACCAGGTTACTAACTTAACCACTGCAGTGATTCGCTTTACAATGGTGGCAAGAAAAGTCGTAAAATGAAGCAAAGCTCACTTAACGACTATCTCTTGCTTAGCAACAGAAATTTCAGGCTCAATTTGGTCGTAAAGTCAAGGACTACTGTACAGGTCAGTGGGAAACGGAGGGCGCCCACCGAAGATTGTAGCACTTGGATAATGTGATTTTTTTTCCCCTTCCCTCTATAACTCGTTGCTAAAGAACTGTACGTGTCTGTGTTTTGTTTTGTTTTTTTTCTTCCCTTTTATTAATCTGCTGTTCGCATCGGGTAGACGAAGGTAGCTATAATCTCTTGTTGACATTTTGCGGCTTCTTTTGGCAATCCGGGACTCGAGAGAACATTAAAAATAAACAGAATTCTTTCCTGCCTTCTAAAATGATTTCAGCAGATTGGAAAAGCTGTTTTTTCATGTGTCTTGTCTGAATTTTGGCCTGACAGTTTCCTATTCTGGGTTAATTAACCAAAGGGATCCTCCTGACCCTTATTGATCAACCAAACACCTCAGCTTTTGGAAGGTCCTTGAAAGGTCCACATCCTGATTTAACCCATTATAAGCCTCATTTTAGGGAAACCCACAACTGATCTAGATCAAACGTTTCCCAAGTGAGCTTCCTGCAATTCAATATGGGTGAAATTTAAAGGGATCGCAGTAAATTGTGAGCACAGAACCAGCTAAACAAGCTCACCTGCACTAACTCTTCCCCCTCCAGAGACAATGCCAGCAAGACTGTACTACAGGTAGTCCTCGGCTTAGGACCACAAATGAGAGTTTTGCTCCATTTTACGACCTTTCTTAAGGGATGCCGCAACGGGCATGTGAAAAACGGCCCTAAGCCATTTTTCCAGTGCCATTGTAACTTCAAACAGTCACTAAATGAACTGTTGTAAGGCGAAGACCACCTGTATTTCACAGAGCCTCCCTCCCCCCCCCGAAGACCCTCCCTTGCTTTTGCACGGAAGAATAAGGGCAAACCTTATTTCACAAACACATCTTCAAAACAGACCCCACTCCCTTCTCCCACAAAAAAACGAGAAAGTACACAAAACTTTCTTTGGGTGCCTTTAATATAAATGTCCACTGTCCGGAGCGACAGCTGGCCCGATGACAGAAGCGAGACATGTCTGACGGAGAAAAAGTCAGGAGCGTAAGGGAGAGCGGACAAGCCAAAGCAAGCTATGCAGAAGACATTCCGAGAATTGGCTTTTATTTACACGTGTATATATATATGAAACCAGAAAACCGGTTTGAAGCAGAAAGGGGTGGGGGTTTTGCAAAGCAGGCCCACTCATGAAAAGCATCCAAGATCCTTAAGTAGCAGGAATTCATGCTTCCGGAGAGCTCATTTGCCCAGAAGGTGGTTTAAAAGCCTTTCCTTCCTTGCCATCCCATCCGGAAAAATCTGAAATGAATTGAAAGCCCTGCCTTTCGCTGGTCTCTCGCGTGCAGGAGAGCCAGCCAGCCTTCCTGCCTTCCTTCCTTCCTTCCTCCGTGGTCCATCCGGCCCAACCGCCGTGGAGCTGTCCCTTCCGAATCGTCCGTAGAGTCTCATGGAGTCCAGAAGAGTCGCTCCGGCCTTCATTTTTCGCCCTTGCCGTCCTCCTTCCTCCTGTCGCTGACGTCCTCCTGGATGATTTCCACCTCCAGCCGGCCGATGTAGAGGGAGATGGCGCACAGCCAGAAGAGGGCCACGCTCACCACGGCGGCCGAGTTCAGGAGAGCGGCCGAGTAGGAGAGCATCATGGTGCGACGGAGGAGGAGCAGGCTGACGAAGTAGGAGACGCTGCCATACGAGACGCAGATTCCCCCGAGGATGAAGAAACCTGAGGGGGAAACATGGGCAGAGAGGAAGACCCGTCGTTAAACTAGGCGAAGGTGAAAAGGTGGACCTGGCTTTCCAGCCATCCTGCTCACAGGAGCTGCAGCTGCCCGGATGCTGAAGGGCGACAGTTGTGGCCAAGCTACCTCTGGGCACCCAGCCCGGCCAAAGGGCCTCCAGATCACTCACCGTAGGCCGCTTCCCGCCCCATGTCGCTCTGCATGTAGGAAATCACGCCAATGCCCGTGGCCAGCAGCCCATTCCGAAACCAGGATAGGAAGGCTGACAGAAAAGGAGAAACGGGAGTTTCACAATTAGCTCTGCATATCCATTCATCCATCCAGCATATTTGTCTGTCTGCTGTCTATCATTTACCTATCTTTCATCTTTCATCTAGCCATCTATGCTTCTGTCTGTCTGTCTGTCTGTCTGTCTGTCTGTCTGTCTATCTATCTATCTATCTCTATTAAACTATCATCTATTATCTATCATCCATCTATCTGTCTGTCTATCATCTAGCCATGCCTGTATCTATGTACCTACCTATTAAACTATGTATTATTTTTCTCTTTCATATATATAACATATAATCTAAAATCTCTTATACAATATAAATATAATATAAAATCTATTATCTAGCATCTATGCCATCTATGTATCTACCTATTTATTTACCTATTTACCTACCTACCTACCTATCTATCATCTAGCCATCTGTGCCTGTATCTATCTATGTATCTCTCTCTTAAACTATCTATCATCTGTCTACCCATCCATCCATCTAACATTATCTATAAAATTTAGGGTATTCCAGGGAGGGTCTTCTGAGAGGCCACACACAGAATCACTGTCTTATTTTTCCCCTTTTCATTACTTATTTACTTATTAAATTTTTGATGCCCATCTCACCACGAGGTGACTCTGAGTGACTTACATTGGTCAAAAGAATAAAACAATACAATAGCATGTACACAATAAGAATAAAACACTATAAATATACAAATTATCAGCTACAATTAAAAGATGAGGGAAGGACTGGGATAAGGGGGGGGAGGAAGGTGGAATCTGTATTTATTTATTTTTAAAATACATCTTGATGCCTTGCATTGTCTCAGTACAATGATGTTTATATGACATGATTAGAGATTATTTTCTACTATCTAATTAACACAATACTGAAAATAGAGAAAAAAGTAAAAAAAACCAAGAGTTACTCATTGCAATTTAGGAGGCCAATATTGAAGACATTGAATTATTTGGCTAACTTAAATATAATGATAAATATAATATTAAGAAAAAGAGCTGCTGCAGTTCATATAAAAATATTGCTTATATACTAGTTTTGATCTTAAACTATTGACCTGGTATCAAATTATTTTTAATGTGTGTATATTTTTATATGCTGACAAAAGGAAAAAGCCCAACTTTGACGGACTGCAGTTCCCATCATGCCCCGCGGAGGCAGCAACTGTGGCAGACCCGCCCAGCTGCCAGGTAACCGACCAGCCCCGCCCCGTGACGTCACCCGCCAGCCCCGCCCTTCCCTCCTCACCGGTCTCGTGACTCTTGCGGAGCAGCCAGGCGTCCGCCTTGTCCAGCTCGGAAGCGGGCGGGAGTCCAGTGCCGCGGCCGGAGTTGGGCCTCGTCGGCCTCCGTAGCCACGGCCAGGCGTCTCCCCTCAGCAGTCCGCCGGCTCTCCTGGCCCGCGCCGCGGCTCGGCCCCACCAACCGCCGCCGAACGCCATGGCGAGGAGGAGGCCCGGGAGCCGCTCTGGGGATCGGACACCTCGGTCTCCAGTTACGTCAGGCGCGGTGGGTGGGACTAGCCGTGATAGGCCGCGGGAGCTATCACTCCGAGCCAGCGCCGCCTCTTTGCGGAGACGAGCGCGCGTTGCTCGAAAGGCCACTGGCTGAGGCTGCTGTTTGTTTGGGAGGGGGCGGGACTCAGCCCATCATTTCGTAGCCACCCCTCCAGTCCTACTCTTGCAGTTTTCGGGTGGAAATGCATGCTGGTAGATGTAGTTCCCAATTGGAATAGGAGGCAAAAGGTGGAACCGCCCTCTCTCAACCCCGACACGCGGGCTGCATTCACAAATACCTCAGGCCAAGATGTTGCTTGAGTGGGGTTCAAGCGAATATTCAGGACTTCCTGAGCTGAACTGCAAAAAGTGCCACTAATCCAATGAGTCATTCTCATTTTTTAGGTCTTTGCATGACAAATGGGGCGTTCTTCATTCACGGGGGCCTTATTTTCCCCACTTTTTAAGACACTGTCTGTATCCTCATCCCCGGGATCTTGGATAAACTATTGGCAGATTGATTATGTGCCAGCAGTGAATCCAGGGACCAGTGATCAAAGTTTCAAGGCCGTCTTCTTCCTAATGTTTAACTATACACAGGGAGTCCTTGACTTAACAACCATTCATTCAGTCACTGTTCGAAGTTACAACAGCATTGAAAAAGTGACTTATATGACCATTTCCCACAGTTATGACCGTTGCAGCATTTTCACGGGATCAAAATTCAGATGCTTGGCAACTGTCTCACATTTATGACGGTCGCAGTGTCCTGGGGTCACGTGATCCTTCTGCTACTTTCTGACAAGCAAAGTCAATGGGGAAGCCTAATTCACTTAACAATCACTTAAAATGCAGTGATTCACTTAACCACTGTGGCAAGAAAGGCCATAAAATGAGGCAAAACTCACTTAACAGTCTCATTTAGCAATAGAAATGCTGGGCTCAAATTATAGCTCTAAATTGAGGATTACTTGTAAAACCTTTATTTTATGGAAAATGGAGTCTAATAAAACCTTTAAACAAACATCTCAACCTGCCTCTCCTGACTCCCATTTTCCCCACAACAACCCTGTGTGGTGGTCTTACAGGGAGCGCAATACCCCAAGGTCATCCAACTGGCTTGCATGCCTAAGGCAGGACTAGAACTCGCCTCCTTTGGTTTCTAAGCCTTCCATACCCACAAAAAAAAATCCACATTTTTAGCATGCATTGACCTGTCTTGTATCGGTTTTGACTTGCAAAGGATGCAGGAGCCTGATACAATCTTGAGATTCGTAGCTGCAGAACACGGATAGCCGCATTAGCCTTGCATATTAGCCATTTATAGCTTACGTGGAATTTGCAGCCAGATTAAAATGCTATAAAAGTAAAAACTCCACTTAATGTTGGAAAAAAAATAATCCCAGGAACTTATTTCAATTCATTTATTCTGCTGCCCTGGAAGGACATGTTGACATCTTAATTATAAGATTCCTGAAGCCCTAGAGTGGAAGCAGTTATTTATTATATGATAATGGTAACTTCCTTGTCGAAAATGCTGGAATCATCTACCATATTTTAGAACGTTCCTTTACAACAGACTGCAATCCAAAACACAATTGAATAAATACTGCACACAAATGAGCAATAACAGTTTTGGTTTTTGTTCAAAAGCCTCGATTCCCTTCACAGATTGAAAAAAAAAATAACAATAGAATGCAATTAATAAATATAGAGACAGATGTTAAACCAAACAAAAAACCCAGAAAACAGCCATTTAGCCACTATTGTCAAAAGATAACACTTGCTGGCCCTGGTTGCAAAGGTTTTAACAGTATTTCTGCTGGAGTGTTTTAAGAGAGAGAGAAAAATCCTCTTCATGCCCATTCTTCTTTTCTGCTGTCTGCAGTTCCAGGTGGAGAAAGCTTGACCCAAACCAACCAGCGTCTGTTTCTCCACGACCATTGTACACGCCCTTCCCCCCACCCCTGTGTACACCGGCCTGGAAGGGATTCCTGCAGGGGGGGAGCCCTCGGTAACATCGGGACAAAGAATGCCAAGTGGAAGCTTGCTGTGCCTCCCGTGCAGACGTGACGGCTGCCCCCCTCCCACGAAGGGGCTGGATGGGGCACAACGGGGAGCTGCGGGATCTTCTGAGAAGTCTCAGCCGGGACTCAAGCTGCAAATTCCAATTTCAAACGCACACACGTACGCAATCCACACAACTCCGGAGAGACCGGCTGCTTCGCGGTCGCTTCTGCAGAGCCGGGGGACCCTTCCCGGCCCTCCGCAAGCCCCCCTCGCCCGGCCCTCCGGGTTGACTGCAGCGAGCGGGCCTCGCTGCGCGCCACGAAGAGCGATCCTCCGCTCAGGATTGCGCGTCGTCCTCCTCCTCCTGCAGCTTCCCCGGGGCGAAGAAGCCCATCCTTGTGGCGTGCCCTTCCCGGAGCTGCTCCAGCTGCCTCTGCCCGCGGCGCAGCAGGTACTCGATGAGCAGCACGTCGGTGCGCGGGATGCGGGCAGCCCGGCGGAACTCGGCCTGCACTCGCGGCAGGAAGCTCGGCTTGCCTCGGCAGGCGCGCAGGAACTGCCGGTAGAGGCCGAGCACCTCAAGTTGCAGCCGGCTGTGCCTGGCCATGAGGCCGAAGCCGAGAGAGGCGGTCGGGGCAAGGGGCTCCACCGCCTCCGGGAGCCGGGCCGGGCCTCCTTCCAGCGGCGAGGGGTCTTCGCTATCCAGACGGAGCTGCCTCCTGCACGGTCGGGACCCCGGAGGCAGCGCCGTGCCCCGGACTGGCCATGCACCGCCCTCTTCCCACGTGCAAAGCCACCCCGGAGTTTCACGTGTTTCGATGCACGTGAAAAGGGGTCACAGCTTGCTTCCTCCCCAAGCAAGGAATGTCTCGAGCATCGCTCCGAATTGCGGGTCGTGGGGACAGAGCCTCTGCCCGGGATCTAGGTCTGTCCGCCGGAGGGGGTGCACAGGCCGCTGCCACGGAGACCCCCGCCGCCCCCCTTCCCCGCTTGAGCCCGGCGGCTCACCGACTGTCCCGGGCGCCGCCCCCCAAGAGGTCGCTTGGAACGTTGAGACTTCTCCGCGTTCGGCTCGCTTCCTATTGGCCGCTGCCCTGGGGGCGTTCCCAGGAAGCCTGGAGGAGGGGCCATGTTTTTCAGATTGGCCATGAAGAGGAGTGGACTTCAACTCCCAGGATTCCCCAGCCAGGAAAACTGGTGAGCGAATTCTGGGAGTTGAAGTCCACCAGTTAGGTTGCAAAATTCTAGCGTATGGCAGAGGTCTCCAACCTTGGCCACTTTAGGACTTGTGGATTTCAACTCCCAGAATTCCTCAGCCAGCCATGGCTGGCTGAGGAATTCTGGAAGTTGAAATCCATGTCCTAAAGTAGCCAATCTAGGGAATATATTAGTGCCCCAGAGCCTCTGCCCCAAGAATGCCCAGGGCAGTGATGGGCGGTCTCAGCCTGACCAAGGGTTCCAAGTCACTTCCCCACAGAGAAGTCAGGAGACCAGACCAGAATTATCCCTGTCCACTCAGGTCTCTAACACTCTGATTGCTATCTGGGTTGCACACAGAGAGGTAAATAAGTCGGAAATGGCACCAGACCAATCAAAAGCACCTGTGTTGCTTTAGGGACCCCCCCCCCTTGCAAAGAAAATCAAGTGAGACCCAGAGTTATTTTCCTGCCTTGATTGTAGTTGGGTAGGTTTGCAAGTGGCAACTGTAGGGCTCTTACACAGTTGTGATGGAAGTGTACTCCTTGACTTACAACAGTTCAGTTAGTGACTGAAGTTACAAATGGCACTGGAAAAATGCGATTTACGATCACTTTTTTTTTTAATTTTCCACTTATGATCATTGCAGCTCAATTGTGGTTGTACGTGGAGGACCACCTGCAGTCTGGATTCCCAGGAGGGAGGGGCTACATTCCAGAGGAGCAAGAGGCAACTCAGCTCAAAAGAGTCTGTGAGAGAAAGAGGGTGAAGACAGCTCCTCCTTAATAATTCCCAGGGGTATATGGCTTATAGGGGGGCTAGCCTGCTTTAGTTTGGCAAGATTCTGCCTATGGGCGAGGAATAATAAAGAAATCTGGAAGAATCACAATTTGTCTCTTGGGTTTTGGAGGAGTGTGACACGGTGCATTAAACCCATCTTGATAGAAGGGCTGCAGAACACAGTCCATAGAATCCCACTCCTCCAGCTAGATAGACCAAAACCCAGGAGGAAGTGATGTCATACGCACAACCTCACATTTCCCCCTCCCTTATATTATGACATCATATGATGTCCTCGCGGTTTGTACCACCAGCACCTTGGCTCGGCTTAAGGCCACATTTCTGAAAATTTCCTTGCCTGGAGAGAGAAAAGAAATTCACACTGAAGCACGTTTGTCTGGAATGTATCTGACCCTCCCCTTCCAAAACTTTTAATTCGTAATGATCACATAGCATCTTCCAGCAGCACAAAAACAAAACGGAACAACAAAGACCCACAATGGGAGAAAAAAAAAGCACAGTCATCAAAATGATTCAGTTTAGATTTTGTTTTGTTTCGAAACCAGAGTTGTATATACATCTGTTCAGAACCCTCAATCTCAGTTTCCACTCGCTGTCACGGGAAATTTGGGGAGACATCACCATTATCTCCCTCCCCCAAATGGCTACCACAATCAAAGACATTCTGGTTCTCTGTTACTGATCTAAAGGGTGTGCATGGAAAAATCAGGCAATGCGGCATCTTCACTGAACAGAGACAACCAGGGGAAAGGGACAAACAACCAACACGTCGAAACACACAGTTCTTCTGCTTCACTCAAGCTACCCCCGACTTGGGATCAAGAGCGCAGCGGTGCTCTGCGGAAACAGCGGCAACCGGGGCGGCTCTGCCAGCAAGCAGGGGCCGTGGAGATCCTCTCCGCTTCCCTCCTCCTGTCTGCTTCCCTCACATTTCATCGTCCAGCCCATAGTCCTCTTCTGGGAAGTCCCCCACGGTGACATACTGAGGCTTCACAAAGGCTCCGTACTTCGGCTGGCACTCAAAATATCGCTTGCCGTTGATGCTGTCAGGAAAGGAAAGAAAAGGAAAGGAAAGAAAAGGAAAGAAAAGGAAAGAAAAGGAAAGAAAAGGAAAGAAGGAAAGGAAAGGAAAGGAAAGGAAAGGAAAGGAAAGGAAAGGAATAAACACCAAATGAGCACATGGATCAAATGCAGTTGAAGTTACGTTGGCATTGAAAAAAGTGACTTAAGACCATTTTTCACACTTATGTCCACTGCAGCATCCCCATGGTCATGTGATCAAAATTCGGACTCTTGGCAAATTAACTCATATTTATGACGGTTGCAGTGATCATGTGATCATCTTTTGTGACCTTTTGACAAGCAAAGTCAATGGAGAAGCCAGATTCACTTAACAACCATGTTACTGACTTAACATAAGCCTTAAAAGTTGCCAAGTTTGGAGATCCCTGCAATATACATTTCATTAATAAATAAAATGAATAAAAATTCTCCACTGTGGACCATCTTTTTCCCAGCCAGAAACTCAGGACCCCCCCAAGAGGGGGCGTGTGGACAGCTACAAGGCCAAAAACAGAGCAAAGGGGGATTTACCTGCCATCATGTTTTCCAAAAGGTTCGTCATACTTGATCCCAACCCAGTAACCAGGTTTGAATTCTGTTAAGCCTATGAAAAACCAGAGTCATAAAGGTATTCAACCAACTCTTGTATGTGCGCTCTTTCAGACAGCCAGTTGAAGCAGGCTAACTAACAATTTTGCTGAAATTCAAAGTAGCAAAAAAGGGATGAGAGTTGTGTTCAAACTGTGTTTCAAGAGCAAGCCACACAGGCAGAGATCTAGTTGGACTCAGATCCATTTTCTGAATTCCACTGATCTTCTTTAGGTAGTCTGTAACAGTGTTTCTCGACCTTGCCAACTTCAAGACGTGTGGACTTCAGCTCCCAGAATTCCCTAGCCTTCTGGGAGGTGAAGTCCACACACATTCAAGTTGGCAAGGTTGAGAAACATGATTCTAGGAGCACAACATTATGGAACCACCCTTGCTGAGAGCTCACTCACCACCCGAAGCAGGGGTGAGACACGGGGCCTTTTCTGCTGCGGCCCCCAGGACTTTGAACCCCCTCCCCCCACGGACTCTTGCAGCACCTTCCTCCTTGGCTCTTTACAAAGAGGCTGAGACCACTTCCCTCCACCCTGCTTTTCTCTCTATTTGATTATGGCGTTCATTTTGGGTTGATTTCATTTCTTTTCATGATGTTTTCTTTTTTTACATCCTTGTGGTACGCTGCCTAGAGTCTTCGGATAGAGACAGGTTACAAACATTGGAAATAAAATTGTCCATGGTGCTTCTCAATCATCTAGATCATGGTTGTCCTAAGGATGCTTCTCAAAAGACAACTGGACTTTCTTTTGTGTTTTTTTTAAAAAAGGTTTCGCTTCTCATCCAAGAAGCTTCTTCAGTTCATCAGAACTGAAGAAGCTTCTTCAGAATGGAAGAAGCTTCTTGGATGAGAAGCGAAACCTTTTCAAAGAAAAAAAATGAAACCAACCAAGTCCAGTTGCCTCTTGAAAAGCGATTTTGGGACCTTGGATGTAAAAGTCAAATACTCACCCACGTACATCACCATCCCCCGTTTGCTGGGCTGCCCGGATGCTCGCACTTCACACCTGGCCCCCACGGAAATGGCCTCCGCCAGGGCTTTCTCCTCCATCAGCTTCTGCTCTAACTCGACCTCCTTCCTCGACATTTCCTCCTTGTTGTACTGTCCCAGCTTGCTGCGCTTCATGAACGAGCGGGCCGTGTCTGCGGGGCAGAGCCAGTGGCTTAGCAGAGGCCTTTCGTAGGGACCCCCCAAAAAGCTAACCTCCCTCCATTGGTAAGTCTTTAAAAATTCGGTTTTCATAAAACATCCACCTTGCATCACTGGGAAAGGAAGACCTCAAAGGGACCACCCTTTTCAACGCTTTCTGCTCAGAAGCTGAACCAAACATTTATATATTTAATATATGTAATATAGATTAAATTACACTGAATACACATATATACATACAGATACATACATATTTATATATGTAATATCAACATCTGTATTTTTTATGTATATATCGATTGGGGAATAGATACACAGTATACAGAGAGACAGAGATATATATATCCATCTGTTGTCTGTCTCTCTCCCTTTATATATAAATATATAATATCCAATTTTTATTCTTAAGAAATAAGATTTACTTCTCTCAATGAAGGGGAAATGATGTCAGCTTCAAGGCTGATGGGGTTTCCTCCCACCCCCATTTCCATTTCACCCAGCAATTCCAGGCTGGCTGAGGAATTCTGGGAGTTGAAGTCCACAAGTCTTAAAATGGCCAAGTTTGGAGACCCCTGCTCTAAACACCATTTCTGGAATAAATAAGCCTCTGCTGCTCGAACATCCCACAGGGAGGGCGTGACTTCTGTTCTTACCTGCTCGCTTGTCGTATTCAGTATCCGAAATCTGGAACTTCTCCACCCTCGAGACATCTTCGTATTCCCCGATTGTTGCACTGCTTCGGTCTATCACCTACGGGGCCAAAGAAGGCGTCCACTTCAGGTCACTGGTAGGTTCCAGTCCAGAAGCAGAGGTGAATGTTGTTCAACTCACTCAGGGCTCCCCAAACTTGGCGACTTTAAGACTTGTGGACTTCAACTCCCAGAATTCATAGCTGGCCAGGGAATTCTGGGAGTTGAAGTCCACACGTCTTACAGGCACCACGTTTGGAGACCTCGGCTCAAGAATAACCCTCAGAGAATTAATAAAGTTTGTTTTGTAATAGGGAAAGAAGCCTCAAGGAGAGAGCCGGAATCCATGCAGACTCACATGGATTCGGTATCCATCGTCAATCGGGTACGAGCCCAGCAAGGCCTCATCGCGGTCCAGCTTCATCACAAACTTGTCGTCCGGGGTGTAGAGTTCCAGTTCCATGCAGGAGGCTGGGCTTCCAACGACGAGTTCCAGCTTGCACTAGCAAAGAGAAAGCCCGTCAGGATTCCTCGCAGGTACAAGTAGTCCTCAACGTACGACCACAATGGAGCCCAACATTTCCATTGCTGACTGAGACATTCGTTAAGCGGGTTTTGCCCCATTTTACCACCTTTCTTGCCACAGTGGCTAAGTGAATCCCTGCAGTGGTTAAGTTAGTCACACGGCTGTTAAGCGAATCTGGCTTCCCCGTGGACTTGGCTTGTTAAATCAAAAAAGGTGATCACATGACCCCGGGACACTGTGACTGTCATAAATGCGAGTCAGTTGCCAAGCGTCTGAAATTTGCTCACGTGACCTGGGGATGCTGCGACGGTCGTACGTATGAAAAAAAGGTCACTTTTTTCAGTGCCGTTGTAACTTCGAACGGTCATTAAACAAATGTTCGTAAGTTGCAGCTTGCCTGTGATTGGCAACACAGCCACTCCCCCTCTTTGCCCTTAATTGTAGCAGTGACTCAACCCTCTGGGTCCAACATCATCCGGAGAGCAGTTTCAACCGGCCCTCAAAACAATCCAGTGCGGAAGCAGTGGAGCCAGGAGGAAAGGAAGCGGAATCTCCCGGCCATCCTTAACTACGGCTGGAGATTCAGGAGGAACAGCTAAAGGTCCGTTTGGGACAACAGAGCCAGCAAGTACAGCAACATTGATGGGGTAGAAAGTGGGGCTGCTGAACTTGCTCCGCTAAAATTTCATTTATTTCTCAACTTTATCCGCCACCCATCTCATTATCTGACTCTGGGTGGCTCAGCACAGTATGAAACCTAGGCATAAAAAGATTAACAGCATTACAATTAAGGTGAACCACAA
Organism: Azemiops feae; assembly: GCA_023970755.1. Taxonomy (NCBI): domain Eukaryota; kingdom Metazoa; phylum Chordata; class Lepidosauria; order Squamata; family Viperidae; genus Azemiops; species Azemiops feae. Next base: position 1,127,112 of record JALGBA010000620.1, read on the forward strand.
ATAAATAAATGAAACGTTAAAACCAAGGGGCACGAACAGGAAGGGAGGGGGGACTTTTGTCTCTCACCCCATCAACCACCACCAGCTGGCCCCCTTTTCAGTTCCCTGCAAATTTTCCAAAATTGAATTATTTCAGAGGGGAATTCCTCAAGTCCGTAGCTCATGCGGCCTTCCTTTCCTTTCCTTTCCTTTCCTTTCCTCTCCTCCCTCATTTATCCTTTCCTTTCCTTTCCTTTCCCTTCCCTTCCCTTTGTGTGTGTGTCCATGCTTCTATATGGAGGCTGTTGCCATTACTGCTTTCCTGTTTATGTTTTGATCCATTTCAAACACGGGGTGGAAACTTTTAATTTTTGTTGATCTAGCCTGCAAACCACCAAGAGTCATCGCTTCAGCGTGGCAGGGCAGAGGTGCTACAAATTAAATAGCTAAAATAAATAAATAAAGAAGGGCTCTCCCGAGCATCAAATCCCACTTCAGTTCCCAATTCTCTGAATGGCAAACAAACTGCTCTTCTGATGAATTCTGGGCAACAATAATGCAGCCTGCCAAAGGGTGGTTCAGCGCTAACAAAGGCAGAACGGAGAGGGCAGGATTGGCCAGTATTATTCTTAATATTCTCTGCAAATTTTTCATCACCAACATTATATATAATATACAGACAGACAGACAGACACACATACAGGGGAGAGGAAACAAAAGCCAGCCCTTGGCATAGGGCCATAAGCTGGAGCTGTGCAAAGAGGGCACAAGGCTGAGTGGCAGATTTACCCAGCCGGGCACGAAATGCCAGCTGCCAGGCTGCAGTTAATCCCTGCCAGGATGCACAATGCAGAGACGGCTGTTCTCTTGATCAGTGGCCTGTCTGGAGGGTTGCAGCTCAAAAGGGGGGGGAAAGGCACCTACCAAGGTAGGCTGGAAAATCCAGGGAGCCTCTCCTATCTCTGAGGCTGGTAACTGAAGGAGCCAGGTTCGGTGGGAAGTGCCCGGGTGGCAGAAAACAGCCACTTTGCCCGCCAAAACCAGGCAGAGGATCAAAGAGTGCCATCTGTGGAGAACCCACTGTGTGTGTGTGTGTGCGTGCGTGCGTGCGAGCGCCCTGCGTTTATAACAATCGGGGATGATCAGGAGCACACAATCTGCTGCGACGCACAAACTCCGGGGAATCGCTTCCTTCTCTGCAAGTGATTCTCCCTGGGCATAGGAATCCTTCTCTTCCTTGGGGGGCAGACAAGCCCTCCGAAAAGAACCGAAGGGGGGGGGGATTTCTGCCTTTTCAGGGTGCTTTTAATCCTCGGATCAAACCTGCACGCCCACTGCAATTTGGCTGCCATGATGGACAGCAAAGTGGCACAGGGATGTCTCTGCCGTCGCAGGTCCCCGACACGCAGCAATGGGTCTGCAGCAAAAGACAGATGCTGGCACCCAAGAAGCCCCTTCAAATTTGGGGTGGGGGCTCAGCTCTATTTTAAAACCTTTGGGATTAATGCTTTAATAAAGTGTTTCATTATTTAGCTGTCGTCACAGCAACTCGCAGCCCAGTGTGGAAAGCCAGAACCGGGCAGCGGATGCACATATCCTGAAGTCCCAGAATATATGAGTGGGAAGCGATCTTAGAGGTCATCTAGTCATATCTCTTTTCGGGGTGAGGATACCTGAAACCATCAGAGGCAAGAGGAGGAAGCTATAAATCCTGATGGGGCCACCAGTCTCATTCCTTCAGCCATGGTGGGTTCTTCCTCAGGGATGAGGTGGGGCGGCTCCCTTAAGTGGGAGGGGTCCTTGTGAACAGTGCAACAATCCAAACACTCTATTTAAGCCCATCCTGGATCTGGGAGGCCCACAGGTCCAATCATCCCCAGCTGGCAGTGGAGTTCTGGGCCAAGACGCCTGGAGGGTACCTGCAGCGCGCACACATGCCTCTCTCTCTCTCTCTCTCTCTCTCCATCCATCATTATTATGTCTATCATCTATCAATCTAATCATCTCTCTCCGTTTTATGTAGGTATGTGTGTGCATTGTGTACACAAACACACAAATATACACATATGTATTTGTGTGTATTTGTATATACATGTGTGTCCACACACACACACACGTTTGTTAAATTTGTATGTTAATTTACTGATAAATCTACTAGCCTTATATGTATCCTCGGCGTCAATGCAGAGCGATGCCCCTCGGGGCTGCCATCCTCTCCCATTTTGCCTTGCAGAATATTCACAATTATAACACAATTTTTGATGCTGATACACCAGCCTGACCCTCTCCCCGCTTTTTCCCAAGGCGGCTTTCTCTCATTCTCCCCCCCCCCTACAACGGCCCTGCAAGGTAGGCTGAGCAGGGAGGGGTTGTGGCCCAGAACCCCCCCCAACCGCCACCAGAACCTCCATGGGGCACTTGGACTCCCACATCCCTAAGCCACGCCGGCAGGGCCTCATGGGCTGGGAGAGGAAGGGGCTGGCAAGGGCCGGGCAGGGACCTGTGCCAGGAGCCGCTGGGGAGGATGGGGGTTGTAGTCCACCAGCATCACCACGGACTCCCTCTCCCATCGGGCTGGGGATGATGGGCGCGGGTGGCCCGCTAGCCGAACCGGGCCCGCCACCCTACCTTGAACTCGGCGATGGTGAGGCCCCGGGCATATCTCTTCAGGGCCCGGAAGGAGTTGAGGCTGCTGCTGATGGAGACCGACACCACCGCGGGGGTCCCGGCCACGCTCATCCCGGCCGCCGCCACCGTCGCTGGTCCCGCTGCCGCCGCCGCCGCCCCGCCTCAGGCCCCTTCCCGGGCCGCTCCCTCCGGCCAGCCAATCGGCGCCGCGCCGCTCGCCCCACTGGCCAATCGCCTGCCCGCTCGCCGCGCCTGCCCCGCCCCCGCCCGCGTCCTGCGCAGCCCGGCCTTTCTTTCTCCTGCGGAGTTTCTGCCCTCGGCCCCGCCCTCCCCTCATCCGGCCTCGAAGCCCGGGCAGGGAGGCCCGCCAATAGAAAGTCGCGATGCATCTCGCGGGAGGGGAAGCGGCCAATGAGGAGGCGCGATGGAGAGGGGCGGGCAAGGCTGAAGCCGGGCGGCTGGTGGTGGAGAAAAGGGCAGGCTGGGCACGCAGGAGCGAAAGCCGCAATGGCAACTGCGCGGTGCTTTTGAGGGGGCCTTGCACGGGGGTCCCGCGGCGTCCTTGCACCGGAGGAGTGAAAGAGGGGCTCAGCCTTCGTCTACAATTGGGTCCGTGGGAAGGAAAGCCCCTGCTTTGACGCTGGCGCGGATTGTCTTCTACGTGCATGGCTGGGGAGCATGGGACTTACAGTGCCACGTGGGTCGAGGGTCCCAGTCTGGGGAAGGAAGCCAGGGAGCCTGACCCATTGCAGAGTTGACCCCGATTCTTTGCAAAAGCGCAGTTTGGACCCATCACGGCATTCCCTCGTGTGAAAAGCAAGGTTATGCATGGGAATAAAAGGATTGCATAAATCGGTATTTCTCAACCTGAGCAACGTTAAGTCTTAAAAGTTGCTCAGGTTGAGAAACCCTGGCAGACACGGTGTTCCGGGGCAGGGATGACTAACCTCGGCGACTTTTAAGACTTTTGGACTTCAACTCCCAGAATTCCCCAGCCAGCAAAGCTCCAAAATCCTTTCCAGCCTTAAGAGTATAAAATGTCCCTTTGATAAATACATACAGAGGTTCCACCACTGCACAAAAAGTGGGAGCTCAAACCACCACAGCCTCTCCTTCCCCAGCCTGACTTCAACTCCCATAATTCCCCGCCAGCCACTTTTTGAATTGGATACCCATTTCTCACACCTATTGATCATTTGGCAGTTCTAAACTGAAAAAAAGCATTCCTTCAACGTGTGGGTTGAAATAACTATTTTTTTTTTAAAAAAAAGGCATTACTGCAGATGAATCAGGCAGCAGAACTTTTCAGTGCTCCAGATACTTTTAATATTAAAGCCCGTCACAGGTCCCAGACAAAATCCAGCCTCTGCTACCCCTGAAGATGTCTTCCGTCAGATGAGAGAGAGAGAGAGAGAGAGTCTGCAAGGGGTCACACAGGAAGGGCCTAAGAACAGGACCCAGGGAGGCAGAAGAAGGCTTGGCCATGGGAGACAGCAACTTCTGTTGATTCAGGAATGGGTGGCAAAGACCCCAAGATAAATGGAGCCTTGTGAAGAGGCTGCAGATGGACCGCTGACCATCTCTTCTGCACGCAAAAGCTCTGGTTGGGAAAACTTCACCTGAAAGCCTACAGAGATGTTATTGGTCAGGGTCAACTTGGACCAAGGATGTGACTCAATGCAGAACAACATCCTTTGAAGGTTCTGGACATCATCCCATCAGCCTGGGCATCTCAAGGTTTTCTGTTAATTTTTACAAAGAACTTCGTTGGGGCAGTTTCGATGAAGGCCGTCATCTGATCCTGGTTCCTGGACTTGCATCTGGGAGGAAGGAGCCCCTTGAAGAGGGAAGAGGAACCCTCAACGTCTCTCCTCTTCCACCTTCTTGTAGGTTCTCTAAAAGAGGCTGAAAGGGCCCAGCCTCTCATTCGAAATGAAGTCGCAGAGAATGAGCCCCCAGGACTGGTAATAGGGACGGTTGTTGTAATATTCGGCAGCAATCTTCTTCACCTGCAACAGAGACAATTTGGGCAGGACCAGGAGCCAGGAGGTCCAATACTGGTCACAGTGATGGATTCCAAGGAGCTCTGGGAGACCATGGAGGAACTAGATCTGGTGCCTTCCAATAACATACAGATAGTCTTAACCCACTTAACCCAATTCAACACATTAAGTCAACATTAAGCCAAAATAGCCCACTGTGGGAATGCAATTGCTAGGTCTTTCCCTGATTTCAATTCCTTTTGTGACCACAGCAATCTTGTAGCATGTCAGCTCTGCATGGACATCAGTTGGGCTTATGAAACTCAAAGTTGGCAGAAGAATAAATGAATATTTTACTGGGACACAGAAAGGATAACAGAAAAACAGAGTGGAGGTCTTCTAGTCCAAACCCCTGCTTGAGCAGGCGACCTATACCAGAGGTATACAACCTTGGAACTTTAAGAACTTGTGAACTTCAACAGCCAGAATTCCCCAGCCAGCATGGGGAAACCCACAAGTCTTAAAGTTCCACAAGTCTTACAGTTCCCAAGGTTGGACACTCTTACTCCATACCATTCCAGACAAATGGCTGTCCAATCTCTTCTTAAAAACCTCCACTGATGGAGCACCCACAGCTTCTGGAGGCAAGTTGTTCCACTGGTTAATTGTTCTAACTGTCAGAAAATTTCTCCTTAGTTCTAGCTTGCTTCTCTCCTTGATTAGTTTCCACCTGTTGCTTTTTGTCCTGCCTTTGGGTTCTTTGAAGAACAGGTGGACACCCTCCTCTTCTCTGTGGCAGCCCATAAAATATTGGAAGACTGCTATCATGTCACCCCTAGTCCTTCTTTTCATGAAATTAGACCAGGGGTCTCAAAAACTTGGCAACTTTAAGACGTGTGAACTTCAATTCCCAGAATTTCCCGGCCATCCAAGTTATCTTGGGAATTCTGAAAGTTGAAGCCCACAAGTTAAAGGTTGCCAAGTTTGGAGACCCCTGAATTAGACATACCCAATTCCTGCAACCGTTCTTCATATATTTTAGCCTCCAGATCCCTAATCATCTGTGCTTGCTCTTCTCTGCACTCTTTCTAGACCCCATCTGGAGGGTGCAACATGGTGCAAAATGTTGAGAGGGGTCTCATTAAAAGTTATTAAAATCCTTATGGGGATATAAATGTATCGGACTTCTTTTGAAAACATTTAATTGTGGGTAGGGAAGAGTTCCAATAATAGAAAAAGGGAAAAATAGTTTCAAATTTAAGTCAATTTCTTTCACTGGACAAGACACTGTGTATCAGAAATTCTATTATAACATTTTAGCAGAATCCCTAGAAAGCAAAGCAAAGGAAAGCAAAATAAACCAGTCCTGGATTTTTTTTTCTTAAAAAAAGACTGAAAAAAATAAATTCAAAATAAAACCAAGGGCTGCCTGGCAAGATTGTGACAGGGTGGAGAAGATGCAAACAAAAAACAGAAAAAGAGCTTTGAATTTTAGGTGGAGGGGACGACCCACCAACCAGAAGGGAACAATCTGTTGCAAGAGGCAATCCCCATCACACACACCCCCAGGCCGGCTAATGGGACCTGTAGTCCAAAGTATCTCCTATTCTGTATATATAACCATAATTTTATTTTTATTATTTTTTATATATATTACATTTTCAGATTTTTTTGAAAAAAGTGCGCATTTTAAGCAGGGGGGAGCCTTGAGGAGAAGGCATTTACACACACATACTCAGCGTCGCAGCCGCCTAATCGCCTTCACCTGTGCGGCCGAGGCCCACCTGGCGGTGATGAGCCGTCCCGCGCTCCGCGGCCGTTTCCATGGCAACCGCTCCGCGAGCCGGGGAACCAGCCGAGCTATCGCACCTGTGTTTTCGCGCGCAAGAGCACGCGCCTTTCCCGCCCAGCGCCCTCGGACCGCCTCGCGGGCTCCTTTCTGCTCGCCCATCTCGCCCGTGATTGGCTGCTCCGAAAATGCGTCCCTCGGATTGGCTGAGCGGTCTGTCCCCCTCTCCAAGAGGCGGGGACATTTAAAAAGTCAGCGGGCTCCTCAGGCTGAGTGCAAAAAAGCAAAGCGAGCGCGCTGCGGAGGCAGCAGACGCCGCTACCGCGTCTCTCGTTCCCCGAAAGGGACGATGCTGCGGGGCGCCGGGGGGGCAAAAAAGCCTCTCTCCGGCGTTCCCGCGGCCCAAGTCCTCAAGCTCGAGGCCGGGCAGGGCCTTTTGAGCTTTGAGGTAATTCTAGCTGAGACTTTTCTAGTTGTAAGATACGGAGGGGAGCGTGAGTTCTTTAGCTAATTAATAGGTTATTGTTCTCGGGGAGTCAGGATAGCACCTGTGGTAATTTTAAGCGTGGCGTGTATTCTTTGGAGTAAAACGCCAGTGGTGACAGGTAATATCTCAACGGTGTTTTATTCAAAGGACGCCAATATACCACAGGTCACTAAAGATACTTATCTCAGTCTTTCCCTCGGGGGAATAACGCAAACCTCTGTCTTGAAGTAATTCTAGTCAAAGTGCAAGTTCGTAAAATTTTGGTGGAACCTGAGGTAATCTCAGCCATGTCCTTTTAAAAAGGACCAAACCACCACAGGTGAATAAGAGTTAACATTAACTTTAAAGATAAAATTGTCTCAGGAGCAGACCTTCCTTTCAGGAATAAAGTGAATTCTTGGGGCCTGAGGGAATTTTAGCCAGGACTTCAAGTTCTTAGTATAAAATTTTGGTGGAACCTGAGGTAATCTCAGCCATGTCCTTTTAAAAAGGACCAAACCACCACAGGTAAATAGGAGTTAAAATTAGCTTTGAAGTAAATCTGAGGTAATCTTAGCCATGTTCTTGCAGTAAGCTGAGGCAATTTTAGCCAGGTGTAGTTAAAAGGACTAAATACCACAGGTGAACAAGCATTAAAATTAGCTTAAAGGCAAAATGGCTTCAGTCCCTGGAGTTGCCCTTTCTTGAATAAAGTCAGCTCTTGGGACCTGAGGAAGTTTTAGTCAAGGCTCAAATCCTTAAAAGAAGCAAAACATGTAGAGGACTAGTGGCTTCAAGTAACTAAAGGGAAAAGTTAACTAAAATTACTTCAGGTCCTGAAGTTGACCTTACTTTCTTGAAATAAAGTCAGCTCTTGAAGTAATCTTGAGGTAATTTTAGCCAAGGCGCACATTTTAAAATATTGGTGGAATCTGAGGTAATCTCAGCCATGTCCTTTTAGAAGGATCAAACCACCATAGGCAAGTCAGAATTAAAAATAGTTTTAAAGGTAAAGATAAAATTACTCAGGAGCTGACCTTGCTCTCAGGAATAAAGTGATTTCTTGGGACCTGAGGTAACTTTAGTTGACTCAAGTCCTTAAAAGAAGTAAAATATGTAGAGGACTAGCTACTTCAAGTAACTAAACAAAAAAGTTAACACAAATTACTTCAGGTCAGGGAATTGGACTTATTTTCTTGAAATAAAGTCAATTCTGGAGGCCTAAGGTAATTTTAGCTAAGACTCAAGTTCTTAGAGTAAAATATTGGTGGAACCTGAAATAATCTCAGCCATGTCCTTTTAAAAGGACCAAACCACCACAGGGAATAAGAGTTAAAATTAGCTTGGGGTAAAGTCTGAGGTAATCTTAGCCATGTCCTTGCAGGCTAAAAAGTACTTCAAGTAAGTAGAGGTGAAAGTTAACTAAAATTACTTCAGGCCCAGGACCTGGCTTAACTCTCAGGAAATTGCTTCAGTACCTGGAGTTGCCCTTACCTTCTCCCAAGTCAACTCTTGGGACCTGAGGAAATTTTAGTCAAGGCTCAAGTCCCTAAAAGAAGCAAAACATGTAAAAGACGACTAGTTGCATGGTCTGAGGAATTCTCAAGGGGACAATGTTCCAATTCATTGTATATTGTCTTCTTTCACTCGTAGGATAAAACACAAAACTCCCCTTTGATTGATTGCTTTTCTAGTCTCTGAACATAAGTTGGTCATTTGGTGATGTTGATTTTTTTATTTTAAAGGCATGAATCCATATAGACGAAGAAGAAGACATCAACAGTAAGACAAGATGGTTTAATTCACTCTCCAGTATATCATGAAAGTGTGGAAGCCTGTTACTGTTTGCAACATGTTTATTCCTGCAAAAATGTTTACAAAGTATCAATGGTAAAAAGAGCAGTGGTAAGTGTGACAAGCGTACCTAAAAAAAATAAAAAAAATTCTGACTTGTCACAATTTTCGCTATTGGCTGTGCTTCTTAGAACCAGACAGGGCCCTACGAGCATTCCACATACCAACACAGCATGGCGATGGTGGTGATGCCCCTCCTGGTAGAGGTATTTCAGTCCCTGAGCTTCCACTCTGTGACACTCACACTGAATGAGCCGGGGAGTCAAACTGCTACCTGTCTCATTGAATCCCTGAGCAAACACTGTGGGGGACTCACACTGGAAGTCCTCTCTGGGGTGGGGCTGGGTGACCCTTTCAGTCCCTGAGCAAGCAGTGAGGGCGAATCACACTGGAAGAGTCAACAGCGCTCAGCTACAAGCCTCCTCCAGTGCCTGAGGACCCCCTCAGTGAGACTCAAACTGGAAGGCAATCCTTTGGAATCGCCTCACACTTGAAATAAGGCGTCCTTGGTGCTCTCTGAGCTTGGTGGTTTTCTTGTAGATGTTTCATTACCAAACTAGGGAACATCATCAGTGCTAGTAGAAGGGAGTGTGGTTTGCTGTCAGTTTATGTTCAAGTAGTTTCTTTCAGTGTTGTTGAAAATGGTCTTGGAGGTCCTCTGTTGCGCTATTTGTTGTTAGATTCTTTGACCGTTCCTTGATTGCGGTATTGTTTTCTTGCCATAGCGATGGTTTTTACAACCAGAAATAAAACCTCAGCGGCCATTTTTAATATTAGCTGTGGCTGTTGATCTATAAAAGATGTTATAGTTTTCTAGCTTTGCAGACTGAGCGGAAGAACAATTGCACACCTGCTGCCAAAAGTTCCTCGAAAGAGACAAGACTTGCTGGGCACGACTGAGGAAGATCAACAAAAGCGAAAGAAGAAAGAAGAGAGCATAAAAATGTCTCCAGCTCAAGCCATGTAGCCTTCGGCTGTGATGTGGCCTACACTGTGAGGTAAGTTTAGCCGAGTCTTGTATTCTTCAAAGTTTTAGGATATGGAGGGAGGTGGATGGTCCGTCCTAGATACGTAACACCTGCAACTGAGGTAATAGTAAGCACTGTGTACTGTGCATTCTTAGGAGTAAAACTCCAATGGCAACTGAAGTAATGTTAGGTTTTTTTTATCTCAAAGGCATGTATTCTACACCACCTTAAAGACAGAAGAGTCATGTCAGCTTGCAGCGTTGATGCAAGAAGAAGGAATGGAACCCAAGAATGAATATGATCTCCATCAAGAATGCTACTTCACCAAGTCAATCACAACTGACCTTTATATAAAAGATTTTAGACCATTCTTGCCTGCTGCAAATTTAGCCATGACGATGGTTATTAGAACCAAAAAACCCTCCTCAATGGCCCTTTTTAATCCTAGGCGTGGCTATTGATGGATTATAGATTTTATAGTTTTCTGCCTGGCATAAATATAGCCATGGCGATGGTTCTTAGAACCAGAAAGAAAACCTCAGCGGCCTTTTTAAATGACCAGTGTGGCCAGTGCTTGGTAATAGATTTTATAGTTTTCTGCCTGGCATAATTTTAGCCCTGGCGATGGTTCTTAGAACCAGAAATAAAACCTCAGCGGCCTTTTTAAATGACCAGTGTGTGGCCAGTGCTTGGTAATAGATTTTATAGTTTTCTGCCTGGTGTAAATTTAGCCCTGGCGATGGTTCTTAGAACCAGAAATAAAACCTCAACGGCCCTTTTTAATGCTAAGCGTGTCCGTTGATATACAGAAGATTTTGTAGTTTTTGAATCTCTGAAATTGAGGGGAGGAACAAATGCACACCTGCTGCCAAATGTTCCTCGAAAGAGGCAAGACTTGCTGGGCATGGCAGAGGAAGAAATAAAAGCAAAAGAAGAAACAAAAGAGCAAGAAAATGTTTCCAGCTCAAGCCCTGTTAGCCTTCGGCTGTGATGTGGCCTCCTACACTGTGAGGTAAGTTTAGCTGAGTCTTGTATTCTTCAAAGTCTTAGGATATGGAGGGAGGTGCATTCTTAGGAGTAAAACTCCAATGGCAGCTGAAGTAATGTTGATTTTTTATTTCAAAGGCATGAATCCAAATTGACCTGTAGACGAAGAAGAAGACATCAACAGTAAGACAGATGGTTTAATTCTTAGAACCGAAAGTAAATGTGATGATGCAATTTAATATGAGGAATACCAATAAAGCAGAATATTTGTGGCTCAAAGTTGAAATGAGGCGTCCTTGGTGCTTTCTGAGCTTGGTGGTTTTCTTGTAGATGTTTCATTACCCAACTAGGGAACATCATCAGTGCTAGTAGAAGGGAGTGTGGTTTGCTGTCAGTTTATGTTCAAGTAGTTTCTTTCAGTGTTGTTGAAATGGTCTTGGAGGTCCTTTGTTGCACTATTTGTTGTTAGATTCTTTGACCGTTCGTTGATTATGGTATTGTTTTCTTGCCATAGCGATGGTTTTTAGAACCCGAAATAAAACCTCAACGGCCCTTTTTAATATTAGCTTTGGCCGTTGATGTAGAAAAGATGTTAGAGTTTTCTAGCTTTGCAGACTGAGCGGAGGAAGAATCGCACACCTGCTGCCAAAAGTTCCTTGAAAGAGACAAGACTTGCTGGGCACGACTGAGGAAGATCAACAAAAGCGAAAGAAGAAAGAAGAGAGCATGAAAATGTCTCCAGCTCAAGCCCTGTTAGCCTTCGGCTGTGATGTGGCCTCCTACACTGTGAGGTAAGTTTAGCTGAGTCTTGTATTCTTCAAAGTTTTAGGATATGGAGGGAGGTGGATGGTCTTCCACTACTTGATGGTCCTTCCTAGATACGTAACACCTGCAACTGAGGTAATAGTAAGCACTGCGTACTGTGCATTCTTAGGAGTAAAACTCCAATGGCATCTGAAGTAATGTTAGGTTTTTTTTTATCTCAAAGGCATGTATTCTACACCACCTTAAAGACAGAAGACTCAGATGTCAGCCTGCAGTGTTGATGCAAGAAGAAGGAATGGAACCCAAGAATGAATATGATCTCCATCAAGAATGCTACTTCACCAAGTCAATCACAACTGAACTGTAGATAATAGATTTAATACTATTCTTGCCTGCTGTAAATTTAGCCATGGCAATGGTTCTTAGAACCAGAAAGGAAACCTCTCAATGGCCCTTTTTAATGCTAGGCGTGGCTGTTCGATTATAGATTTTATAGTTTTCTGCCTGGCATAAATTTAGCCCTGGCGATGGTTCATAGAACCAAAAATAAAGCCTCAACGGCCCTTTTAAATGACCAGTGTGTGGCCAGTGCTTGGTAATAGATATTATAGTTTTCTGCCTGGTGTAAATTTAGCCCTGGCGATGGTTCTTAGAACCAGAAATAAAACCTCAACGGCCCTTTTTAATGCTAAGCGTGTCCGTTGATATACAGAAGATTTTGTAGTTTTTGAATCTCTGAAATTGAGGGGAGGAGCAAATGCACACCTGCTGCCAAATGTTCCTCGAAAGAGACAAGACTTGCTGGGCATAGCAGAGGAAGAAATAAAAGTGAAAGAAGAAACAAAAGAGCAAGAAAATGTTTCCAGCTCAAGCCCTGTTAGCCTTCGGCTGTGATGTGGCCTCCTACGCTGTGAGGTAAGTTTAGCCGAGTCTTGTATTCTTCAAAGTTTTAGGATATGGAGGGAGGTGGATGGTCCATCCTAGATACGTAACACCTGCAACTGAGGTAATAGTAACCACTGTGTATTGTGCATTTTTAGGAGTAAAACTCCAATGGCAACTGAAGTAATGTTAGGTTTTTTTTATCTCAAAGGCATGTATTCTACACCACCTTAAAGACAGAAGAGTCAGATGTCAGCTTGCAGCGTTGATGCAAGAAGAAGGAATGGAACCCAAGAATGAATATGATCTCCATCAAGAATGCTACTTCACCAAGTCAATCACAACTGACCTTTATATAAAAGATTTTAGACCATTCTTGCCTGCTGCAAATTTAGCCATGACGATGGTTATTAGAACCAAAAAACCCTCCTCAATGGCCCTTTTTAATCCTAGGCGTGGCTATTGATGGATTATAGATTTTATAGTTTTCTGCCTGGCATAAATATAGCCATGGCGATGGTTCTTAGAACCAGAAAGAAAACCTCAGCGGCCTTTTTAAATGACCAGTGTGGCCAGTGCTTGGTAATAGATTTTATAGTTTTCTGCCTGGCGTAAATTTAGCCCTGGCGATGGTTCTTAGAACCAGAAATAAAACCTCAACGGCCCTTTTTAATGCTAAGCGTGTCCGTTGATATACAGAAGATTTTGTAGTTTTTGAATCTCTGAAATTGAGGGGAGGAACAAATGCACACCTGCTGCCAAATGTTCCTCGAAAGAGACAAGACTTGCTGGGCATGGCAGAGGAAGAAATAAAAGTGAAAGAAGAAACAAAAGAGCAAGAAAATGTTTCCAGCTCAAGCCCTGTTAGCCTTCGGCTGTGATGTGGCCTCCTACGCTGTGAGGTAAGTTTAGCCGAGTCTTGTATTCTTCAAAGTTTTAGGATATGGAGGGAGGTGGATGGTCCATCCTAGATACGTAACACCTGCAACTGAGGTAATAGTAACCACTGTGTATTGTGCATTTTTAGGAGTAAAACTCCAATGGCAGCTGAAGTAATGTTAGGTTTTTTTATCTCAAAGGCATGTATTCTACACCACCTTAAAGACAGAAGAGTCAGATGTCAGCTTGCAGCGTTGATGCAAGAAGAAGGAATGGAACCCAAGAATGAATATGATCTCCATCAAGAATGCTACTTCACCAAGTCAATCACAACTGACCTTTATATAAAAGATTTTAGACCATTCTTGCCTGCTGCAAATTTAGCCATGACGATGGTTATTAGAACCAAAAAACCCTCCTCAATGGCCCTTTTTAATCCTAGGCGTGGCTATTGATGGATTATAGATTTTATAGTTTTCTGCCTGGCGTAAATATAGCCATGGCGATGGTTCTTAGAACCAGAAAGAAAACCTCAGCGGCCTTTTTAAATGACCAGTGTGGCCAGTGCTTGGTAATAGATTTTATAGTTTTCTGCCTGGCATAATTCTAGCCATGGTGATGGTTCTTAGAACCAGAAAGAAAACCTCAGCGGCCCATTTTAATGACCAGTGTGGCCGGTGATTAATAATAGATTTTATAGTTTTCTGCTTGCAATAGTTTTAGCCCTGGCGATGGTTCTTAGAACCAGAAAGAAAACCTATCAATGGCCCATTTTAATGCTAGGTGTGGCCGTTGATCTATAAAAGATTTTTGAGTTTTTGAGTCTCTGAGATTGAGGGGAGGAACATTTGCATGCCTGCTGCCAAATGTTCCTCGAAAAAGACAAGACTTGCTGGGTATGGCGGAGGAAGAAAGAAAAGTAAAGGAAGAAAAAAAGAAGAGAGCAAGAAAATGTCTCCAGCCTAACCATTTTAGCCTTTGGCTGTGATGTGACCTCCTACGCTGTGAGGTAAGTTTAGTTGAGTCTTGTATTCTTCAAAGTTTTGGGATATGGAGGGAGGTTGATGGTCTCCCACTAATTGATGGTCCATTATGCCTAGGTAAGTAAGGGTAATACCTGCATCTGAGGTAATAGTAACTATTGTGTATTGTGCATTCTTAATAGTAAAACTCCAGTGGCAGATGATGTAACATTGAATTTTTTTTTTATCTCAAAGGCATGTACTCTACACCATTTTAGAAGACAGAAGACTCAGTTGTCAGCCTGCGGCGTTGATGGTGAAAATGGAGGAAGAAGGAATGGAACGCAAGAATGAATATGATCTCCATCAAGCATGCTACTTCACCAAGTCAATCACAACTCAAGGGGGCTTCACAAACAAAGCTTGACTCGCAACTCAACGAAAGAGGAGGAGCAAGGCCGGAGCAGCTTCTGCCCTTGCCAGGAGCTGGGCTGGGGGTGGGGTACACAGGC